>BMAU01000194.1:0-600000 GCA_019973935.1 Trichonephila clavipes | reverse complement strand
CTTGACCATGGTTCAAAATTACGAGTTCCGTCGCCGAATGTCCTCGTGTAGCTGAACAGTGCGACGTTAATATTCACTCACTCACTCTTCATCATTTAACCCGGGCTCAAGATTGTGAGATCCGTCGCCAATAAAAAGCCGGGGAGTAAGTTACAAAGTACGATGTGTTAATAATATAATAATAAATTCTATGGCTTGGCAAATAACTTAATTCTACTTTTTGAGTTTGTTAAACTTTCACAATTAAAGAACTTGATTGTGGTCTTTTTCGTTTTAACTTGTTCGATTATTGATTTTACAATCACGAATAATATCCATCATAATTGTTTTGTTTTTATTATTTTCTTATTCATACCGTTCTTAAAAGTTTAAAGTTTTATAATTGGAAATAATTCTGTCTAGATTGATTTTTTACACTTTTAAAATTATTTTTTCATTTGTGTTTAATTTTTTTTTAAAGTCCTTGAAGTATTATTTTTAGTTACATTTTTTTGCCTTAATATATATTTTTAATTTGTTATATATGTATTTGCTCAGTTGTATATATTGATTTAAATAAACTATTTTTTTTCTCGAAGCTTATGTCTTGTGTTTATTTTATATATTTTCATATCATAGCTGGCAAGAAGTACTTTAAAAGCAAATTATTCTATTTAATGTATCTGACGTGTAACATATGCTAAGGATGACGTTATGATTAGCTGAAGCAGTTGAATTTTTATTCATAGTTGGACGATTAGAAATAGTGAGAGAACTTATTGAATTCTTTGAGGTTCATTAAATTCTATGTTCTGAAATCCAATGGCATACCGTCGTGGTGTGTATGTGTGATTTGCAAATTTAAAAAATTATTTTTTGTAAAATTATATAATTTTCTAGCCTTTCTAAATTTATTTTTATAATTAAAAGGCTTTTTATTAATTTTTTAAAGATTTGCAAGTTTTTTTTTTTAAATTATGGATGTTAAAGTCAACTCTAATGAGTTTTGTTCGTGTTTAACTTTTAAAAACTCTAATGAAAATGCTATGATAAGTTGCAGTTTTCTTGAGAATCCATTATTTAATGCAGAAGTATTAGTATTGGTCACAAAATGTTTTTTTTTCTAGGTATCTTTAATTTTCCTGATTTCTTAGGTTGTTGCAGTTGAGTCTTTCCAATCACAAAAAAAAAAAAAAAAAAAAATTAATTGTATTCTGTGCTTGATCACATGTATTTAGTTGCGTGATTGTATAAAATTAGCAAGTTTAAAATATAAACAAAAATCACGAAATTGCTGTTGAATACATTTCACAAATTTTAAAAGAGTATGAAGAACAAAGTTTACTTTAAAAAACTTGAAAGCAAATTCATTTTATATGCAATTTTAATATCTCACTATAAACTGCGAATAAACATATCGACTGGGAAAATATTTTGATTGGTTTTAAGAATTTTTATTTGCGTTCGTAAATTAGTATATTTCTTTCAACTGAATTGTGAAATATTTTTGTATTAAAAAAATATGATTAAAATATATTTAATCTTAATTTTCAATACTTAGATATTTTGCTATAGAATCATTTAATGGTTGAAAAGCAAACTATATTATTATTGTAATTTTCTTTGTTTTTAAAAATTGTGATTTTAATGTTTATTTTTCTTTGATTTTTGACCATCATGAAATTGATTTCACATTTTTCTCACGTAATAGTTTTGTAATACTTTTCATTTCAAAAGTATTACAAAAAAGTCATGAGATAATATTCTTGAATTATATGCGACTCCTATGTTTACAATATATTCCTCTGATACAAATGTTAAATATATTGATTTTTGTTTTAGATTATTTATTACATGAATAAAGATATAAATCAATGATAAGTAATCGCCGGATGGTTGGTTTGTCGCTGGCCTTCTGCGCCCAAGGTTGCAGGTTCGACTCCGTCCCAAGTCGGTGGATTTTCCTGATGCAGAAAATCGACAGCGGCCATGTCGTATAATTATACGGCATGTAAAAGATCCCTAGAGTGTCTCTTTGGCTTCTGGGTGCTCTTGGCAAAATTAAATCCTAGTACAAGTCCGCATCGTCAGAGCTCAGGTGCCTCCTTCTAGGGAGGAAACGGCATCAAAATTACCTTTGCGATTGGTATCCTCCTATATGGTGCCGCATTAGAGATGCCAGTTTCCGGGGAATGTACTAGGTTTTCAATGGACAACCCATTAGAAATAGAAAAAAATAAGTAATACAAGATATTGAATTCAAAACTCAAGGTTTAATTCGAGAAATAGATCGTGAAAAGAAATTTTTCAACCATTAAGACACATCTCAATGTTTTTCAACTGAAAACTCATTTTCCATTATTTATGTAACGATTTTGAGCTCCATGGATAGCCATTTTTATCTCGAGAGAGAAATATCAAAATTCGTAACTTTTCAGTGGTGACCAACATTGTGTCGAAACCATCAAGAACCATTTAAATTGTCTTGATTGCGAAGCATTCTTCCTAGGATTGCATATTATGACCTTATTTAATTGCACAAGGTACGTCCAATATTTCATGTGCTAATCGCGCCGTTATCATTAAGAGACCAAGAGGTATAATTTTCATTGCTTGAGATGTGTCCACCTCCAGGGAATAGCTGTCCACTGATGGAGAGAGAGAGTTTGATTGGTCCAAAACTCCTGCTCCCCACTCCCTGAGACCCTAACTTGCGAAGGCTGAGGTCTCCCAGGTTAGATTCTCAGGCCTTGGGTAACAGGTCAGAATAATCTTCGTGGTCATCCTGTGCTCTCTTTGATGCCTCATCTACAAAACTTTCTTCAAGGCCTGCTGTAGGTGAGTACCTTTTCTTTTATGCTGCCGAGGTTGGAATCGTAAATTTCTCAAACCTGCAAGAAAATATGCTCTACTTTAATATTTATTTGTTTTTGACGTGATAATAAAGGAAGAAGAGAAGAAAATTGCACTTTGGATTAAATATCATCCCTTAAAAAACTATCTAGTGTGCTTTATCTCTCTGTCTTTTAAAAATCGTGGATATTACTTTTAAAAGAAAACTCAGATGATTAAATCTTTGCCACTTGGGTTTTAGCTTGGTTAAATTTGTACTCCAGACCAACTGCTCTAGGTTAAGACTTCATGCAATTGATCCATCATGTTCGTGATCTCTGAGCTGACAACTTCAAAAGGAGCAGGTGAATGTTCCAGTTTTATATACGTAGAAATTACCAGTCTTCCGGGTATTGAACTTCTAAATTTTGATACGGTCTAGGCCACATTTCATATTTTTGAGAATATCTGAAAAGGAGGTAAATTAGATTTATAACATATATATATATATATATATATATATATATATATAAAATGTACGAGTTTTATTTATTATTTTTTTAAAAATAAAGTAGAAGAATTTGGTGATCAACTATGATTTTGTTGTGAGATATTGAAGCTTCGTGAATCTTTTACATATCTCACATTAAATTTTTTAATGAAAATTCTTGTAAAAATGCGAGGACCATTCTCTCCACAAAAGTTCAGACGATTTTTTCCCCCTTTGGGACAAAACAGATTATATAGCAGTTTTGAGCTTAATAGCAATTTCACAGCTCTGATTGATAATTTCAAATAGATTCAAAATGTAATATTCTCCCAGAGGAAGAAATGGAACAAATAGCAGTATTTTAATATTACAAAACATTTTTATATATTCAGAAACTTTTAAATGATTTTTTTCCTAAAAGCTTTCATGGGTTTTGATAAATATCGATATATTACGATTAATATTTTAAAAATTTTATTACATGAAATAAATTAAAATTAAATGTAAAAAAAAGCTAAAATGATGCGAAAAAAAATATTTTATAACCTCATGGTTGAAAAAAAAAATTTTTTTTTTTCTTTTCCAAAAATTAGCTGGTACTCTCTAATTTGTTACATTCCTTTTTCGTCAGATTTATCCGTGAGTTAAGCTTTACATAAGCGAAATAACCAAGATAGCAGAACTTAATTCTGCATACCGATATAGGTGGCGTTAATCTAAATCCATTTTTTTAATCTGTGCCGAAGTAGCAGTGTGTGTACGCTTAATTAGTGCAGATGGCATGGAGCCAGCATCGCTATTTACGGTTCATAGACCATGAAGTATCGAATGGACTCGCAACTACACACAGAGACCTGGAGGAAGACGTCCTTGAATAAAATCAAGGCACATATTGGCGAAAGCGGAAGTTCCTGCGACGAAGAAAGCTCTGGTCACGAGCACTGGATTCGTCTCCGGTGTACGCTCGTTATCTTGCCACAAGGCGGATTCTGAACCTTTTTTTTTTCCTTCTCTTTTCGAGGGTTACTGATGTCAGTGTACATTCTCATAGACGTTGTTCATAGTCTTCGACAAAAAAAAATTGTGATAAAAATTCTAAGGTATGCCTATCAGCAGTGGCGCACACAAGGGGGGGGCGGACCCCCCCAAAGCCCTTGATTTTTTTTGGATTGATTATAATTCAAGTACATAGTACGTAAAATTTAATTAAGTATTTGTTATTAATGATTAATTTTATTAATTATTTATTCAATAATTAGTAATTTTTACTGTGTTTTGTTCCCGAAAATCGACAAAATCAAAAGGAGCATGATACAAGAATGGTGAACTTTCGACTCCGCCCCCCTTGAAAAATTCCTGTGTGCGCTACTGACGATTTGAGTATTCAGTATTGTCTACTTATATCAATTGCGCACACAAGGGAGTGACCTAGGGGTCCGGACTCCACCCCCAAAGCCCTTTTCCGATTGATTATATTTCTAAGTATGTAGTATGTAAAATTTAAGTATTCGTTATTAATGATTAATTTTATTAATTAATGCTAATTATTTATTCAATAATTAGCTTTTTACTGTTCTTTGTTCCCTAAAATCGACAAAATCAAAAGGAGCATGTTACAAGAATGGTGAACGTTCGACCCTGCACCCCCTGAAAATTCCTGTGTGCGCTACTCTGACTTATATTTACTATAGAACATTTGAAATTTAAGTCCCCAGTTGGGATCGGTATGCAATATATTGTTGCTATGGTGATAGTCGTTATAATGAAGCGAATTGTCCTATTGAATTGTTAGGTACAAATGTGGTTAACTTTCAATGTTTAAACTTTTGGTGAGTAATCTTAATAAGTCTCATTAATTTAGGAAATAATGGAAAAGAAAAGCTGTCTTCGAAATTTTTTTATTTTTTATACTTTCCGCTGTATATTGGGAAACTAACTGTAATACTTTTCTATAATTGTAAAATTATATTCTTACTACTGTTTAAAAGTTATTATGCCGTGAGAAATTTGAAAACAATGTACATTGTAATTTCATATAAGTATATATATGACGAGAAAAAGAATTAAAAAGATTTAGATTTTGATCTTAAATATTTGCAACATCTAATTAATTATAACACATAAAAAAAGAAGCAGTTTCAATTTCTTGATACAATTTTTAATAGTGAAAGGAAATATATTGATAAAAATAAAATGTTTACTATTCTTACGAAAGCCACTATTGATAATCGAAAAGGCACCTTCTTGCACCTTGTTAATTATCGTCTAAATCTTCTATTTTAACATCTAAATAATCTTTTTGGAGTTTTTTCACTCATTAATTTTTTTTTTACTAGAGTGGTTTTAAAAAAAACTTTTATTTTGATTATTGGGAATCTGGTTCTCTATTCCATTGCTCTTCATATGCTACAGGAAATGACAAATTCTTCCGCGTGTGATCTTTCTTATTACCAAAAAATCATACGTGTAAGAGTTCAGAAGACTTTTTAAATTCCTATTTCGATATTTTCTACTCACTCAGAAGAATGTAAAATAGGATATTTTTATATCATCTTCAATGAGAACGAGCTCATTATGTTAACGTTCTCGACTCTTTTTCAGGTTTACTTTCATGATAAATTCTTTAAATTATTTTTATGTATTCTTGTTATTCAATATATATATATATATATAATCCAGGGTATAGATATAAAAATTTCTTTCTTTTATAAGTTATTCCTCTTTACGAGTAGAGTGGAACCACTGTATTGCGAATTTTTCTATATAGCGTACTTTTTCCAGGAACCTTGACCATTTCACGATTTTCTTCGTAAAATAACCTCTCTATAGCGAAGTGCATTTTCTATATAACGCACTTTTTCTTTTGTGATTCAATTTTTGTATCCCTATTTTTAAAGTACTTCTGAACATTTCAAATTATTCTCTCTTAAACACATTTTATGATGGTAATAAATCTTGAACTGGTTTGATAAGATCCAAATTCGCGGAAAACAATAGAGTTCTGGACGTTTCATCCAAGATGTGCAACCTTTAACCCCCATTGCTCAGTTCACTAGAAACATCTTCGATATCCTCTTTCACCCTCAGTGGAGTTGTCCCGTGTCCCCCTGTTCTAATTATAAAATAATGTATGTTTAGTATTACTTGTATGACTTAAAATTATAAAATGTTCTTAAAATTCATAAATTTTAATATAAAATTATTTTCTTAATATTGAAAATACAGTGTATTCTTTGACATTCTTTTTTCTTGCAAATTTTTTACGCGGTTTATAAATTATATTGAAAGATGCACCTCTATATAACGAATTTTCCATATAACAAACTTTTTTCGGCATTTAGCGACTTCGTTATATAGAGGTCCTACTGTATTTCCAAAAGCTTTGAGCATTTAACATTCTTTAGCAGTTCCGCAACGTTATTAACTATTAATGTTGCATAATATATTATTAACTCTTAATGCTCGTCTGACGGAGGTACAGCGATTTCCTTAGAAGTTCAACCGGTTTCCAAGATTTTATGAGATGTAGAGTAGATAAACATAAAACGGTGTAGAGTATATAAACTGTTTTCCCATTTAATAAGGCTGAGCATGATCGCAAAACATGTCGAGTTCCGTTATGTAGTACCAAGACTTATGCTTTGGCTCCAGAGGAAGAAAAATAAGTTTAGTTTGATAAATTAGTAGTTCCTAAGTAATATTTTTAATAACTGATGCATATTTGAAGCAAATTGTCTTCCTTTCAGACCAAAAGTTTTTTAGTTCTAAAAAAAAAAGATTAAGGCTAATGATTTTTAATTTTTTTGTTGAGATTTTTACAATAAGAATGTTTTTTATTATTTGAAATGTTTTATTTTTAAACCTAAGTTGACCAGTGCTAATGGAACGATTTTATGCTAGCAAAATTAGTAGGATGAAATATGTTTAATTTACTTCCAAATTTTCTGTTTTTTCTCCCGACTTTGTATCCCCTTTTCCTCAAGTATTCAAGTTAACTGAACTTTTAAATCCCCTTTTAGAAAAAAGAGACTAAATAAAATGACTTTCCTAAGAACTAATGTAGTACCCATCGTATCTTGACAAATCACTGATTAACCTAGAAATGGTAATATTTAGTATTTTGACAACTGTTTATTTATTCGAATGAAAGAAAAAAAATGTTATCTTTTATAATGACAGAATCACCCAAAATGTCTCATAAAATAAACACAAATTTCCAACCGCAAGTCATTTAATCCCGCGAAACTAAAAAAGTTTTAAAAACATCTTAAAGAGACAAATTAACCACAATTTCCGTTTGCCAAAGAGCCCAGCATCAAATCTACTCGAAGTTCAATGTAAACGCGCAAACCTCTTTTTTCAATTACCTTTTGCCTGTAGGCAGGGGAAGAGAGGAAAATAAAAATACAACTAAAAAAAGTAGCAAATATTTTTTTTTTAATTCCTTCTCCATTCCGTGTATAACTGGATAAATCTTTCATGCATCATCATCATACCCACCAGCTGCCATGTTCATCGTAATCTGTAACCTTGAGGGCCCCTCTCGAAGATGCGGGGGGAGGGGGGGAGATTAGGCAGAGTAACCGTGGTGGGTCTTTTTTTTATCGTTTGTTTATTTCTCTCCCCCCTCCCCTCTTTTTCCTGGCGGATGGCACGCGTTTTAAATATCTAGGTTAGTAGGTATAGCGACCGTATGCG
The DNA here is from genome assembly GCA_019973935.1 of Trichonephila clavipes. NCBI lineage: Eukaryota > Metazoa > Arthropoda > Arachnida > Araneae > Nephilidae > Trichonephila > Trichonephila clavipes. Next base: position 592,001 of record BMAU01000194.1, on the reverse strand, counting down.
TATTCCGGGATCCCCCGAAAATGTGAAAATATCGAACTGCGACTGCGCAGAATCCATTGATATTGTTGTGATCACCACCCCCGACAAACGGCCAATGTCAGTTGCCAGGGTGAAATGTGGAATTGATAGTTTTAGGTATAAATTTGAAAGGTAATTTTTTTTTTTCAGTGATCTATTTTTTTGAGCTTTTATTCGTGACTGTTCTGTTACAAAAATCGGATCAGATTTAAAAAAAAAAGAAATGGAGATTTAAATGTCGTTGGAATTGGACAAAATATATCGTGACACAAAAAATCAACGAATTAGTTTTCTTGAAGACTTCATATTTTTATTTTAGTACAGCACAGTGGAGAACCCAAGGGGGTGTTCTAGGGATCCGGACCCCCCCCCCTGATTAATTTTTTTTCGATTGGTTATAATCCTATGTATATAGTACGTAAAATTTAATAAGTATGTTATTAATAATTAATTTTATTAATTAATGCTAATTATTTATTCAATAGTTAATTTTGTATTGTTTTTGTTCCCTAATATCGACAAAATCAGAAGAATGTGTAGGGCAGCGTATTGGAGCATGATATTAAAATGAGAGACTTTCGACCCTGCCCCCCCACCTTTGAAAAAATTTTGTGTGCGCTTCTGGTACAGCATAATGACGAAATTTAGTAATTTTCAAAAATTCTTTTGCAACTGCACTGCACGTTATTTAAGATGTTAATATATGTGCTATCGTGTAAAAAAAAATTCATTCGTAGTAAATGTAAATAAAATGCACTGTAAGATTTGTAAAATATACGATACTTTTGAAGGATTAAAATGTTTCTGATAGTGTTAAGAGTTTCTGGGCAAGCTACCTGTATAAAAGAGTTAAAAGATTTCAGGTTTGCATTTTCAATGTTTGTATATTCTAAATCTTTTCAAAATTTAAATTGATGTGGTTTCTCGGAAAAATTTGCTTTATTTCATTTCAAAATGAAAGGGAGAATTACTGTCTTTTCTTGTTTACTATACTTTATATATATACTTTATTACAAAAATTCAGATACCATTCTTGAACCAAAAATCGAATGTTTTCTCCCTCTTTCTGTCTCATTGTGATAAATTTTATAAGTTCTTTCTTACTTGGGGAAAAAAAAGACCACAATATACTTATTTTAATAATAGACGCATCCGTGTTTAAATAGATCTAAAACACATAACTTTTAAAATAAATGTGAAGTTATAAAGCGCATGTTAATAAGTGTGTACTGTGATTAAAATTGAAAGAGAGGTTTGAGAAAAAGAGTGTAAAAATGAGTTTCATTTCTTGGGAAGCTGTTTACGTATCAGCTTTATAAATATTTTAACCATTGATAATTCTACGTTTCATCTGAATCATGCAATTAGTTATTATTTGATGAAGCAGCATTTTACCTGTCAATTCATTACACTCGTACTTAAAATTATTGAAATATTCTTTAAATTTGATTGATCATAGAAGCATTCTTGCATGCGTGTAAGTAAAGAATTTTATTACCATTTTTATACTCTCATACGTTTTGGATAGCTTTTTGAGGCAAGTAATATTTTTCTGTATATCTTGTTTTTGCTAGTTATGTTTGCTTACTTGAAGTTGTGATGTTTTAAATTTTTTCCTTTTTTTTTTTTAGAAACAGATGAACGAGATCTAAAATCAATGTTTTATTTTATTTAAAATCTTTCCCTTTTTTCAGTGGAAAATTTACTCTACTTCACATTATCTCATAAAAAACAACTTGCACAAATGTCCTTACATTACTTCAACAGTTAAATGCCAATCTGAAAAATAAGAATCAGCCTGTCGTTTGTTTCTTCATTAAATTTGAAATCTTCAAACATTTACTAATATATATATATATACTGAATTTCAACTATACTTCAGTTAACCTTGTATTACAATCTTCAAAAGCAGCACCCCTGTACGTTTTTGGCTATTATGTTTTATTTTCGCTGTATATAAATATCAATTTTCAAAATACATTCGGACCCCGATTTACCGAACCTCTAGTTAACGAATTTTTTTCCTTCCCCGATTAAAATGAAGGCACCCCCACCCCCGATTTAACGAATTATTTCAATAATTGAAAAAATTTTTATTAGTTTCTATTAGGAAAAAATTGGATTTTTTTTTTCAAATTACATAATTTTTAAGTCCGGAACAGAAAAAGACTTTTCTTATTTGCTGAAAATTTCGCCGGGAAAGGGCGAAAATCATTATTCTACTTTACATTTGCAGATAAATTACGAGTGTAACCTATCGCGAGAGTTTTGAATATGACAGGAAATTCCTTTATCTTATCCCTCTCCACAACGCTGGAAATATTTTAAGATTTAAGGATTATGTTGTATTTGCTAACGGACCGTCTATTCGAACAACTGAAGTTGAGAAAAATGTTAATTTATCGGAGCCAATAAATGGCGATTCTGATGCAGAAATTGATATTAAAACTCCTCTCAAAACTGTTACATTTTCTAATGCTTTACATTGTTTTGGAAACTGTGAAAGCATACCTTATGCAGTATTCTCTTCTCTGCATGAAGTCGAAAAAGCGCTCTTTCGTTTCAGGAATCAAAAAGATTGTGAAACATCTATTAGTCAGAATTTTTAAATTTCCAATCAACTGGAACTAATAGTATTTTTAGCTGCTCAATGAAAACTGTGTAGTTTCTAACTATGGATATTTTTTTGTGTTGTGGCTTATTTTAGAATTTCCAAATGGTAAGTTCCAAAAATTTGTATTATTTTTTAACCCGATATGATGAACAAAATGTTCGGTCCAGATGAATTCGTTAAATCAGTGTCCGACTGTTTCTTAATACGTTTTTTAATAATATAAATAAATATCGCCCTAAATCTACGTTTTCGTTCAAAATGGAAGGAATGTCATCGTTCTTAGAGGAATTTCTTTCAAATAATTATCTGTGGTTTTTTTTTGAAAAAATTTCCGATTTTAGTTTTTAGGCTATTTTTATCTGGTCGTTTTTATGGTGCACCTTTCATAGGAAATTCTAATTTCATCTAAATGAAAATCATATCCAAACTTAAATTAGGGAGGATAATGTAAATACCTTTTGATTCACATTCATGAAGTCTTAATAATGATTGAAATTTTCTTCATGAAACAGCCAAATAATAGTTGAAGTTTTAGGTGTATTTGCCCCCATCTCTTTCCGTATATCCTGAACAACATTAAGCCATTAAAAGAATGGTTCAGTGATATCATTTACTACCGTCAAATTTTCAAGTTTTTTGTTATCTCCTGCACAGCTCAAAAGTTGGCCAATTCCATTTGAAAAGTTTTCTAAGAAATCTTGTCGTGTGTCTTGGCCGCTTTCTTTTATTATTTAGTAATTGAAGTTTACGTATTATACTCTTTCCTGTCATTTTAAGAGGCTTATCGTAACTCCCAATCAAAATGAAATCCATTTTTTAAAAAAATTCACTGCACTCAATAACTTATTTAAGGGTATTGGCCTCTGTAAAGCCCTGCTCAAAGTAAAAAAATACCTGCTTCAACCACACGCTACAAAATAACTGCAACCAAATATAAGCAATAAAACTCAATTCAACCATAAACAAGCAAGTGAAAGTAATCACTTCGATACCATTAACTTATCGCCTGTTAACTTGCCCTTTTTTTATCACCTCACGTGCGAAGAAACACAGTTTTTTATGCCCAATGGAGGGTAAAGACACCATCATAAAAAAAAGAGGACGGCGGTGCAGAAAAAAACGCGTGTGTACATTTTTTTACCGTTTTCCCCACCGGTGGGGATAAAGTAACGTGTGGAGATCCACGTGTCAGGGGCGCATGTGGGGCAAGGGGCCACCAGGGTGTAAAGAGCAACTACCGGGGTGGGCACAACTGTCAACGGGCCTTGTAATCTGTGGCTTTATGCTCTTAAGGTACGAAGGAAAAAAATAACTGGGGGAAAAAAAAGAGGCCCTAAGATTATGTAAGGCCTTCTTCAAAGAGTCATTTAATATCGATAAAGTGAAAAATATGCGATGGGGCCTTTTTAAATAAATGGTTATAAAGAGCCAATTTACACGCTGCTTCTCACGATTTTTGCTGGAAGCTTTGCGGTTCTTTTGGGTCTTTTATTGTTACGAGACGTTTATAGTTTTCGGGTTTTGTAATCTTATATATTATAGAGTTCACACTAAATTTATTAAATTCGGATTCCTAATTAATTAGTTTTTTGCTACTGAGCTTAATGTATACATATTAGATCTAAAAGTTAATGAATCGATTTTATATCGTGACGGGAAACATCTGGAATTCTATTTGCACCTAAAATTTTCACTTAAGCTACATTAAACTTTCATTTACGGTCCTTAAAAGTTGCATTTACATAATGAGATTCATATGCTCAAATACGTTATTCGTCAGATCTAATGTTGGTAGTTTCCGTTTCCCCCAATGAATTTTATTACTGATACCGATGCACTGGGGAAAAAAACAGGATTATTGAAAAACCTTTCATAATATCATTTTATAAGTTTATTTGTTTGGTTGTAAATTAAAAAGAAATAACTCTTTTTAGAACAGAGGCCCCCAAGCTTATTGTCTCGGTTTGGGGTAGACCCCTGATACCTAATATTAAATTTTTTACAAATTTATCAACTTATGTCTTTTTGACTGCTGGTATAGAGATACTTTAAAAATTTTTTTAATTTTTAACTGCAGTGAAGCATAGTCTTTACAATTTAAGAAACAGATGTTAAATTAAAATTTAATTAATGCATAAAATAACATCAACAAACAAATGTTTGTAATAGGAGTGATGAATCTAGAGCTTCAATAACAAATTTTAAACATTTTATATTAATCTTGTCAGGTTTAACCCTAAATCTCCTCGGTTAGTAATGTATAGTTTTTTTTAAAAAAACTTATTTTGGAGATTGGCAACAGCTCCGAACTCCTCCTCACTGGGAAAAGCAATTAAATACTTTCTCACAATACTCCATATACCGGGATAAATAACAGGTATATATTTTTAAAGACAAAATTGCTGACTTTCGTTTCTAAACTTTACTAAACCGTTACTGCTTATTTCGATTATAAGTTCCTCTTGTAATATGACTTGACATTTTTTTTTTCAATCTGACCAGGTGAATTCATTGTCTACTGTGATAATTCCCATAGTAGTCAAAACATTCGCAAACCTGTTTTCATAATCTGAGTAAAGGGCATTTAAGCGTTGAACATAGATTAAAACATCATTTTTCTGATAGATTGTCTGTAGCCATTTGAGAAATTTGGAAAATTCCTTTAGCTCTTTTTGCTTAGTTGTGGCACAAAAAACACTGAAATGATGGTCCTTGTTTTGGTAAAATTAATCCTATCTCCTTGTAACTGCAAATTAACCTCATTAAATTTAGTAAATAAATCTGTTAAATAGGCAAAGTCTGGTTTCCATTGTATTATATTTTCTTTTAAAATTAAAGTCACAATCTGGTTTAATGAAAGTCACTATCATGGGCAACCAAATAATTTTTTCGCTTACGTGGTCTCCTTCAGATCGTTATAGACCCCTAGGTCGATATGGACTACTTTGGGAATCACTGCTTTAGACAAACATTTTCTCATGATATATATTTTTTTTAAAATTCAAATGAAAATTGAACGAAGTGTGTGTGTTAAGATGGCCGCCTCACGTTGAACTAAATAACACATTTTTAGGAATAAAAAATATCAATGTTAATATAATCTCACGATTTTAAGGACATATCGTCCTTTTATGGTATTTTATATCCTTAATCTTGAAACATTCTGTAAATGCATAAATATTTGACTGGACATACAATGTTAAAACTAACTCATTCGGCTTAAAAACACACGAGAAAAAATCTGAAATACATTGCATACAAATTTTAATTTTTTTAAAAACGAGAAATAGTATTAATAATACTTTTTTTAATACGTTAATGGATGTCTGATAAATGGCATCGAGTTACGTTCAGTATTAAGCAAAAAGTACTCTTTACATTTTAGACAAAACAGTTCCAATGAAAATGTTTAGATTTCAACTCTTAAGGTATCCGACTACTTGCGATAACTTTTTTTTTTAAAATAGAGATATATAAGGATTTTTTCGTAGTTTTTAGATTTTAGTTCATTTTAAGAAAAATATTCTAAAATTAAGAAGAGAAAAAGAAATTATTATTACTAAAATGGGTAAAAATTTACAAAAAATAGCATAAACGGGGCCCATTCTGTACCAAAAATTTATGAACAAATTTTCAATTCTGATGTGCTGCTATGATATTAATTTTTGAAATGACCTTCAGAATAAGAAATGTTTTAATTTTTACAAAAACTAGAGTACTTTATCTTGGTTATTACATGAAATTGCTAAAAAAACAGTGATTATATTCATATAAGGGACTGTAAATTTTGTAATAAAACAGTGATTGGTAAATCTGAAGGTTAAAACACTTCTTCTATTATACAGAACATACACAAAAAATTTCTGTTAATTATTTTCAAAACTTTTTGAGCAATCTCTGTTCCCGTTTGAGAGTTTTAAAAAAAAATACATTTCGAGTAAAAAGCGTTTTGAGGCTGTGTTCGTCATAAGTACGAGAGCGTGTATTTGACGCGGATCACATTTTCAGACAGAAAAAATGCCTCTCAATTTTTACAAAATTTTGTGACATAGTAACTCATGCATTTGTTTATAATATAGTGTTTTTAAAATTTCAAAATATTTCTTAAATAATTAATTTTTCCCTTTAACAAGTGAAGGAATAGCTCCTTCAGCATTACCGTATAGGAAAAAAAATGCAAAATACATTTTGTAAAAGAAAAAAAATGTGTCAACTCGGATAAAAATGAGTAGTATGATAAAACAAGTGATTATCTACAGGATAGTGTAGCCAGAATATAATAATAATGTTTGAGTACTTTTATATCTGAAAAAATATTCCGAATTCGGCTCCTATTCTTTAACATTAGCCGAAGATAGCCTTAAAGTATGACATCTTGCTTAAAGTAATGACATCTGCTTTTACTAAAACACTTGTAGAATTTGTTCTATTAAACGGAAAATAATAAACTTGGTATTTTAATAAAGCTAATAAGATGGCCTACAAAATAAAATCATAAAAAATTTGTCAATTTTTGACAAAATTCACAATTTTAGGGTAGTCGTATACCTTAAAAAATTAAATATTGAAATTTTTCATTAGAGATAAATTTCCTTAAGATTTTTCTCGAAGTAGTTAAAGATAAGTGGGAAAAAGAGAGAGTGCGTTAAGGATACCAACTGGAAACAGTTCGTAACTGAACACACGTGCTATTTACTTAAATATGTCAATTTCTTTCCCCCTATATTGCTTAATAACTAAACCATTGCAAGAAAGGAATCGACTAAAAACTTGTTATGCTAAATTTTTCAAGTGAATAACAAATTAACATTCTATAGTGAATAAAAACTTTTTTCATTGTGCTAATAACTTGTATTGGCAATCTTGAGACGAGGGAGGAAAGTTGTCGAATTTATTATTTTAAACCACTGTATTACTATCATTAAATTGATTGTACAATTGTAGAAATCATGAAGGCGCCTAAAATTTTGTTTTTATTATAAGGCGTCGAAAAATTCTCCATCATCTCAATGGCCATTATTATAAATTTAAAGAAACTATTAATGATTTGAAAATATGTTACAAATGATGATCAATCTTAATCAATGATAATAGGTTTCATGATGATGAATGATGAACTTGATGAGGGCGTCTTGCAGAGTTTTCGCGCAGGGCGCCTATGTGATTAACATTGGCTCCAGTTGAGAAGTTGCACCATATAATTTCGCTATAATTATGACGCCATTTATTTTAAAAATAAAATGTGCTGAAAAACAACAATAAAAAAGTATGGAAAGGGTAAATGCCCTTTTTATGTAATACAACTGTGAAAATAGTTCAGAATTTGGCCGTACTTAATGCCATGGCTCCTCCTTAACATTTCTGTTTTTTTTAAATTGTTTTTATTCATATAAAGTTCAATGCATTATTCAAGCAATTCAGAATCTAAAAATTGCTAAAACCGTTGTATAACTTATTTTATTTAGAATTATTTTTAAAGATTATTGCGGAATTATACTGCTATTCTGGTATAGTTTATTGTAGAAATAGAACGTTTTTGTTACAGCATTTTACATTTTTAAAAATTCATCATATTTCATCTTATAATTTATTTATGTGAAATCAAATAACTTGCAGAAATAAAAAAACTTGAGTTTATATGTAAACCTGATGTTAGTTAAAAGTATTCCCAAAAGGTGACATAATTATGTTTCGAATAAATAGAATTATGTTTCATTTACATTTATTAAACTTCAAAAATTATTTCAGTTATTCGTTAAATTCTTTAATTTTAGAATCATGTTCTTTCTACTACTATTTGATCAAATAGCTCATTAACAATTAACTTATTGCAAATTCAATTTATTTGGTGGAAAGGGGCAATATAAAAATATTTTTCATCAGTGGTTTTAGTATGTATAATTTTTTAATGGAGATCATGAAAACGTTCAAAGAATTTTTTTAAAAAATTATTATAGTAGAATAAGCAGCGTCTGTGTGTAGAAAAAAAGTCGTTTCAAATGACTGTGACAATTTAGATGAAATCTTCGGAAAAGGAGTATATATAAAAATTAAAAGACCTGAGACAGTTTCTGCTTTTCTGTATTTTTAAAAGTAATCTTAAATATTTTTATAAGCAAAAGACTACAATTTATCTTGATGTTAAACTCTTTATTATGCTAAGCATCTTTTTTATTTTATATATATGCTAAGCATCTTTTTTATTTTATATATTTACTTACGTTTTCTTGATTTTCCCTCTGTTATTGCTAATTAATATTTACCACATACTATTACATTTTATTTTACCTACTTTTTATATCCAGTCAAGGATCTGATTCCATGATGGCTGGTTAAAAAGGAATTTTTCGTAATTATACATGTATGTCTATGTAATAATACATTTTTGGCTTGTATATACATGTTAGTGGACTAAAATAAATCTCTCTTCTACAATACTTAATCATTCCTTCGATACTAATAGACGAAATTCCGGAACATTCACGTGTTATTTGAAGAGTAAATAGCATGTTTTATTAACTTCTTAAGAACAAAAATAAATGGCATGCTGCTCTGAGTTTTCGTGGCGTGTAATATTCCAAACGCTTGTCAAAATCAAAAGATTCATTTTTTTTATCTTTGTTAATCAAAAGTACATTATTAATTTTTCCAAAGTAGTTCGTATGCGAAGAAAAAAAACATATGCAAGAAATTTCCGTCAAGATTTATTTCCTTTATTTAATAAGGTTTAGTATTAAATTTCAAGAAATTCGATTTTAAGTAAAACAATTATTCTTCCCCGTATAAACGAAAGCTCTTCACATGTCTCAATTGCGATACAGAAAAAAAAAAGAGACTATTTATTTAGAATGATTATTCCAGATTTCAACTTAATAATCACCTTATAAAATTAATCAACCGCGCGCGCGATAACACAATTCCATGTAGGTTTACAATTTTACAGCATTCAAATAATTACAATCATGTTTATAAAATACAGATTCCAATGCATGCATAGATAATATTGATATAATACATGCTTATATAATTTTTTAAAAAAAACATCCTTCGCCAAAATAAATTCCCAGTGCCTATTGTACTGAGCGGTACATTTTATTTCCACCCATTTTTTAACCAGATACCCCATCAAATCTAAATTGTTTATTCAAAAGTCGACTGAGAAAGAAATTAGAGAAGCATAGCTCTCTGCTTGAACTTTTAAAAAAATTTAATTACAGACATTGCATGCAATGTGAAATAAAAGTAATTTAAACTTAATAAAAATTGCTGTTTTTCATGTTTTCAGTATTGCAGAAATGTGTTGAAACTCCATATGATTGTAATAGAATTCCTTCCTCAAACAACAAGAATATCATCATTTTTTACTTTATTTTTTAGGAGGAAAAATATGACTAATATTTCAAGAGAATAATATTTTGAAATACACAATTACTGATTAAGATTGGGTGTAACTCTTAAGAAATTTTATTTTAGGGTGTCGACATTTTTAAATGTAATGAAAATATCGAATAAAATGCATATGTTATGGAAATGGGTTTTGATGATGCATATGTAAAATAAAATTTTTCCAGAAGAAAATTTGAGCAAAATAGAAAATTTTCCTTTTCTCTTAATTTTTGATAGAACTGCATTGAAAATTGGAAAAGTCAGGTAATCATAGTATAAAAGTATTATTTCCAAAACATTATTTATTCTCAGATATTTATGTATTTGTGAATCTCAAAAGTGTTATATAACTATTTTCTAGCGAATGAAGAAATGCGCAATAGTAAAAAAATATATGTATAAACCTGGATTGTTACAAAGAATATTAAGTACAAGCTTACAATTTTCTAGAATGTAACTGAAAACATATGACATAGTATATTCGTTTTTTAAAAATAACGTATTTCACCCTCAGATGATAATCGAAAATAAAATTATTTCTCTTTAAAATTAATTTATTTGCAAAACTCCTCATGCTCCAAATTGCATAACATGAGGCTTACAGATGTAAATGGTAACAGTATTATTTAAAACAAAATTAAAAATACATTTAAGATACGAATATAAAATAAAAAGGAAGGGGGAAGTACACAAATATAAAGAATTTAATAATGTAATTGCCTTCTACTGATTTCTTCTTGTAATTAATGATGCTGCTTTCGCGAAATATTGAAGAGTTGGTGGTAAATTCAAAACACTGTTTATATATATATATATATGATATTTTGACTTTTCTAACATGTAAATAGGCTGCACATTTATATTTTTCTATTTTAACACCCTTTTATATGCTTCACTTGTACGTAACGGAATCTTTGGACTCAATTTTTTCCCACTTTAAAAAGTCAGATTAATTCAAAATTTTGCTCACTTGTCCAGGACCGATGTCAATACAATAATTTAATAATTTTGTTCCATTGTCCTGATCAGGATTAACGGATCCCATCCCTCATCTGGAGACTAATTTCAGATCCCATTTCCAGATTTGGCGACTAAAAGATCAAGTTACAACTTAGTTCAATTAACTATAAAAGGGGGTTTCTCTTTAGTTTTTTTAAACTATAATTTATTATTGAATTATTCGAGTTTTCTTCTTATGTATATTATGTTTTATATTTCTCGTGTACCCTGCATCATTTTAACAAGATAAGAGTTAAAAGTCCTTTTTTTTCTTCGTTAAACTTCTTAATGAAGGCAGTTTTATTGAATATTTCTATGAAGTTTAGACCCGTACGCTTTAAAGCTACAAACAACTACTAATTTAAAATGAAAAATTTCTTTTTAATTCGGATGCTTCTTATTCTCATGAAGAAGACAAAAACAGATTTCAACCATTTTTCTACAAAAGAAAAATTAAATTCTACTTACATTTTTAATTTTGAAGCAGCATCTCCTTTCGGTATTCTTTTTTCAATAAAAAACGACTTTTACTTCCGACCACCACATAAGAGTTTTTTAAAAAAAGAACTAGACTGCTGTGCTCAGTACACCTTTGGACAAAGACTACATCAAAAAAGTAAATTCCCTTCTGAATACAACTGTTATCCGGTACTTGCCATTGGTTATCTTACAACCCGTGACGGGCCTTTTTATTTTGCAGAGGCCATTAGCTATCTACCATCAGTAGGTTGGTTATGCATCAATGACTTTAAAAAATATCCACCGGTGATTTTAAAATGCTGCTATTTTTTTACGTTTTTCAAGCTACGATTCATTAACTTATGATTCAGGTGAGTATACTTCATGTGGGTAACAAACCAATTGTGTGTGTGCGTCCTGTTTGCATTTTGAAATAACTTTTAAGAGTTTGATTTAACAAACCTTTTTCTTTTCACACTAAACTTTGAATCAGAAGGCCTGTTTCTCAATTATTGCTTATGGGCTCAATTTATGATGTTTACATGATAAAGACGAACACTTGTTCTCCATTGGATTCAAAACAGACATCAAACTAATTGTACTTGTTGTTCTATTTGTAAAACTTGGGTAAAAAAAATATTCAAATGTTATCACAAAAATAAATTTCTTCAAAAGATTTTTAAATAAAATCTTATTTTATCCATGTACTTTTAAATAAAATGCATTTTGTCTACCTATATATGTGCATTATTGTTGTTGATGAATTCATATTTTTTAAGAGAAAGTTTCTGTGTAAGGATCAAAATTGGCAACAACGATGCGCATGAACTGATTAGGTGGAAACACATGATTACTTCTATCTTGTGACTATGACGTCACACGAGATTTTGAACTAATTGGCTAAAAACATGTGGTTATCACTATCATGTGACTATGATGTCACTTGAATTGAACCTTTTGTTTTGCTGTATTAGGTCCCTTGTAAAACTTGTAGCCGACCATCTTGTCATGGATAGACGGTCAAACCTTTTTTCAGCCAACTCAACTTTTACGTATAACCCTATCTCACTAAAACATTTTAATCTTTTTACTTGTTCTTCGTTACATAAATCCTAAGTGATCTAAGCAAACTTAAATTGCATTCTATTTGTTGTTCCCTGCATAACCTATCATGAAAATACATACATCATAATCTTTACTTTAAAAGTTTTTATTCTTCAAATCTTTTGAATTTTTGAAGCATGGAAGAAGATAAAGATCAGCTTTTATTCACAGCTCACACACAAGTCAAGCGAAAGTAAACAAAGTACAAATAATATATTTATTTATATAGTTTTTGAAAGAAAATTTTTAGTGATAGAAAAATATACGAAAAAGGTGCAAAAATACCGCGAAATTGTGTAAGATTCTTGTATCTCTTCTAAGTGACGTATTAATTAAGCATTTATAAACATGTATATTGAGTGTATGAATTGTATTTTTTTTTCATTTATTTATTTATGTTACTGTTAAAGTACATAATGAAATTGTTTCACAGAATACCTAAGTTATTTTCATGAAATAACTTACCAAGTCGGTTAGTGTAATAGATCAATAATTTCACGTTTTACCTATCTAAGATGTTATATTAATTAACTAGTTAGAAACTCTTAATATGAGTTATAAAATAATTAACATTAAAGCAAGTCCGCTGGTGACAAATAGTTCGAGTCTCGAAAAATACAATTCAAATTACAGATAGATAAATTAATATGAGTAATAAGGAAAAACAATACAGTCGACTCTTGCCATTTCAAACCTTGGATAATACGAACCTCTCGCTAATTCGAAGTATATGCTCAGCGACAATTCGAACACTCACTATCATGTAACCTGTAGCAAACAGGTTGGAGCTTACGTGTCTTGTGCTGTAGAGCATAACATAGCGTGTCCTTGATGACCATCGACTTTTTGACCACAATAACACAGAAAGTCAAGAAGACGAATCGAAGGAGTTGACTCCGATAAATCTGACAGAATCTGAAGTGTTACCAATCAAACTGCGCAACTTTTTCCTTCCAAATCATGTTGATGCGGACGTTTTTCAATATTCATTTGTTCTAGAAAAATCTATTGACAAAGTTATATTAAATTTCATAAAACAAAAAAAGATAACACATATTTTCGTCAAAAAAGATTAATTATGCACAGTATGTTATCTTTTAATATTTTTTAATACATAAATATTATTATTTTAAAAAAACAGGACTTATAATTTCTTTATTATATTTATACTGTACAATATGTACTTTTTAAAAGTAATTTAAAATATTTTTATATATATGTACAATTGTTGTTTTCTTACATAGTTTCAAATTTAAATATTTTAGAAAAAAATTATCTTCGTATACTTTGGAAGTTTTTCCTACCCTCTTGATAATTGGTCCCTCCAACTTCAAATTATCGAGAGTTGACTGCATATAATGTAATATTGCCAGGTTACTTAAAGAACGGAATATATTGATCAGAAGAATAATTATACTTTAATTTCTACAATTTATGTATACGTAAAATATTAAGTTGCTTAGTCTTGCTGACAAATAAAATATGCTGAATAATTGATGTATATTTACGTCGTAATTGTATATTTACGTCGAACCCCGAGGTCATAAGTAACCTTTCTTTTAGCTTTTAAATGAGTGGTTAAAAAAACTCGAATCAAAACTTAGCTGTTCCATTTCAAACAGCTTCCGCATGTCACCTTGAATACTTGAACAATGAAAGCAATCGCTCTTCTATAAAATAGCTAGTTATGAATAGTAGAATCCAGTAATTTTGTGTACTTTAACTGGCTTGATGAATGTAATAATCTTGATTAGTGACATAATAATCGTCCCATATTTTGAACAGGAAATAAATTTTAGGTAAATATTAGAAAAAAAAGATTATTTATAATGTATATATATATACAAATCTCTTTAAGTGATCAAAAGAAGTAAATATTAGTTGTAAAATCAAAACAAGTAGTATAAAAAAAATTTAAGTCAATTCCAACTTAGATCAACAATTTTTTTTTATTTTATCTACTTTTTATTAAATTGTTGCACAATTAATATAAATATGTATGTACATATGACAGAATAACAACATTAAGTGGTAATTAATTTTTATTAATTATCATTAAATTATCGTATAGTCATCCAAAACAATCGTGTATATAGAATTTCAGTTTAACTGAATGCTTTAAAACATGAGAAAAAAACCTTTTCAAGTTTTGACACAAGTCGCCAAAAATGATGCCAACGTGGCGGTATTTGTAATTCTTCAAAAATTATTTTTAATGAATTAATTTTTATTAATTATAATTAAATTATTGTATTGTCATCCAAAATAATCATGTATATAAAATTTCAGCTCAATTGAGCGCTTTAAAATGTATTTTATTAACGATTGAAAATTCCACCAAGATAAATAAATATATAGAGTGTGTGAGCTAATAGTAGGAATTGAATAAGAAGTGGTGTCTAAATTATGAAGTTTTATGTAAACTTAGATGGAAGATAAATTTTTAGGATAGAGCATATTAATGTATTTATACAACTGCTGTGCGTTAAAATATATCATGCTTCATGAAATTTTTGGAAGATAAAAAGAAAGAAGTCTTTCATGCAAAAATATTCTCTTTGTTTTATATCGTGCCATAGTATCAAAAAAGGTTTTTTTGTTCCTAAGAGCCACTTAATCTTCTTTTCGCGTGATTGTTATCTACAACTATGTTCACGGTCTATTGAGACATTTATCAGTATATATACTTTGTTTCATTTTGTGAATTCAATAACCGAATTTAAGAGAAATGATACTTGTAACTGATGATACTAGTAGCTGAAGTAATCGTTAAATTTTTAAAAATAAAATTCAGCTAGCTAGCATAACGGGTTTTTTTTAAATGATGGCCAAACAAACCGATATAAGACCGTGTATCCAAGAATTTTTAATATTTTTTTTAACGAGTGCATATGTTTAAATTATCTTCGTTAAACTACAATTTATTCTTAATTGAAACAAGTAATAAAAAAAAATTAAGTCAATTCCTACTTAGATCAACAAAGAAAAATTTTATTTTAGCTACTTTTTATTAAATAGTGACAATTAATATAAGTATGTATATACATATGATAGAACCACAACATTAAGTGGTAATTAATTTTTATTCGTTATCATTAAAGTATCGTATTGTCATCCAAAGCAATCTCGCGTCTATAAAATTTCAGTTCTACTGAATGCTTTAAATCGTGAGGGAAAAAAAACCCTTTTCAGGTTTTGACACAAGTCGCCAACGGGGCTGTATTTGCAATTCTTTAAAAAATTAGTTTTAATCAATTAATTTTTATTAATTATAATTAAATTATTGTATTTTCATCCAAAATAATCATGTATATAAAATTTCAAAAATGTTTTAAAATGTAAAATGTATTTTATGAACGATTGAAAATTCCACTAAGATAAATAAATATATAGAGTGTGAGCTAATAGTAGGAATTAAAAAAGGGTTTTAAAAAGCGAAACTGAACATGCTAAGAAGATAATACCGAAATGAATTAATGAATGAAAATATGAATACAAATTAAAATAAAAACAGCAATGGTAAATTTCTGCTTTGTTGACTCAGGAACAAGTAAAAAAAAATTAACTTTGGAATCATTTTTTCCCCAATGAGGGTGGCCATGGTAGCCTAGTGGTCAAGGTATCGGATCGTGGCTGGCATGTCACGAGTTCGAGCCCAGTACCACTAAAGACCCGCCATGTAGGGGAGCGATGCACGTTAAATCTGTCGAGAGCTCAAACAACCTCCCGTTGGTGTGGTGTGGTAGTTAGGAGATGGGGATGCCATCTCAGGTATCGTTGGCGTCACTTCATCGTGGTTCAAAATTACGAGGTCCGTTGCCAAAAGCCCTCGAGTTGCTGAACAGTGCAACGAAAAAATTCACTCCCTCATTTCCCTATGGGGCTTTTTTCCAACAACTTAGCCTTTGCAGACACGGGAAGTCCCCAATGGGAGAGCCATTTCATAATGGCACCATCTAGTGGCGGTCTCTTTACCAAATTTGGACGCTTGAATTGAATTTAAAGCTCTCGTCGGAATCTAATTTTTTTAAAATTTCGTCAAAAGTACCAGAACTAAATTGATTCTCAAGGGATCTTTTACTTGCCACATAATCATATGACATGCCTTCCTACGATTTTCGTATCCAGAAAATCTATCTACTCCAGCCGGGGTCGAACCCGCAACCTTAGGAAGCAAGCACGCTACCTCTAAGCCACCGGAGCCGACTTTGGGATCATAAAGCATTTCATCAAACGTTATAAATTGTACATACCAAACATCCTATGTTGAATGAAACGACGAATAAATGTAGTAATAATTGAAATATGTTTCATATATGGATAGTATGATACTTAAAAACTATGTGAACGCGATCTTTAAAATACTGTATGAAGAACAGATTGTCTGAAGCAAAGATAAACCGTGAGGCGGCAAAGTGATGTAGTTGGTTAAACGCTGACCTTGTATACCCAAATATGTGGGTTCGACCCCGGTCCAGGATCTTGGCAAAATTAATTCCTAGCACAATTTCGCACCGTCAGAGTTCAGATGCCTCCATCTGGGAAGGAAACTGGGTTTCAAAATTACATTATAGCGATTGGTATCCACCTATACGGTACCATACTAAAAAGTGATACCAGATTCCGGGGAATGTACTCTAAGTTTACAATGTTAATTACCAATCCAAGGTCCTATTTGAATTTTTTAAAAAAATAACCGTGATGCCATGTGACGAATAATCGTATCAACACTGTTTTAAAGAAATCCTGAAAAAATAAGTGAAAATCGCATCGAGGTGCATCTCATCATTCATAGTTTCAGCAAAGAACTCAATAAACAATGTTACCTGCTTTTTCCATTTGAGTGAGTGAATATTAACGTGACACGATTCAGCTACTGGAGGACTTTTAGCGACGGATCTCGTAATTTTGAACCATGGTCAACTGATGAGGATAACACCTGAGCTGGCACCCCCTTCTCATAATTACCACACCACACTAACGGGAGGATGTTGATATTCCTTATAGCAGATAAGTATTCAAAGATAACATATTTTCTACGCTGCCGAATCCTCAATAGTCAATATAAAGTTATCCTTGGAGAAAGCAAAATATGACACAACAATTGGAAGAGAATGTTCTAGGAGGTTATTGATGTTCATGGCAAAGCGGAGATGAATCAATTGTTGTTTAAACTGAAATGGAACATCTGATGGAATCATATAGGAAACTTTTCAGGATGAAAATATCTTTACCACTGCAGTCTCCAGTATAAAAATAGTAGCTTCAACGACATTAGGAATAGTTTTCTCAATAGATAGTTTGGTTCCATTACAAAGAGAAGGCAGGTCTAGAAGGTTTGAGAAAAGTGATTGGCACATCGGTTTTAAGTTCCAAAACATATAAAGCAGTGGTTCTTAAACTGTGGTTCGTGAACAACTGGGGCTCCGCAGTGCCATTCTTGGGGGGTCCGTAAAGTCTCTCTTTCATAAAGTTGAGATTTACCTCTTTTACAGACTCTGAAAGGCCTCGTGGGAAAATTGAAAAATGTGCCATCCTTGACTAGATCATTAAATTGTCCATAGTTAAAAAAACTCTACTAGAACATGTATTTTGATCTTGATTCTTCTTCAATTGTATCAAAATAGTATAGTGAGGTTTAACATAACTGAATACTTTTGGCATTTTTTTAAAAAAATTTTCTAACGATGCAAATGAATTTGAAACTTGTATGAATTTAATTTTATATTTGTGTTGATATTGAACTTAAGCCTACTAAGTCCCCCCCTCACCCCAATGTGGCAGCATTTTAGCAACTTAGCCTTTGCAGACACGGCAAGCCCCCAAACGTGAGAGCCATCTATTGGTATACTCGTTACCAAATTTGGATGCTTGAATTAATGTTTTTTAATTCAAGCTTTCGTCAGATGCCAAATATTGCGTGGTTTTAGTTTAGCCGAAAGTAGAAGGGCCGAGTTGATACTCAAGGGATCTTTTACATGCCACATAATCATATGACATGCGTGCCTACGATTTTTGCATCCAGAAAATCTATCGATTCCAGCCGCGATCGAACCCACAACCTTAGGCTTACGAAACGGGCACACTAATTCTAAGCCACCGGCGCCGACAGAAAAAAAAAATCCCGATATACTTGAAAATATTTTTAAAACTTAATTGTATGTTTTCTTTTGAAATTAAATTTTTAAAAAAATGTCATGCACAAAATTTATAAATCATAGTATAATCATCAATTAATAATATTTAAAATAAAAATACTGTATTTTCTTATGAAAAATAAGAAATGTTATTCACACACACAATTCAATAAGAGGCTTGACTTAATTGGATCGAAAAGCAATCTGGGATGCGGGCAAGGTAAAAAAAAAGAGGGAAGGAAAGATTCAGTGGGTTATAAATCCTTACAAGATTTTGTTTAATGAAACAAAGTACTACTTACGTATTATTGCAACATTTTGGCGACATTTTTGAAACGAAACACCTGACTGAAAATTCAGCGAGTTATCTTGAAGGTTGGCGATTATTACGATAAAATATGTAAGTACCAAAGATTTTCTGACATGCTACACTCAATTACAAAACTATATTATTTTGATTAGTGTTAGCAGGGGTAAAAAAGGATATATAAAATTGCATCTGTTTCTTAAATGTTATTTACTGTTTGTTTGTTTTTTTCATTTTGGATCCTTTATCACACTACCTTCTGTTTCAAAAATCAGCTTTAGCTACGGACTTATCGAAAATAGATTTTATAATACGTAGGTACATATTGTGATTTGTTATTAAAGCAGTTTGATCTCGGGATGCTTACTTGGAAATACTTCTTGAAAAGACAAAAGCCCTCCATCAAGGTAATCCTTTACTTTTTAAGCTTGACTATTTTCAAATTACAGCTTCAGATCAGACATTGTAACGCAATGCTTCTCAAATTTCATATTTGCGACCCAATATTCAATCATAATTTTCATCGCCCCCCCCCTCCATACAAATAACAATGCATTGAATTCAATAATACTATACTTTGACGCTAAAGCTACAATACGACTTTAACCTCTTAAGTGCCAACGGCGTATATATACGTCTCGCTCAACTGGTGCGTTAAATGCCCCGGACGTATATATACGTCTTTCAAAGTATGACCTTGTGCACTGCTGTTCATAAAATTATTCTGAAGGCTTTGGATTGCAGTAAAAGGGCATTGGCAGTGTTCTCGAAGGATTTCCTTATTTTTTTCCTTCCCCTCTCAAAACATCACAAACGTTCGCCTACGTGGAAACCGGTGGTATTGGGGCATCGGCATTTAAGGGATTGATTATAAACCGTACAAATTAGCAATACAATTGTTTATTTTTGTATATAATTTTATTTGTGACAAGTCCATGGGATCGGTGCTAATTGTCACATTTGTTCTTAACTTAGTATTGTTATATTAATTATAAAATACATTGTGTATAGTACTGATACATTTGTAAGTGTATTGTATCAATGTAAATGTTAATTTTATTTTTTATTATGTCAGAATGTATTTTGTTTACTTTCAGTAAATTAATGTTTTTTTAAATCTTTTGGTTTCGACTTCTTAATACGCTCGCGCCCCCTCGTAGAGTTATTACTCCCCCTTAGGGGGCACCCCCCACAGTTTGAGAAACGCTGTCGTAACGTAACAATCTTTACCTTATCGAACGTCGAACCTTGACCTTTTTATCATGGTGACCGAATTCCTGTGTTATCTGATTAATGGAATCGTATTTTAAGATAGGAGCGAGGGAGGATTATGTGTTTGATTATTTATTTTACTTAATATTATTGAAGAATAGTATAATTGGTTAATTGATTTGTGTAAATTAGTGTCGCACTAGTGCTACGGTGGATGTAGTGATTTTAAATCACCGTCATATATACATGAAAGTCCAGTGGCTGAGTGGTAGTAGATCGCGCTTCCACACCATGGGTCCGGGATTCAAACCCCGGGCTGGGCAATGTCGACTCCGCCTTTCATCTTTTCAGTAGGTTGATAATGAGTACCAAGGCTGCTTGGGAACTAAATACCGAGGGTTTCACGTCATACTAACCACCTGACCGGAACATCTGCTTACGTACTTCAATGCTCAACATCATGAAAACTGAGACAGGCACAGTAGGCTTTGGCTCTCTATGTGCTGTTGTGCTACTGAGTTGAGTCATCTATATATGTATAAGGAATGAATCGACATCATACCAGGAGTTCATTTTTTAACGTCCAACAAAATACTATTCAACACCTGCCTTTTCTCAAGTATAAAGTACTTCTACATCAACTTTGCCATTAACAGAGAAGCTCAGGAATTCTCCCTTCTTTCCTCACGTGCTTTCTCTTCGACTTGATTCTGGTGCTGATGCCTGCTGTATTCGGTGTGCGCGTTTTGGAGTGCTTAATCATGGTTTGGAGTACTTAAAGTTCAATTGTGTGTGTGTGTGAACTTAATATAATATAATAAACTAAACCTTCAATTAGAGCGACTATACATATTCTTCAATCTTTTCTTGTACTATTATGTGTAAATGTACTGTTGAAGGGAAGGCTGGGTTCCTACAAAGCAAGCTGAATCCTACTTCACTACTTTAAGTCGACAACAGCTTTAAGAAGCATTAATTTTTCTTTTTGTTCAATTGACTTATTTTAATATACATTTGCCCTACTTTGATATATAACTGAACTCAGTGGCGCAACAGCCCATGAGGGCCAAGGCCTACTGTACCTATCTCAGTTTATGTGTTCTTAAGTGCTGGGGTGCATGTGCAGATGTTTCGGTAAAGTGGTCAGTCTGACGCGAAACCCGCAGTGTTCAGTTTCCAAGCAAGCTTAGTACTCATTTAGTGACCCACTGAAGCGATGAAAGTAGTCGACCGTGCCCAGCCCGGGATTTGAACCCCGAACCTGAGGCGTGGAAGCGCGATACACTACCACTCAGCCACCGGGCTTCACTTTGTTATATAGGATATTTAATTTGTCCATCATTTCTTATATTTGTTATAAATGTTATATATATATAACGACTTTAACGTAAAATTTCATAAATGAACTTGAGATAATTGACTTCGTCATCTGAAGGACTGAACCAAATTATTCTTAAGAAGCAGCTGACTGAGAAAGTCATACTTTTAAAAGATTCTTTTTCCTAATTTGACTTTAAGGAAGTACCCATCGAAGATTAATATGAGGCCCTGCTGACAATAATTCAGAATTGTAGTTCGTTGTCAAGCTCAATTCAAAAACAATTTTTATCTAAAAGTAAATTAAACTTTGACTTTAAAACCTTACATTCGAAAAAGATGTTATTTTTTTTTTAAATTTATCCGTATCATCCAGAACCGTATTATCCATATTTAGCATCTTAAACTCAGTTTGTCCGATGATATTACTTTACGCTGGATATATTTTTCTCTACTTTTATTGATTATGTGTTGTAGCGTCGAATATTTTTCCGATCCAACATCTAACAACCCTCTAGTTTGCCCGCTTTGTGCACGGGGCGTCCTCGCCAGAAGAAGAAACAGCTCCTTCCTTTTCCCGAACTGTCCTCTACAATCTATTTCAACTTGCTAAAAGATAGCCGGCATCATCAAAAAGAAAACGTGCTCTTGAAACTCGCTCGCCGTTGTCCCCGCCCCTCTCTACGTCTTCGGTGACGTCACCCGTTAGCTGGATACGTTGGGGGCGATATCGATTTTTTGGCCGAGTTGAGTTGAGAAGAGTCTGGCTACCTGAGTTTTGCACCAAGGGGATCATAGCAGCTGCGGCAGGGCCCCATTACAGATACCATTAGCGATTCTTAATTAGAGGGGTGGAAGCATTTTGCTGAGTAGTTTCTCTCCTCTTTTTTTGTCTTTATTAATCTTTTGTTTTCTTCCGGACTCGGATCGATTCGTTCATCGATGGAATGTGGCGAGAGATATATCGATTAATGACTGCGTTTCCCTTTCGTAAATGGTGTGTAACGGCTTCGTATGTAAGGATAAGGTTATTTCGAAACGGATATTTTTAACGTTCACAGTGGACTCCCATCACGATGGTGAATGGTGAGGACAGGACCGGAAAAAAAGACTCACTTTTCGCTGTGTCTCAGCACAAACTCTACATTATTCTTTAGAAGAATATCGAGCGAAGAAAAATGATGCTACTGTACAATATATTATATTAGTTTGAAAAAAAAATTAATTAAATTTCCTTTTCGTAACTTCACTCGAAAAATAATCAATTCTCTTACGGTAGTACCTCTCAAACTTCCAATACTTGCGACCCAGTTCTTAATCACAATTTTCATCGCCCCACCCCCATACAGTAACACATATCGAATGCAATAATAACGTGGAGTTTTCCTTTTTAAAGTAACAGATTGCAGTAAACATGCAACGTGTATTTTTATTAAGTCAGAATGTATTTTGTTTTGTTTCCTTTCGATAAAATTAATATTTTTTTTTTAATTTTTTTTTTTTGACTTTTTGATATGTTTGTGCCTTACGTAGTGTTATCAAGCCCCTTTAGGGGGGGCGCACCCCACAGTTTGAGAATCTCTGTCTTACGGTCATTTGATAAAAATTTTCCTTGTGCTTTTGTTGTTTTCAAAGTTGTTTTTTTTTTTTTTTTTTTTTTTTTTTTTAGTTACAAAAATTTTCATTCATACATCAATTTTACCATTTATTTAAGAAGAAATTTATCAAATATATCTTATTAAAAAATAAATTATTCAAAAAGGTTGTATATTTTTCCTAAAATAATATTTTTTTCAAATGTTGAATATACGTATATATATATATATATATTCTGATCATTTTTTTCAATACGTTAACGAATTTCCCGTAATTTTTTTCCTGGAATTTGAAATTCCCTACCGACCCCGACCCTCAATTGTTTCAGAAAGTTTTATAAGGTTTCTTTTTTCGGAATACACATAACATATTGATTATATTTTTGGAACTGAACATTTTTGTAATTTTTTAATTCTTCAAAGGTAGAATTCTCTTTCCAAGCGATGATGTGATAAAATTCTTCTGAAGAAGAGAATATGTTTATTTTGTTTGTTATTTTTTTATAAGTGGAGAAAATCGATCGGGAAATCACAAGTTTAGAATTTTATTTAAAAAAACTAATTGAGACTAATAAGTTAGAGTTGAGACACTAAACTATTATTAAACGTAATGTTTTAAGATTTAATATTCTATGCTGTACTTTTTTTTAAGTAATTTTTTTCAAAGTTTTTGGCATAGGTTAATTTAAAATAAAGCTCTTTTTATATATTTATAAACAGTGAAAAGTTTCTCTTGAAGAAACTTCCAATTTCTTTTATAAAGTAGAAGAGTCTTAATGCAGATAGATGTTTTACTGCATTTTCATAAGGACATGATAGCATTACTTATTCTTAAAATAATATAAAATATTACTTAATTTACAAGGAAAAAAGTAAATATATATATTTGCAAGAAAAAGTTTAAGCATTCTAATTTAAACAAACAAATACTTGTATATTATAATATAAATTTATAATCAATATTAAAAGTATTATATATTTTAATACTATAACTTACATTCGAAATACACTCACGTCCATAAATTAAGGATAATTCAGAGTCACCCGGAAATCGAACTCTAAAATATATAAATATATCACCCATAAAATGACTACACACATCTTCAAGAATCATATGCAAATTGCAGGATGGCACAAGATGACACCGATAGTACGTCACAATGACGAGAGTGTAAGAGGGGGAAATATAAGGAATAGGGGCAAAGAAGTAAAATATTTCGCAAGCGCTTCATAAGCCTTTCAGTGCAATAACAACATAGTTACGACACAAAGGACGCATTTGGATAATCGGCCGTCTGGAATGTGGGCATACCCGATTGGAAGTATCCGAGGAACTTGGAATCGCCCAAAGTGTCATCTCCAGGCTTCGGTAACGATTCCAAAATGATAGTAATATGAGAAGACTTTACAGCACAGGGGTCGCCTTCGAGTTACAACGCCGTATGAAAACCTGTATTTGGCAGTTACTGCAAAAGAAACAGACGGGTCACAGCATCAGACCTGTCTCTTCAGCCACTGGTACGATAGTTTCAAGGCAGACCATAAACAGACGCTTAGGACATACTGGTTTAATTGTTCGTTGATCTGTCAGTCTACAGTAACTTAGTAGTCACCTGAGATCTGTCAGTCTCAGCATTAGGCCTATCACTTATTGCAACTCATTGTCATCTGCGGTTAGCCTGGAGTTGGGAGCATGTATTGTGGACACCGCAACAGTGGGTTTGTGTGATGTTTTCTGACCAGAAAGTTTATCTTGCAGTCTTATTCTCGCTGGACTTTCATATGGAGAGCGCCAGGTACCCGTTACCACCAAAAGAGCATCATTGAACGACGCCGTTTCGGTGGAGTAGGATTGCTCGTTCGGGAGGGGGGATTATTCTGGGTTCCACAACTAACCTGCATGTTCAAAATGCAACCATGAGAGGCCAAATCTATCAGGGCGTCATTCTGGAACTACATGTAAATTTGTTTCGGGGCGCCATGTGTGCAGCATTTGTGTTTATGGATGACAAAGCCCATCCTCACCTGCAAACATAGTTAACGAATTAGAAACCAATCGGAGGATATCACCCGTATGGACTGGTCAGCATTCTCACCGGACTTGAACCCAGTAGAGCATGTGTGGGACATGCTGGACGGATGAATTGTAGCCCGTCAATCACCTCTTACATGTCTACCGGAACTTCGGAGAGCATTGTCTGATTAGTGGTGCAATATCCCCAAGATCTGATCCATAATTTGATACTCAGCATGCCTAGGCGTTATACGGACTGTATTGCATTGTCTAGGAGACATACTGTGTAGTAACCATCATACTAAGCATGTAATTTTGGTTTTTGTAAATGGGGGTCTGTAATTTGCTCGAGGGAGCGAAAACCGCAATTTTTATTAATGATATCAAACATATAGCATTTTTTTGTTTTTGCTATTTACCTTTTGTTTAATAAAAAGGCTTTACAAATAAGCCACATTTGTTTTGCTTCTGGCTCTTTCTTTACTTGAAATTGCATTATCCTTAATTTATACACATGAGTGTATAATATTCATATAATACTTTGATATTCATATCTATTATTTACATTCTAACGACTGTCAATTCTATTGAATTTTACATTTCAGTCATATTGAAATGTAAGAAGAATGCTAATGTAAGGAATTGTGTAATTACTTAACCCCTTAAGCGCCGCGGGCGTGTATACACGTCCTACTGAGCCGGTGCCTTTAGTGCCCCGGACGTGTATATTCGTCCTTCCAAAGGAGGACTTTTTATGTTGTGCTGCTCTATTTAAAACTAGTCCCTCGGCTTTGGAATATAATAACATAACATTACCAGGCATCTACAGAATTTAATTATTTCGGAGAAGTGGGGAAGGAATTTGTGTGTGTGAAAGGGGATATATTCCAAGAACGATACAATTCATAGCTAAGCAGTTTTTCGTTTGAGAGTGTTCTTTTCTATTCTTCATTTGCAGTCATTTTCACTTACCATGTGAGAAAGGAACTTTTAATTTTTTACGCGAATGCACTGGATGTGATACTGGTTTATGTGTTCAACCATGTTTCAGGACATATCACAGAACCGATAAATTATAATTTATTTTTGTTACATTGTAACTCTAGAGATTAAATTTTTTATTTTTATTTTGTTTTATCCTTTTCTTTTTTAATATGAAATTAAACAATTTTTGGGTGAAAAAGCACGTCTTTTCTTTTCCCCCAATAAACCGCGTAACAACACGCGCCTGTGGGAAAAACGGTGGCACTAGGAGGTAAATTTCGAAACTTTTCCTCTGCAGTTTAGGGGTTAATTTTTTTATTTGAGAAACAAGCTTATATTTATCCGACCTAAATTTACACTATGCATATTTAAAATTGCGCTACAAGATTGCTTGGAATCGACGTCACCCTAACACTACACGAAAGCTAATCATTTTGAATTATCACATGGCGTTTATATGCAAATACCTCAACCGGTGAACTGACCTCCTAAATTTCACTCTCCTCGGTACAAAAATACTTCAAAGACCGTATCAATTTAACATGCAGCACCCCCTGTACTTGATTGATTATTAACATCGCATTTAGGAGCAATGTGAAGCAACGGACCTCCTAATTTTGTATGACTATCAAGTAACGAGGACTACATCTGAAATGATACCACTTTTTTAAACTCTCCCACACGACACCAACCTAAAAACTAGCCTACCTTTAAGCAGGGATTTTGTTGTTCTTGCTCATCTCCATGTCTATCCAAGCTAGACCAAATTTATGATTTCATTCACTCTCAAAAAGTCCAACACCATTAGAGGGTCTTCATAAAGATATTGTTTTGAAAGCCCCGGGTAGTCAAGAATGTGTTCTGGAGATGCCTGAGAGGCAGAACACCTAACACAAGCAGGGGCGTCTTAAGACTTCTTGAGGCCCCGGGCCCTTACTCAAAAGTAGGACCTGGGCCCATGCACAAATGGAGGTTCCATCTATGACCCTTAAAAGTAGACAGTACATAGCATACGTTGTCAAATACTCGTGCAAACAATAACACGAAACAAATTGATATGCATGACTAACAATCGCACAAACCAGCTCGGCCGACTACCACCCTTTGATTGAATAAGTATTGATGGTATATGGTCGTAGGTCTATGCATATACAAAGACGATGGTCATCAGTTGATATATCATCCGAAATTCCCAGTTTTTTGTAAAATAAAACCGGAAATAACATTTGACCGTTTGAAATTATTCAAATTATGCTCTTGTTAAGACTGAGTCGAGAACGAGACGAGGCCCGGGCCCAGTTGGCCCATGCTTTAAGACGTCTCTGAGCACAAGTCGGAAAAACTTTGTTTCCATCCTTTAAAGTCAAAGTTCGGAGGTGGCCACTCCGGAAACGAGTTAGAATAGTTTGTTCTTGCCTGCTACATTGAAGTGAAAGAGAACCACCAGGGCGTTGTCGGATTCTTAGAAGACCCAACATACGAACCCACGTCTTGTTTTCACTACCACTTCCCATCACAGGACGCTTCATTCAATCAGGGCTCGAACTTAGTAATCGACTTATACATGGGGCTGGCCACTATAAGCTCCTTATCTGAATCATGATTTGAGCCACTACAACTCCTTCAATTATTTGGACAGAAATTTTGCCTGTTGCCAACAAAAGAAGGATTTCTTATTTCCAGAAAAAGGTAATTACTACTTAATGAAATCTCATCATAGATTCTGGTCACAGTTAAGAGCTGCAGTAAAAAAACCCTCTTTCTTTTTCTCTTTTTTCAACATTATTAAAGAAAAAGTATTCATTGTGCCAATACATCACGTTAAATGCTTTTGTTCTCCCGTTGTCATTCGTGCATTACTTCCATTTAACGGAGCTTGAGTAATGAGTGTATGTGTGCCGAAGTCATTAAGATATAATATTCATTTTTTGCGTGTTTGGATATCTATAAATGTGCACTAATATTCATAATTTTATAAAAATTGTACAAATTTTCATCTCACTGGTAAAAAGAAATCTTATTTATCATTTTGTCTTTTTAAACATTTATTTTATTCATTAATTGCAGCACTGGTTAATCTAAGGTATTTGTAGGATTTTCTTCTTCTTCTTCTTTTTCTTTCTTTTTTTTGCAGGAAATATTTCTGAGATACCTAACATTCTAAAATAACACTGTTAATTTTTTTAGTTATAAATGAAATTTAAAAAAATAAATTATTGTTTAAAAAACTGAAAAAACACGCTTTTATTGTAGATCGTTTTTTGTTTGTTGTATTTTGTATTACCCATGAGTGTTTTTGATTTAGGGTTGTAACTTAATCTTTTAGTCATCAGATCTCTGGAATTAATTGCTAAATCTGGGAATTAGTCACCAAATCTGGAAATAGGAAGTTCTTAATCCTAATGATCCTGACATGGACAATGGAACAAAATTATGAAATTATTATATTGTCATCGAGCCTTGACAAGTACGCAAAATTTCGAATTAATATGACCTTTGAAAGTGCGTAAAAATCGAGTTCAATTCCGTTACATACAAGGGAAGCTTATAAAAGCGTGTTTAAAAGATATTTAAAAGAGGTACAGAAAAATTGTATAAGCAAATATTTCATTTCCATTTTCTCCCCATTTTAATGATAGATAAGTGTAGAATTGTCCGATTCATCTTCGAAAGCTATGACGCACACAGACTTCTGTTATATATGGAAGGGGTTATACTCGTCTTTTTAAAAAAACACATATACCAAAGCACCGATGCGGAATTTTTATATTCAAAATTAAAAATCTTTTAGTCTATGGGAGGTATTTGGACCCCCAAACCCCATCCTTGTGTACACCACTGTTCAAAAGGGTTTTTTAATGAAATTCCCCTTCAAGTTGTTTGTAACGAAATAAATTCATTTGAATATTCTTGGCATATTTACAAAAATTTTGAACATTGAAATTCACTTGAAAATTCTGAAACGTTAAATAAAAATCACCGATGAGATTAAATAAATTATTTGAATTACGATTATTTTTTTCAACTGAATTTATGATTTTTTTAAATGTCTAATTTCTTAATACGTTTTGTGTATGACAGTGGTCTTCTAACTATGTTCCACGGAACCCTAAGGTTCTACGAGGCATGTTCATGGGTTCCTCGAGTCAAAATGAAAAATGGAAAAGAAAATTATAAATGCGTGTGCAAAATGGATTCAAGTTTTTTATTGGCTGGATTGAGAATCCATTACATTATTTCAATAAAAATCAGGATTTATTACTGAAATAACAAAAACGAGTGATTGAACTATCAACAGGTTTTATGTTAAAATGTAGATATGAATGAGTAGATTTTTGGTTAAAAAAATTTACTCGGAATAAATATATTTTAAAATCTTAATTTTTTTAGCAAGAACTGCTTTTGAACTCTAGGCTGCACAGGATTTCTGCAGACAGCTATAAATATTTCAATGCCATCCAGAACAGTGTATTTATGTGGAAAATGTTAATTAATTATACGCAGGATATGAAATATGACTGTAGATAATTTCAAAAGATCTACACTTCGATAATTTGTGTAAAAAATGTAAGCACGTATCCCAGTTACTAATTATAATGTATGTGTAGGGGATACCTGGAGTATATATTAACATTATGAATGTGAGTAAATTAAAATTAACATTATAAAAAACTTAATAATAAATGCTGTATTGTTCTTTGTCTTAACATAAAGTACTTATAATATGTTGATTTATTTTAAATATTATTTTATGATATATTCTCCTAAAGGAGAGAGAGAAAAGGTTCCCTTAAAAAAACCCCTTTATAATTCTAAAGGTTTTATAATTCAAAAAAGTTTAAAGACCACTGGTGTATGATAACAAATACACGCGAATTTAAAAGAATTTTCTAACTTTAATAAAGAAGCTTAGCATGTAATAAATTCGGTGATTGCTTTTTTAATGACACAAAGATAATGAGAATGTAGTTTAAGAAAATAATCAAATTGCTCGACACATTTTATTTCTGAAATGTACCTGCAAAAAAATCGTGTTAAAATATTCTGAATATTTAGGGGATTGGGATGCTTAATAATGATTTTTAGTTAAACATTTCATTTTGACCTATTACCTTTTTTTCTGTGTGAAAATTAGAATTCTGTTTACAGATAATGTAAGATTATACAGAATTAAGTTGATGGTCAAAGTATTTAACTGTGCATTTTATATAGGTGATCCAGTTAAATATTTTACCACCTCTGTATGTTTAACTCCTATATTGAATGACTGGCTTTCACATACAAATTGAGATGTGTTATATTAATTTATCTCCCAAACAAGTTATATAACTTTACTAATCCTTTGCTTCTCTAAATTTTGAAACCATTCCACACCAATAAGTAAACGAGGACTTTTTCCTTTAACTTTATTATTGTATTTTATTTTTGTTAAAAATTTGTTTCCACGTATTACTGATGCCATATGCTAGATTAGCATTAATTGCCCTAGAGCTTGTTCTACCTGAAGCTTTTTTATACGAATGAATTGGTCAGCAATTATAACAATTTATAGTAACTATTGCAAATATATACAGTTCAGAAATAAAAACTGAATACCTTAAAATTATTCTAGTTCATTTTGAAAATTGAAATCCGATTAAAAATTGTGCATTTAGTTACACAATTAAATTGCCAGTGTGTTAAATGGTATAAGCTAAGATGGAGAACACATCTTTCCAATGCTTGACATAATAAAAACAAGTTGTAATAATAATAGCGAACAGTTGAATATTTTCTTTTTTTAGATTGCTTAAGATTAAGCAGTTAGAAGTTAAATATACTGATTTGGAAGATATTACATACGTGATTCTCACGTGTTTGGATAGGCCGCAGTAGCCGAGTGGTATGGGTATCGGACCGTGGCTTGCCTTGTCACAAGTTCGAGCCCAGTACCACTAAAGACCCGCCGTGTAGGGCAGCGATGCACGCTAAATCTG
This sequence comes from Trichonephila clavipes, assembly GCA_019973935.1. Classification (NCBI taxonomy): domain Eukaryota; kingdom Metazoa; phylum Arthropoda; class Arachnida; order Araneae; family Nephilidae; genus Trichonephila; species Trichonephila clavipes. The sequence goes on along the minus strand of BMAU01000194.1, from coordinate 560,879 downwards.
TTGAGAGCTGAAACGTCCTCCCGTTGGTGTGGTGTGGTAGTTAGGAGAGGGGGTGCCAGCTCAGGTGTCGTCCACGTCACTTGACCATGGTTCAAAATTACGTGGTCCGTCGCCAAAAGCCCTCGTGTAGCTAAACAGTGCGACGTTAATATTCAATCAATCAATTAATCACGTGTTTGGATAATTTATGTTTGTGTATACTCTTTAAAACGTCACAAGAGAATAAACTGTATTTTATACAGGAATAAAGTAGGTAGGATGTTTGACTGAATTTGTATTTTAACCATTTTACTTCAGACTCCCGTAAGTCCCTTAGACAGATTGAATACATGTATAAGGTTGATATTATCGGACTAGTTTAACCCAACTCATTTGGTCCTAAGTCTGAAATTACTTTTTGATTAGCTTGGATCTGTTTTTAGTTTTTGTTTATTAGTATCTCTTTCTTTCTTTTAAATGTTCATTATGTTTTTTTTTATATTATTTTTTTTTTAATATTTATTCTCTTATGTCTATAGTTGTGTTTTGTATTTTTCGTTCAGTATATGTCTAAGGCTTTTTTAAAAAAATGTATTTCCCTGTATTTAGTTATTTTTCTTTTTTACATTTCCCAAACACTTTCTCCTACACTACCCAGTAAGAAGAACGAAATAATAGTAACTAATAATAATAAGAAAAGCACAAATAATATTGAGAATGCCTTTCAGGCCACTCTCAATCTACTGTAACAAAACCCAGCTTAGAGTTGAGTAGCTTTCAAGTAATTTCCCAACCAGCTCTCTCCAGGAAAAGATTTCCCAGTTTAAGTCGTGGAGTATTTAATGGGATGGAAAAGAGCCAGAGCCGAAGTGCCTCCATAACGACATATAAGCCAAGTAAATTGATTAGTTCGCCAAGAGGAAAAAGAAAGAGTTTCAACTCCGCGGCATTCCTCGCCAGCAACATGGGGAGAAAGTCTTTCCACTTTATTTTGCAGCTTCCAGTAATTAAAACTGTCTTTTGCCTTCTGTTGGTTCCACCCGCGGGAGGTTTCTCCTTAATGGTACTGCTGCACTAGAATTGTGACACTCGAGAGGAAAGCCTTCCAAACGTATTACTTAAAATGGAACCTTAAAAATAATTCGTTAGTCTAATGGGGAGTGTGTGAGGTGCCAGCTGCAGCAACAATAGAATTCGGTAGGCTACTTTCGATGTTAACGAGGAATTATGAAGTCTAGGGTATTAAAAATGGTTCTAAATACCAACAAGTGTAGAACATGCTGCTTGCCAGACAGAATTCTCATTTCTGTTTAGAAGCACCAACAGTAATTAATTCCTTGGAGCATGATAAAATAATCCGATGCTAATGATAAATTGTAATGCTTGGAATATTATTAATACTTTTGAATATTAATAAGCAAGAAAAATTGTGTGCCAGAAATAAAGTGGTCTCTTTTCTATGGTTTTGTATTAATCACCAACAACTAATTCGTTAAAGGCAAGGTAAAATAGTTCAGTATTAATGTAAAAGTATGATGTCTAGTGTTTTTAAAATACTTGAAAATTCCAACAAATGATGAGCACATAGAGTATCATAAATGAAAGTATCCTAAATGTACTGTTTTTGGAAATCTTAATTCTTTATTAGTACGATAATTGTGTTAAGTATTTTGATACTAATCATAATAATTTAGAGTATTAAATAGGAAAAAGAATATCCTTTTATTGCATGGTGAAACTAAATACATTAAAAATAGAAAATTGTATTCAATTGTGTAAAAGTAAAATAGTACTGAGATTTTAGCAAGCGCCTATGTTTCTGAATTGAAAATAGTTTTAAGTATTAACAAATGTAAAATACATGCATACAAGAAACAGAGCTCTCATTTCTACTTATTATTATGGTTTCACTTTTTACACCATCTTTAAAAAATCTGACAAATTATTTTCATTGTAAAATTCCTGGACGTTAAGGAAGAATAATAGTGATAGAAATCAATACGGAATTATTATGTTAGGTATACTGAAAATACTTCCAAATACTGCAAATTTAGATAAAATAGTAAGCTTGAAATACTATTAGCCATCTAGGGATCAATTCTAGGGATTTAGTCACTGTATAAAGGTGTCACTTGACCACTTTTCAAGTTAAAGTGGCGCAATATGTGTTGACACCCATGTAAGGATTTATTTCTGCATACTGGTGACACTTTTAAATAAATCAAGTCAAATCCATCAAAAAATCGAATCCAAACCAATCACACAGTTGAATTACAATAATCCTTAGAACACTAGTAAGTTGAATCATATACTTGACATTTGAAGTACAAGTCTTAATGAATCACAAATGTTCAGGATCGGGAAACTATTTGAAATTATTTGTGATCTAAAAAATATTAGTCTTCATTCGGGCATTCCTCGTAGCTTCAAGATTTGTAACAGTGGCGTAACGTACACCCCCGCAACCACGGCATTGAGGGGAAGAGGGTTACAGGTATTCTAGGGGACCAAAAGCCTGACTGACGCTAAGCATTTATTAGGGCTTTGAGTCTAAAAGCAGGGGGGTCCTAATGTTCTCCGTTGCGCTACTAATTTGTGATAATAAGGTTTGTTGTAGCTAACCTTCACAGCACCGATTTTTAGCCACCACTGTTTTCCGGTACAAAAAGATCGTGAATAAAATTATTTTCAAAATGTTAAAAGCACGGAACATGTACATAGGAAATTCAAAATCCCTTTAACTCAATATATTGGAATGTCTCCCTTATGATAAATGAATATAGGTTAGTAAATGAGATGTAAACGCCTCAGAGGTATGTTTAAATATCGTCACCATCATCATGCATGGCACGACAGCCCAGGATAGGCCAAGGCCTGAACTAGACGTTTCCAACCATTGACAGTCAAATTCCTCTTATTCTTACTTTTAAGGACCAAACAATCATCCTCTACAGTAGCTCACACAGAAGTTTTCCAAGGTGGGGGGCGGGATCGAAAGTCTACTATTTTTATATCATGCTCCTTTTGATTTTGTCGACTTTTGGGAACAAAAAACAGTAAAAAACTAATTATTGAATAAATAATTAGTATTAATTAATAAAATTAATCATTAAAAACAAATATTTAATTAAATTGTACGTATTATATACTTAAAATTATAATTAATTGGGAAAAGAATCAAGGGCTTTGGGAGGGGTCCGGACCTCTAGGACACCCCCTTGTGTGCGCCACTGATCCTATATTGCACCTGTTCATTGAAGTATAGGTCTTACTCTTCTAGTGTTGCATGGTCTAACCAACAAACTATTTTTTTTAGAATGTGACTGTCATTCAAATGGAGCCTAGTCACACTCAAGTGGCTTGTTTTAATGTAAAGGACAACATCTGGCTCTTTTTAAACGTGCGATGTAATTCATTATTGCATCTTCGGCCAGATGTCATTTTCCTGAATTTCTTCGAAAACACTTCTCAGGACCTCACATTGAAAAGCATCCGTCTTCCTTCATGGTTATATTCCAGGTATCCGAAGCTAAATTCCGGACAGATCGGATTAAGGTTTCTCAGAAAAATAGTTTTGTGTTTCTGGATAAAAATCCATATCTAAGTAAGTTTAAGTATTCCATGCCATGAGATAAAATATTTTTAAAAAAAACTTTAAAAATAGCCCAGTTCTTTTGGGGAAAAAATTAACTGTCAAATCAGATGATTTCAATCAGCATAAGAATATCCATTCAGATCGTTTACCTTAAGAATACATAGCTATACTATATAGTAAACGAAATACAATGTAAAACGCTTCTTCCTGTTAGATAATGAGATTTAGTAGTAAAAAGCAAACAAATAAATGAGTTTTTATAGACTAACAAAAAGCGTATTCTCAGCAGGCGTCGAAATGAACCTTAAATGTGAGCAGCACGAAATAAGCCATTATGAATCTCGGACATCTTAAGGGAGCATGATGGTGCAAATAAGAAGGTTTTATTGATGAATGAAATATACAAAGATAAAAGACAGGGGTCTTCATTCATTTAGATCCCTTTGGTTTTCGATTTGATTTTTTCAATGTGTTTTGACTTTCGGTTTTTTTCAAAAGGATGTTCTCCATTTATCATGAAATGCCTTATATGAAATTTTAAGTTTCCTATAATTAAAAAGAATTATTTGTGTGTACGTGTTGTATTGTGGTTTGTATGTGCATTTGTACATGTATGTATCCCAAAACTTTACAGACCTTCTGACAGCTGAATTTGGCTCCCAGTGATCCATGTAATTGAGCTCCAATGATAAAAAATATTTGAAATCGAAGAAAGTTTCTTATCCTTTTCCATAGACTACTTCAATAATTTTTAAAAATATATATATAACAGTAAATGTATGTGTGCTCAACCCCTGGATAAATAATTTTTCATATCTTTAATTCCGTGGATGTATCATCAAAATACTGCATTAGTTCTATAAGTATTTAATTGAGCTATTTAAATGTTTTAGAGGATCATCGTAATTCCTGACAGTTTCAAGAATTATAATTTTACCAAGAAATCAATACACATATCAAAACCATTTATTTCATTTATACTTCTTAAAATACTATTCAATACTTGAGCATGCATACCAATTCGCGAGTAGTCTGGCTTGTTTCCTAGTAATCGGTCTATTTTTGTAAAATAATTCTGTTTGACACATACCCAAATCATTTCCAATTGCCTTAGATGAAATAATTAAATCTTCTCTATCTTTGCATAGAATGAGTAATTTCATTGATATTGAGCACAGTGTAATTTGATGAAACAGCAAATTATAACACTGGACATGACACCATTCGCCAAAATTAAGACACTCCACAGAAACGTATGAGGAGAAACACTAACACTAATATACAACAAGAATTACTAGAAAAAGAATTAAAAGTTAGTCAAACAGGATGGCTTGTAGCTGTTCTTTAGCCTTTCAATATCTATCATAAAGACTTCCAGAGACTACTTTAATTGATTGTCCAGTTTTTAACCATCGTCGCATCACCTTTCTCATACATCTGTTTTAACCTTATCTGACTTGGTGGGAGAAACACCCCACCAAAACTTATTTGCCTTTCTTTTAAAAATTGGATTTTTATATTATATTTAAATTGTACTTTTAATTAGTCTTTTAATAATATATATATGCGTGCATGCAGTCATGCTTTCATATATATACATATGTGGAAGTATTTTTATGTATTTAAAGAAAAAAAATGCGTGTGTGTCTTTTTTAACGAACGTTTGGCGCACTTTGGCCAAAATTGGCCCTTGCGACATAAAATCTCAAAATCACTCACTCACTCACTCCAGAGAATACTGGATATGCTCCAAGATGTTCAGCATCCATTACTTGATCCCTTTTGAAGATGACACAGTTTAGGGAAGAAAACACACATTCCGAATTTTCTCAAATAACCAGCAAGACAGGCATGTCCGGTTTCGAGCCTGAAGACCTACGTGCCATCTGAGAAACTCTGATAATTTTTCAAGAGTTCCTTTCCAAGTTTTACCTTTAATTTGTTCAAAAAGTGTTGAGAGAAAAAAAGAAACATTGTGAGAAAACTTCTTCCCGAAGTTTCTCTCTCACCGTCTTGCCTACCTACGGGTGTGGGAGGAATGAAAGCAGAACCAGAGAATTCCATAATCACAGTTATTTATTTAGTCAAACAAACTAACCAACAACAATCTATTCCCAAAGTGAATGTCAAATGAGTAGCACGGAGAAAGCAATGATTATTAAGCAAATATGTGGAATCTACTAATTCAACTCAGTGGTAAAACACCACTCTCAATCTTTACATGCGAAAGTAAACCTTATTCAGTCTTACCTGAGTAGCGAATATAGCTGCGTTCTACCTCCTTCTCTATAATTACAAAACTCTGACTTTATATAGCCGAACTAATCTGAATATTACGGTTTTTCCTTGAGAGGGATGGCTGTGAATTAAACGCGAATGCTAGCCCAAAGATTCCCCTAGAGGATTAGTGTGAGGACGCGTATAAATTCGTCACAACATATTCGGTCGTTTCTCGCTAGAAAAAAATCAACTGTTTCATTTCCATATTATCACAATGAGAGGGAATCCTCCTGCAGAGAAATATTCTTTTACAAGGTTAACAAAAATCCAATAATTACCTCGAAAACTAAATATTGTTATATAATAAGAAACTTTGCATAAATTCAAGCTTAGTTATTACTGGTTCTGGAAATAGTAATTATAAATAAGTATGGATAATAGTTGGACAAAAAATCTATTATCTGCAGTTCTTTCTCGAAAGTTTTAGACTGGTAATGTGTAAATCAGCAATAAACAAGTAGTCACAGATTTGTGTGTAGCATGGTGCAGCTGAAGTAGGAAGCAAAAGAAACACACTATGTCCGCAGTACTTGAACTGAGTACCAACTTTCTTTACCTCCAATGACTGTTTTTAGATACTCAGGCAGACATTGTCAAGATTAAAAACTTTGGTCTCTTTTAACTCCTGACACATTCTGAAAACAACTATAAAAATCTGTTTGAAAACATTGTTTTTGTCTAAAAATACGTCTTCTTGCTAACATTGTTTTTGTCTAAAAATACGTCTTCTTGCTAACATTGTTTTTGTCTAAAAATACGTCTTCTTGCTAACATTGTTTTTGTCTAAAAATACGTCTTCTTGCTAACATTGTTTTTGTCTAAAAATACGTCTTCTTGCTAACATTGTTTTTGTCTAAAAATACGTCTTTTTCTTAACATTGCATTTCTTAAGCCCATTCTAACTTTAATGTTTCATCATTTGAAACTTCTTAACGGATAAGCCATTTTTTAACCAAAGTATTGTAAGTTCTCATGTGGGTAACTCCTTTGTATTTTTAAATTACTTCTGCTCCCATAATCTATTTTGCTGAGAAATATCACAAGAAATAGTGTATTGCTGTCGAAAATGGATATTTGTCTCAGAAAAAGTATTTCTTCCTTTTTACAGACTACATCTGAAGCAGGGATTATAGTTATAAAGAGCAACCGTATATACGAGATAAAGTCATATATTAATATATATTTTAAAAATCTTGTGTTCCTTATCAAATATTCTGTATGGTGTTTTTTTTTCTTTCCTTATATATTACATAGTTGTTCCATAAAACTACAGTAGAGAGAGAGAGAGGTTCCCAAACTTTTTTGCCTCATAGACCCCCTTGACAAGTTTTTCGGTTTGATATAGACCAGTTCTTACCTAATATTAAATTTTTGCAAATCCATCAACTTAAATATGTTGTTGACAGCAGGTATATAGAGCTACCTACTTTAAAAGATTAAAATTTTTAACTGTAGGTGTGACAAACCTATACGGAACTTTCTCACTAACCTTCTGAGACGTCTTTTTTAGGGAAAAATTTAATTCCCCTACCTATTTCCAATCAGCTCCAAAAAGAGGACAGGATTCCTTGTTATGCAGATTAGATAAAGTATTTAAGTCAAACGGAATAGTAAAGTAAAAAGCAGTAGGAGAGAGAGATTGAAGAAGAAAGGTATAATAGTGAAGTTAGAGATTTATTATTGAAGATTTCTAGTTGGATAGATTAATCTCAGGAAGAGTTGAAATTCAGTGTGGTAAATATTGATTTATATTTAAAGTCTCATTAAAGCTTTATATTAAGAGATTAAAGTTAAATGTTCAATAGGAATATTATTGAGTTTAATTTTGGGATCTCTTATCGTGGTAATCTCTGCGTGATCGATATTCTAATTGTTAGTTAATTGGATCATTAAATATTTAAGTTAATTTAAAGGAAAGTCCCTTTTAAACCTCATATAACTATTTTGATATATTTGTTAATAAAAGTCTTTGATTCTATTTGGGAAAGATAACCAAATAAAGAAAGTTATTTATAAAAATGGCTACTGGCTCTTATCTGACTCCAAATTATTCTCGTTCTCAAAGTGAGATCCAAGGGGATCTTCACATAGGGAAGTATAGTGTTTAAAACTTAAGAAAATAGATGATAATTAATTAAATTAAAATATAATTAATGCATAAAATAACTGTTACATAAAATAATTGAGCAACAAACAAATGTTTTTAGTGAGAGGGATGAATCTGGGGATGCAATAACAAATTTTCAACATTTGGCATCGATCTTGTCAGGTTTAACCCTAAATATTTCCTCGGTTAATAGTGTACAGTCTTTTCTTCTTTCTTTCGTTTTTTTTTGTTTTGGAGATTAGCAAGCGCACTGAAACTCCTACTCAATCGGAAAAACAATTAAAAATTTTCTCATAATATTGCATAATATGGAATAAATAACAATATATCTTTTTAATGCCAAAATTGTTAACATCCGTTTCTAAACTTTACTTTAAGATCTTCGTTAGGATCTATATTCTTAGTTCCTAATTCTGGTAATTTGACTTTTTTCTTTCAAAGTGACCATATGAATTCATATTGGAGACTGTGGTATAAGGATAGTTAAAACATTCTCAAACCTAGTTTCAAAGTCTTCAAAAAGGACATTTAAATGTTGGACGTAAGTTAAAGCGCCCTTTTCTTGACAGATTATCTGTGGCAATTGAGAAACTGGGAAAATTTGCGACTCCCAAAATTATACTCCTTTAGCTGAATTCTGGCAAGAAATGTTGAAATGTGGTCCTTGTTTTAATAAAATTTATGCGGTCACCTTGTAACTGCAAACTAACTTCATTAAATTTAGTAAAGAAATCTGTTAAATAGGTAAGTCTGGTTTCTACTTGATTAAATTTCCTTTTAAAATTAGTCACGATCTGGTTTAATGAGAATCACTAACGTAGACCCCCAGTTACACCTCATGGACTCCCAAATTATTTTTTCGCTGACGGGGCCCCTTGCAGGTCGTCATAGGCCCCTGGGTGTCTATATAAACCACTTTGGGAATCACTGATCTAGAGCAACACAATACAGAGAATAAATGTTATATAAATGGTTTTATTTGGAATAGATATTATATGAAATGTAAAAAATAAAAATGTTGTACTAAGAAGTTAATTCGGCACTAATATGGAATAAGAGGGCCTCCCACACTTTGGTACAAGCTTTATATTTGCTATAACTTTTATTTCATAGAGTTTTAAAGGAATTTTTGATATCGAGATCTATGGCATAGAGAGTATGATAAAGTTATACACGTCGGGAACAACATTAAGAAAATTTACAAATTATGTCTATTTTTTACAAAAAGCATTTAACCAAAGGTACTAATTATGCTTCCGGAGAATTATGCAATTATTCAAATTCGAATGCGTAAGCGTATTTGAGGTGCTGTGACTGTGGAAGGCATGTAAGCGCACGAAAGGTTGTAGGTGATTTATGCACTCGTATTCCGCTACGACATTCACCGTGTTGCTCACAAGAATTGTGTACATTTTATAAAGTATCAGAAAACATGAGTAACCACTCATTGGATGACGTAATAAAATCAAGATTCATCTGTAGAATAGAGGCAGACCAATCACAAGTGCAGGTACCTACAAAGCGTAATGTAACGCCCAGCATCATCTGCTATTTGTGGAAACAATTTCATGACATTGAATCCATACGGATAAGACCGTAAGATCGTCTTGTAGTTGAATAAATCATCATTCAAATTAACCGGATTTACCGTTTTATTATTTTCTTCAAAACATATCACTATATATCTACAACTCTATTTACAATTGTAACTCGCATAGGGAGCTACAGTCATCGTCCTCCATTTTCACGTTCGAGACCACCTTCTTCTCTGCTTCCCGCTCAAAAACCAAAACAGTTCACAGCAGCGCCCTCTTTCTAGTCTATCGTGTGCAATGTGTCAAGCCTCCTAGTGCACTATGTGCCACGCCGTTACAAGACCTAGACAAAGTCAATCAAGATCCACGAAGACGAATGAGGATAGTTATTTTTTTCACTTACAGCTCAGCGACACATGACAGATTCACCGTTCTGTTGTGAATTGTATGTTGCCACTGGAATCAGAGTTTCACGGTCTGCAATTGTCTTAAGGCTTCTTCAAAGAGAGGGTCGTATTGCAGAAAATCTTCTATTTGCGTCTCGCTCACTGCAACACAAAGAAAGCGTACAGATGACATTATGCCTTGGACCGGACTCCAGTGAAGCTCCGTGTTTTTTGACATGTGAGTTGAGATTCAGCCTGGATATTAATTCTCGGTATATCTGTAAATGGAGAGAATCAGTATAATCCTTCCTTCATCAAGAAAAATGATCCTTACGGGGTGGAGTTGCAATAGTTTGGGCAAGCATTATGTTGAACTGACGCACACCTCTGGAGGTGTTTTTGAAAGGATCTCCGATTGCTATGAGGTATAGAAAAGAGGTCCAGGGCCTTATGGTGGACTTTTTAGGGGCGAATAGGGGAATACTGAAACAAATGGTAAGCCCATAACAAATAAATACGTGACTCACAAACCGACTCAACCTAGGCTTAGACACAGAAGATGGTCATAATATAACAATGCAGTCTTGTCATTGTTGAATTATTGTCATCTAGTTCAAAATTCTCAGTTTTTTGGAAAACATGCACAGAAATAACATTTAATGATTAAAATTTTTCTGGGTCATGATCGCATCGATTTGAGAACGTGGTGAGGTCCTCTTGAAGGACGAGGTCCTGGGCCCAGTTGCCCCATGCCTTAAAGCGTCCCTACTCACGATGTGAGAATGAGAGTAAAAAAGATTAATCAGTTTTTATTCATCAACATTTGAAAAACTTCTATTATGACCCTTATGACTGGAATATCTGTAGAATGTAGGCGAATGTCAGAGTTAAGGTATATGGTATACCATTGTATCATATTTAGAAAATTAAACTTCTCTGTAAAGGTGCAGATAACATGGTTTCTTAAAAATAGGCCATTCCATCACACTTATTTAATTGCGAAATATAAATATCTACAATTCTAATTGCATTAACAGTTTTGCTTGCGGCGGTCTTTTGGAATCAATGCCCTCAAATTTTGTTTTTTCTATACCAAATATAAGACTGTACCACTTGGATTCATATTTGGATTTAAATTCGTGCCATCCTGGCTCAGTACTTGAATTTGGGGATTTCTGATTGTATTGATACCATTGAAAAAGTTGCTTTCCTTTATTGGTGCTTGGCTTTGCTGAAGTTACTTCTCAAAGATGTTGTAGACTATATTTACATTATACAGGGTTATCAGAAATGAATGACCTGATTACAAAATTTAATAATTCCCAGATGAACAAAGAGAAAATGATCATTAATATGTCATTGTAAAGATTAAATATGAAATTTTGAGTTTGTAACATTTTTTTGTCAAATAAATGGCAGCAACGTTGTAATTATGAACAGAAGAGTGGAAATGGCATCGCAGCGGAAGAAGGCATTTTGTGTGCTCTCGTTTGTAAAAGGTCTGTCAGTAATCACGATTCAGAGTGAATTTCAGAGAAAGTACCATAGAAATGCACCGTCATCTAAGAGTATAGGAAGAGGGTATAAACAGTTCCAGGAAACTGGACGCTTGTGTAAAGGGAAAAGTTCAGGACGACCAGGTTCGCAATGATATTATATGGGTGATTAAAGGAAGTCACACACATATTGAACCACGGGCGTAGCTAGCACCGTATCAATGATACGGAACCCCGACATATGTAAGCAAAATATTGTAAAATGTAGAGGTGCCTCAAAAAAGGGCTTCCAATGAATTTTGATGCAGGGCCCACTCAGGACTAGCTACGCCAGTGCATTGAACATTTGTGAAAACAAATTTTACTTTACGTCAAGAAATGTTACGCACGAAAAAAATTTCGTGTTGTATCTTTACAATGACATCTTAATTATCATTTTCTATTTATTCATCTGGGGGAATTATTAAATTTTGTAATTGGGTCTTTCATTTCTGATAACCCTGTATATTTGTAAGGCGTACTAGGAGAAAAAATTTAAAATGAATACATCAAACTCAAATGAAAATTACGTTCTTGAAATATGCAATACTCTTAAAGCAAGTCTCAAAGTTCCTTTACAGGGGAAGTGCATCATATAAGATTCATTTGGTCTCTCTCCAACGGAAAAAATGTTAAGAATCCCTTTGTACAACTTCTATCAACTAGGCAATAATTGAACAAATGTTGCTAGTAAAATCTTACATTTCCACAATAACACTGGTCAATGAGTTTATTCGATTTTTCACAAATTAAATTCATTTAATTTGTCGATTCTCTATTGAACAGTTACTAAAGATAGACTTCGACGAAGTTTTCTGAATTCAGTTGAAACCTGATAGATTACAAAGCTCCTACTAACTCCCAGAATCTATTCTTATACATAAAGTAGAATCAGAGTAATTATTGACTCCCACAATTAACATTGTGTTATCAGAATATTGTACATTCGTCTTTACCATCTGAATCTTTAATAATTTGATGTTTAGGCTGCAAACTTTTTTCTGGAACAAATCCAAATTTATTTCCTTTTTATTTAATAATGAAATTGTTTCAATGGATAATTTTTGTTTATATTAACAAGAGTTTTTCTAAGAATAAGATAAAGAATACAGTAAAAAATTCAATTAATTTTACATGGCTTTCTTGTGGTTAACAAAATCCTATCTACAATATTTTAAAAATAAGTTTTACTTACTTTTTCATAGCTATTTCTGAACTCTTTATTTCTCCATTGCTTTAATTGTATTAATTCTTAACTCTGGTTGTATTTTAACGCTTCCTGTCATTTTAGTCCAATTATAATTTTAAGTTCAAGATAGACAATATTACTTTAAATACAAGTCAGTCTTTTCCGAAGCTTAATATCTTCCTTAAATTAGAACACTTAATTAATTACTTAAAATATGACAGTGGTGCACACAAGGAGGGGGATCCTAGAAGTCCGGACCCCCATAGACCTTGATTTTTTTTCTATTAGCTATAATCCTATGTATATATTACGTAACATTTAATTATTTATGTGTTAATAAATTTTATTAATCAATGTTAATTATTTATTCAATAATTAATTTTGTATTGTTTTTGTTCCCCCAAATCGACAAAATCAAAGGAGCATGATGCCAAAATGGTGGACTTTCGACCATGAACCCCCTTTGAAAATTTTTTGTGTGCACTGCTGCAATATGATCTTTTAATTCACTGCTGCAATATGATCTTTTAATTGAAATATATTATTTAAATGCATCGGGAAAAGCATGCAGAAACAATTTACAACGTATTTTAGGTAAGCATTGAAAATTTTTTTTACATTATGAAATTTTCGATTTCACTGAATGTAGGACCCATTGCTTTTTTGCTTTAATTAAATCATTAGATTTATGAATTTCAACCTACAAAATTGATATTCAATATCTGTTATTTAAAAAAAAATGAATGGAAAAGAACATAATTCCGTGCCTTTTTATTTATTCCTGCTTTCATATTTTTTGCTAATTTGTGTTTTCTAACATAGTTTTTATACATATAAATATAGCATCATATTTCAATATGTTTTTATATACATAAATAAAGGATCATATTACAATTTTCTATAATACGCACCCATTTTTTTATTTTTCTTAAATACACACATTATATACAATCATTTCTCAAAATTTGTTTTCATACAATCTATATTATAGCAGTGCTTTTCAAACTTTCAATATTTACGACCCAATTTTCAATCATAATTTTCATCGCTTTCCCCTTTTTTCCTCTATAGAATAACAATGCATTGAATTAAAAAATAATGTACTTTGGCGTTAAAGCTACGATATTACTTTAACAATATGCCGTACAAATTATCAAGATAAGTATTAAATTTTCTATATGACAAGCCCATGGGATCTCTGGTCAATATTATACTTGTTCTTATTTTGGTGTTGTGAAATTAATTAGCAAATGCATTGTGCAATACTGATACATTTATAAATGTATTATATTAGTGTAAATGTGTATTTTTTATTTTTTATTGCCTCAGAATGTATTTTGTTTTGCTTCCTTTCAATAAATTGATAATATTTTTAAGCTATCCGACTACGTTCGGAACCGTGATTTTGCAAAAACATATAAATGGATAATATTTATGATATTTAGTGTCACTTAGATTAGAAAATGTATACAAAATTGTTTTAAGAATATTATTACAATAAAAAATTATTTAATTACAATATTTTGACAAAAAATGAGCATAGAATGACCCATTTTCAAAATATTCTTCTTTTGTGAAAAATGCTTCTATCATAATAATATTTTGCCTGTATATAGCTCAAACCTCTGTACAGAGGCTCAACTAGAGTTTTTGAAATATATAACTTAGAAGTGGGTTTATTCATGTTTTACGACAACAGAGGAGAGAAATTTTAAGAAAAAAGCGCTGATAATTATTTTAATGGGTTGTAACTCTAAAAATAATGTAAATTTTTTTAAAAAAATAGTTCAGACTCTCTGGAGAAGTCTTTAATTTATATAAGCAAAATATTTTGTTATTTTAGAAGCACATTTTTTTTATAAAAGGAGAACATTTTGAAAAAAGGTTATTCTAAGTTAATTTTTTGCCAAAATATTGTATTTAAATAACTCTTTTTTTGTCAAAATGTCCTTAAAATAATTTTATACATGTATTCTAATCTAAGTGGCACTAAATATCATGAAAATTATCTATTTATGCGCTTTTTTAAAATCAAGGTTCCGAATATAGTCGGATACCTTAAGTAATCTTTTATTTTCGATATGCTTGCGCCCTCCGGGTTATTACGCCCCCCCCCACACACAGTTTGAGAAACGCTGTATTACAGTTGATATTCAAACATAAAGCTTAATGTATTGTATATCTTTAAATGAAATAAATATTTCCCAATATAACTATATTAAACAAAAATACTCTTAACATTACTTTTTCTATCAAATAAAATTTATAGATAGAACCTGTGAATTGACTTCCTTAGAAATTTTGTTAAAGGGTTGCGGTTTGTGTAATATGTGTGTGATTTGATTATTAGTGAAAGAGAGACGTAATGTCAACTGTAGAAGAGTAACACATTGAGATAAAATTGTACCAAAATTGTCTTTATTATTATTCTAAACAAATTAAAGTGTTTTGATTCGTAAAATTCCGATCCAAAATTTTGGCTCCTGCTTCCAGTGATGCATAAGAAATATTCAATCTCTTTTATAAGTCAGAATCAATTATTTTCTTATCATATTTCAGATTACAACTGGATATTATTCGAGCAGCGGGATTTCAATGCCCTCAATTGTAAAAATTAATCCAAGTTATAAAATTTCTAATTGTTCAATTTAGATAACATTTTTTTAAAAATTATAGTTGTTTAAATCTTAGTACATTTTTTAAACTTTAAATAGATCGAAGGTTTATTTCATGAATGATGAAATTAGTGTGATAATCTGAAATGATGTATGTGTGTTTTAAAATGTTCCCCTTTCGTCGTTATAATTAAAAAAATAATAATATCACACCCTGATTGCATTCATACAGGTGTTTTTTCAAAAAGTACACTTATCAAATAGACTCTTAATATTATATATTTCTCAACTGATTCGTTAGACACTACACACACAAAAGGCTAAATATTATACCTTTCAATGTATGCGTGTAAAGAATTCTTTTACTTAACTTCCTGGTCCGGGAATTTCTAAATGTTCTGATTTCCCCTTGTGTAAGTAATTATAATCAAACACTTCTGTAGTTATTGTTGATTCTTTAAAATGCAAGCATCGGAAAACTTTTACTGAAAAGCTGTGTTTTAATGTATTTATTAAGATTCCTGGCAGATTTTTTAATTATATTTCCGCTATTATTTAATTTCCGATATTTTAAAACTTCAATTTTCAAATAATATCACAATGTGTAATCTAGTTTGGATTTTAAAAACGTTTGAAAAGAAATATTTTATGTATGATAATCTTAAATGAAAAATAAATAAATATCCCGAATTTTTATTTTCATTCTTATCGGATTTTTTTAACATCTATTATACCATAACATAGAATAGAAATATTCCTTCGGAAGAGTAACTTATTCGTGCAGACATTTTGAAATATATGCTTCATTGCATTATTTTGCCTTTTTTAATTATATACTTTAACTCTAATTTTTGAATTCTTTTTATCGTGCGACACGTTTTTTTTTTCTTCCTTTTTTTAAAAAAATATTTCATTTGATTTATAAAAGGTTTTATATTACAGTTTTGTTTCTTTTTTAGGTTATTAGAATTTTTAGGTTTAGAATTTAGGTTATTTCATTACATTTTTACTATTTCATTAGGACGTTTAGAAAAAATTTTTCTGCAAGTTTTTATTACGTTAGTTTTTTTCATATCTTATCCACAAAATTGTTTTCTGTAGTTATCTGGACAGTTTTTGAAAAAAAAAAAGTATTATAATCTAATAAGGCAATTTTGAGAAATTTCGTCAAAAATCCTCGTTAAATTTTAAATGTTTCAGACAAGTAAGAAATATTTTTTTAAAAACTAAAACTAATTTAATTTATTTTTTCGTATTTCAAACAGCAATATTTAAAATAAATCTTCCAAAAACTGCCAAAAAGTGTAATTTAATTACATATATGTATATATTAGGGTGGATCACTGTTATATAGAGGAAAAATATTGTTATTAATTGGAAGCTATCTATCTATATACACGCGGAAAGGACGCTCTATGGCAGAGGTTCCCAAACTTTCTTGTCTTATTTTTTGGTTTGGTGTAGACCCCTGCTTAAATTAATATTGAATTTTTTGCAAATTTATCAACTTGAATGTCTTTTTGGCAGCTAGTACTACTTCTACTACTTTAAAAGAATTAAATTTCTAACTAATGAAGTACAGTGTTTAAAATTTAAAAAAATACACGTTAATTAATTAAATTAAAAGTTAATTAATATATAAAATAATTGTTAAATACAATAAACAAATAACAAAGAAATGTTTAACAAATTTTCAACATTTGTTATCAATCTTGTCAGGTTTAACCTTAAATCTCCTCAGTTAGTAGTGTCCATTTTTCTTTCTTTTTTTTTTGTTTTGGAGATTGACAACCACACTGAAACTCCTTCTCACTAGGAAAAGCAATTAAAAACATCCTCATAATATTCCATAATTCGGGACAAATAATAGGTTCCCTTTTTAAAACCAAAATTGTTGTGTGGGACATCCGTTTATAAACTTTAAAATCTTAATTAGTGCATTTTACGATCAGTTCCTATTGTTATGTGACAGTTTTCTCTCAATGTAACCGTATTAATTCATTGCCTACTGTGATATTACCACAGTCAAAGCATTCTCAAACCTAATTTCAAAATCCGAATAAAAACCAGTTAAATGCTGAATGTAAGTTAAAACGTCCTGACAAATTGTCTGTGACAAATTGAGAAAATTCGGGATCTCTAGTATTATACTTAACTCTGGAAAGGAACTCTGAAATGGTTCTTGTCTTAAAAATGTTATGCTGTCACGTTCTAAGTGCAAATTAACCTCATGAAATTTAGTAACTAAATCTGTTAAATAAGGAGAAAATTTGGTTTCCAAATCATTAAATTTTCTTTTAAAATTAATGTCATAATCTAGTTTAATGAGAACCACTATCATAGACCCCCTCTTAACCTCATAGACCCCCAAATTATTTTTTTTTGCTGACATGGATTCTTTGTATGTCGTCATAGACCCTTGGAGGTCTATATAGATCACTTTGGAAATCACTGATCTATGGTATGGAGATTAGGAGAAAAATAATTTTAAAAAATAAGTTCAAAATTTAATATTTGCCACAAAGAAGAAAAAAAGAGAAAAAGTCTAAATTTTGTTTAGATGATTTTAGACTTAAAATAAAAAATTATTTTTCTACAATATAAATAATTAAAAAAGATGATTATATTAATAAGTACAAAATGTACATTGTAATATTTCATAACTCCAGCTCTATCGAATTAGTCCGAACCAAGCTTTTTTCCGTCTGCTCTTCATCATGAATTACAATTTCGTCAACAGGTTTTTTTTTAAAGAAAAATTTAATTCAAAAGAAACTGTTGCTCACATATGTACTTCATGGGGTTTTTTTTGTAGCTATTCAGTGGTTGTCTACTCTCATTGCAATAATTATTAAAAAAAGTAGCAAAATATCTGTTTTTCTTTGATAAAAATATACTTTTTTTTACGATAAACAAGTAATACAAAAAAAGTTTTTGAAGTCAATTCCTACTTTGAATGAACGAATAGAAAGTATTTTATAAACTATTGAAAATTTGAACAAGATTGAATATATATATATAAGGAGAGAGTGAACTAATAGTAAGAATTGAAAAAGGAGTACGATTTGTCTGCATTGTTGTAACAATTACATTATTACAATGGAGACGAATCTAGTTGGCGTCAGAAACCGGCAATTAATTCAATTAAATTAAGTTAATGAATTAATATTTGAAAAACTGTATTAACCTCAAGTGTCATCCACTACAAGTATAAAAAAAATTATTCGAACTTAATTGGGTGTGAATGGAAAGTATGTATTAACGATTGAAAATTTGAACAAGATAAATATATAAATACATATATAGAGAGAGTGAGCTAATAGTAGGAATTGAAAAAGTCCTCACCAATACCTAAATTTCATTTGCTTTGGGCCAGCACTTAACATAACAATTAATTTTTTATTTTCCCCTTCATCTATTTACTAGAGAACATCTTATCTACTCTTAGAAAGGCTTTTAAATTTTGAAAAAAAATTCGATTCACCATAGTATGTATTTGTGTGTATTTTATTTTTTGAAAAATTAAAAAAATATGATGGAGGTCATTTAAATGATTTAAACAAAATTTTTGCCATTGACACATTGACTTTTTTTCTTAACATTGTGACGAGGGTTCAAATGTAAAAACCATGTTGTTTAAATTCAAATATCTTGTAAAATTCGTTGTAGGATTTATTTTACTGTGCTGTTCATATTTCTTTCTTTAAAATGACTCATACAATGTCTCATTTACACTTCGAATGATTTATCGAGAAGCAATTCTGCTCTGTGATACGTCAGGTTAATTAATATGGGAGGAGAACTTTCTTATAATTGGCTGCTTGACTGATTCCGAGAAAATGCTGAGCTCGCGTCTCAATTTGTTGAGTTTGCAAAGTTTGTCATGCCACTGTCTGTATCACGGAGCATTATTTTTAATCTCGGAACAGTGTCTGCCTCTGAAACTGGCAGCTAGAATTTCAAAAGCTGTTTGGATTAGACTTAATATCAAAATTTTTTTTAATTAATCCGGCTATTATGCTGAAGTTGACTTGAAGATTCAACTTCATATATTATTTACTATTGCTTGATAAGTTTTATGGGAGTTAGAAGAATATTTCCTATTTTACGTTGATGCATTCTTTCATCTGTATCTAAATTACAGACGCGAAACACTTCTGATGGAAGGGATTCAAATTCATTATTATAAGTTACATAAATAAAAATATTTTTTATTTCCCCTATAGGTCTGAAATGTTCAGAAAGTTAACTAGCTGAAAATTAGTGCCTTTCGAAATAATTTTTTTTCTAATATTATCGTATATAGTTTAATAATTAAGAAGTTGAAGAAAGGCCCCAAAATGTTTTAGTATTAAGGTAAATTCAAAGATGATTACGTCTTTGTGTATTTCATGATTTAATATATTATTTTTCTTTTGCGCGTGGTTTATTGAAATAATTACAATTTAAAATTACTCCACAAAATTCTAGATGCCAAATTAGAAAACCTCTATCAGATCAATATTGCTCCAAATAAAATAATGATTAGGTCATCGGGAAAAAAAGTAAAATTTATCTCTCAAAAAATATTTACGTATGCCATTTAACGTACTATAGTTATAAATGCTTAGTAAACATTTGAATTAATATATTAATTTTCCCCGTGTTTCTTTTTTCCTTCTTTTCCCCCAGTTAATATTTTTATGCAATGTTACATTAACTTTCAGAAATAGCGGGTGGGAATCTTGAAGAGAACATGTAGATTAAAAATATGTTGGATTCTTAAAAATGATACGAAATATTTAATTCTTTAAAAATCTTTTATATGCATTATTAGTTAGTTTAATATTAGTTTTTATCTTTTTATTTTATATCTTTAATTTTGCAGTAACTTTTCAGTTGAATCAAATAAAAATGAATGATATTGTAATAATGTAAAAACTCTCTCTTTGGGTTCTTTTAAATTGGTAGCAAGTCTTTACAAATTCTAGTTTTCCATCAGATTCTAAGAAATTATTCCAGATATTTATAGAAATTAAATTAATGTTCTTCTTTTCCCCATCAGATTCTAAATGTACTATAATTCTGAAACAATTTCACCAAATTTTCAAAGAAATTCCACCTTATTCTTCATTTTAATCTTAAATTTACTCAAACCCCTTGCAAATACACCTGATTCGTCTTTTTAAGATTCTGAAAAGAAATAAATTATAGTTTTAAAAAACTGAAAGACACGCTTTTATGGTTAATCGAGCTATAAAATAAAAAAATAATTCTTAATATAAGTATAAAATGATTAACGAGAAAATTAATGTCATTGGGGTAAAAGCGTGGAGTGCTCTACATCAATTGTTATAATTTCTTACTAGTTCTATTCCAAAATGCTGAGCTCTAGTGCAAAAACGTAGTACAAAGCACACACACCCACACACTTTTACCACAATGAGATTAATTTTTTCGTTAATCATTTTATTCGAAAATTAAGAATTTTTTAGTTCGATTAACCCATAAAAGTGTGTTTTTTAGTTTTTTCACACACACACACAAACAAACCATAATTTATTTTTCATTTTTTAATTCAATCTACAATAAAAGCATGTATTTTTAGTTTTTTTAACTATCATTTATTCATTGATGAATTAATCTTAAATGCGTCATTTTTTAGAATCTGGAATACCCATTGGCATCCTATCAGTGCGTCGATACGGCCTGGTTTACAAAATAAAGGATCAGCCAACTGAAGGAAATCTGGAAGAGCTAAGTTTGAAATATTTCATGTGGAAGAAGGTGCAACGTTAATGATATTTTTCACTAAAAAGAGCTCAGTATTCCCCCTAAAACTTGCATCAGCATTAGACATAAAAGTACACTTTTTGAATCGAAGAGATTGTGAGAAGTTATTTAATCCGGTGACCTCTGAATCAATTTTCAGCTGTTTTGGTAAAATGAAGCAATGAATAATGTTTCATTCCACAGATCCGACAATAGAACTGAGTTTAGTAGTTAGAAGATAATTTTTTTTCTCACATGTGCGAGTTTTTTTTAAATTTCCATTTACAGAAAAACTAGACAATTGTTTATAAACAGCGAGCAATTTCTCTGTCCAGCTGCAAATTTTCGCAGAAATTAAACGAAATTCTTTCGTAGTTCCATAATGCTGCTTTCTGAAAATGGCCGCGGTAGCCTAGTGGTCAAGGTATCGGTTCGTGGCTGGCTTGTCACTAGTTCGAGCCCAGCATCACTAAAGACCCGTCGTGAAGGGAAGCGATGCACGTTAAATCTGTCGAGAACTCAAACGTCCTCCCGTTGATGTGGTAGTTAAGAAAGAGGAGTACCAGCTCAGGTGTCGTCCTTGTCACTTGACGATGGTTCAAAATTACGAGATCGGTCACCAAAAGCCCTTGTGTAGCTGAACAGTCCGACGTTAATATTCACTCACTCACTGAAAATGCACAACAATATTTATTATTAATAAGTTGTGATTTCTCTGAAAGTGATGTCATATTTCTCACATACACCAGCCTATAGCAACAGTAACAGATGATTCCACACTTTCTTAACTCACGATAAGGCATAAAAACAGGCGTGGGACCGCAGCACCTCTTACTTCAACACGTGTGACCGATATTAGGGATAGAGGGGTTGACTTCACCCTGAACTCTCTGGAAGAAGAAAGGAGAGGGGGAACTGGAAAAAGGGGTGTGAATCCCTTACGGATTCTAAAGAGGGACAAAAAAAAACTGGGTCACCAGTTCCTTTTCCGGAAAGGAAATGTCGTCACCCGAATCTTAAGAAAAAGAGGGGAGTGACTTGAAAAAAAAAAAGAATGTGTTCTTTGACCTGTTTAATATACCCGAAAGGGGAACGTAAAGAAAGGGGGAAGGGAACCCGGAAGTGAAAATCAGGTGAAGAAGATACCGTGTTCTTTTCCCTTTTAAATTTTTAAGATGTTATTTATATGGGGTGGGATGGGGAACTTTTTTTTTCATAGCTCACCCCTTTTACTGCATTCTTTAAGGTCACGTTCTTCAAGTGAAAGGGGAGGGGTGCACCGCGTGGGAAAAGAACGCGGATGTGGTGTGGTGATGAAAGGGGATAAAACGAAAGTGGGTTGAATGGGTTAGGAGGTGCTTTACTTTTTGTTGAAGCATTTTCTTTTTTAAAGAAACTTTCAATTTTGACCCAGTTTCGTTTCCGAAGCAAGTGTGGATGCCATCTATTTTGCAAGAAAGACGCTGTTGATGCAGTAATGCCATGACACCTGTCGGATATTTATAATGGAGATGGATTGTTGTGGTACGTATTTGTTTAATTATATCTCAGTTATTTTCTAATTTTTTTCGGAGAAACAGTTCATTAGGTGTCGCCTTTAGATCAGTGTTCTTGAATCTAACGGTAAATCTCGCGATTTTTTTTTTGTTAGAATTATTTTTTTCCGGTAGTATTTGCAATTTCAATCAAACGTGTGCCCTCTAAACGTCCTTGAAGTTTGTGGCAGAGAAATAATGCCCTGTGCTTGTGTAATGAAATTAAATTCGATTATTTCTTAAAATTTTGATGAGGTAGAAAAAGCTTTAACGATTTTTTTTAAAATAACTGAATAATTTAATATAAGAAGTCATACTACTCGAAAAATGAAAAACTTGTTACAT
Source organism: Trichonephila clavipes (assembly GCA_019973935.1). NCBI lineage: Eukaryota > Metazoa > Arthropoda > Arachnida > Araneae > Nephilidae > Trichonephila > Trichonephila clavipes. The sequence goes on along the minus strand of BMAU01000194.1, from coordinate 538,027 downwards.
CCAGATATTAACCTAGTCCTTGTTGGAAAAATTCCTATAACTTTTTCCTCCAATTTTAACTTTGTCACAGATATTTGAAAGTAATACAAAAAGATGGGAAGGTTCTATAATGTTTTAATATATTTTATTGTATGTTGCTTAAGCTATGTAATTGTTTAAGATACTAAACTTAATTAATTTTACTAAATACGCGTATGTCACTTTTGAATAACAATATTCTATGATTTTTAGAATTTTTTCATAATATTTTTCAACATTAGCTTCTTTTTTAATGTTTAAACCTTTAGAATAGAATTTTAAATATAAAACAATATGATTTCAAAACTTTTTGTAAGAAATCAATGATGTTTCCATGTTTATAATGAATGAAAATTTAAAAAAAAATTATAATTAAGTGCTGGTTTTTGAATTTTTTTTAATCCTATGTGCTAGATAAGAATATTTAGTGTATTTCCCGTATGTGAAAAACAAACAAGTAAAAATGACTACTTAAATATTAACTCGAAAATGATTACGCTGAAAAAGTGACAGTTGTTTTTCTGATGGATCACAGGTATAAATCATATTCTGTGTTAAAAACATTTTCAAATTAAGGTAAAAAAAGTTGCTATCTGGCGCTTAAATTATTATCAATCCCTAGTATTTCTCTAAGGAAGACAATTTTTATAATTTGGAATACTTTTAAATCTCATCTGCTTGAATTATACATCTCCAGGAAAATTTTCCCTTTTATAAAATACAGTTTCAGTACGATTCGGTCTATCAAAATTTCATGTATGCTTTTAATAGCTGCGTAAAATTTTGGAAAGTAATAGAAGACATAAAAGGGAAATAGTCAAAAATAATATCTGTTAATGCAGTGTTTTTATATTATTTGAAATCTTAGAAATTATTAAATTGTTTAGTAATAGAAATTTTTTGTATGAACCTGTTGATTGATAAATAAAATTAATTTAGTTTTTTTTAATTTATTTTACAGAAATTTTTTTTTTGTGCATTTTAATATAATTTCTTCTCATAATTCACTCTAAATTTCTTCATCATTTTTTTTGTTTACCCTTTCCTTCTTTTGAAAATTTGTATTATGTTTTGATTCTTTTTATTCATCATTGTGTATCATTCTGTTTTGAATACCTTTTGTACAATTCGAAACGTCATACAAGTTTTAAATTTATTTTTGTACACTTTAAAAAGTGTTAAAACTTTAGCGAATCTGATTTATTAGAATACGTTTAAGTGCGTTTAATTTTACCAATTTATTACTACAGGGAAACTTAGAGTTAACAAAGATGTAATGCTAATGCTTACATTCTTGCTTAACTTTAATAAAATGTAATACTTATGAAATGGAGCAAAAGAAATGTGTTTTACAGATGGTACTGTACATCTTTTATTTCAGAAAAATATTTATTGAAATATTCAATTCAGTCACAATGCCCCAGTTTAAAAAGCTATTATGATTTGATAGAAATTATAAATAAGCGAATAAATCCCGCTGTGTTTAAATATGAATTAAAATTAAAAGGAAACTAACATTGCTAAGATTGGTCTTTATCAATCAATTCATTCTTTCGATTTTTCAAATCGTTGGCAAAATTTAGGAATGCACATATACAATGATTCTAATCAAATTTTTTTTTATTTCTGTGAGTTAGATTTGGTGACTGAGTTTGCTTACACATATTTATTTAAAAAACACCTTTTTAGGTAACTATCTTGAGGTCATTGCTTTTTGTACAATTTTCTACAGCGAATTTGTATTCTTATAGAACAGTAGATATTAAAAATTATTGATAACTTTTACTAACGCTATTTTGATCATGTATTATTTGATTGTTATACGTAGAAAATTGTTCAGTAAGTTGAACATCAAGTATGATAATAACTGATTTGGGAAAACTAAAATAATTTATGCAATTTATTGATGAAACATGATCTTTTTCTTGAACAGTTTAATCAATATTATGAAGCTATTGCATATTTTTTCTCCTAATTTCTTGCTGAAAAACGTAAATGTTTAAATACTTTTTTAAAAATCGATATTTTCATATGATTTCAAATTGATACTAACAAAAGAGGGCCTTTTATTAAAAAATGGTTTTTTTTCTTTCTAGTTTATCTAAATTAAAGCATATATTTTTTACGTAATAAATTACATTTATTTGCTTATAGAAATTCTATCTTCTAGAAATTTAAAAAGTGTGAGTTAGGTTTGTATTTTCAAAAATATTTAACCATTAACCAAGATTGGATGTTATAAAATAATTAATCATTAATTATTTTAAAAAAAAGAAGTACTATATTAAATATATATTATAATAAACAGGATGTATAATTTATTTTGAATAAATTGATTATTAGTCGATTTAATGGGGTTTTTTTACAGATTATAATATAATATGTTTATAAAAAGATATTTTAGTATTTTTTATGAGAAATGCGAATACATTTAAATATACATAAATTTCTTCTAACACTTTAGTTAATGCTCTATTTTAAATGCATTACAGAAATGTTAAACTTTTTCACAATTTGTATTACTTATTTTTTAATAATGAAATGGAATATTTCATTTGATATTTTCATTTTTTTAAAATATATTTCAGATATATTCAAATAACGTTTCATATTAATGTACTATAATCTTTGAAAATGATCGACAATTCCGTCTGTAGTAGAATTTCAATTTTTTCCTCTCTCTCTCTCTCTTTCTCCTTATTTATACTTATATATGCCTTACAAATATGAGTAATTTGAGCGATAGTATTTTTAAATGAATTAGTCCACTTTTAACCAATACTAGTAAATTATAGCATTATGTTATATTGACCGTTAAGTTATTATTAACTCATTAGAATCGTTTTAGATATCAATGGCTGCCCCATGTTTACACGTAGTCATTACTTACCAGTAATGACACTTATTGATTTACACAATGTTTCACTTAAGGCATGCGATATTGATTTCATTTTAAACAGTATCGCTTAAATTATCGATGATAGTAAGTCAATATATGAATCGGAAAGCTGAGAGTCAAAACTTTTCGTTTCGATAGTTCAAGAAACTGCAAATCTTTCCTTAAATTGTAACAAATATCTGATTATTACTTTCCAGTAATAATTCCTGATAAATATTAGGAAGAAATGATGCAATTCAATAAACGTATTGAGACATTTTTTCTTTTTTATTACAAGATAGGTATTTTCGCCATTAAAGAATTAATTATTAATGGAAAAGGAAAAACCATTATAGTTTAGAAGTGTTTTTCTAATAACAATGCATTAATAAAAGGGATTTGTTGAAGCGATTATATTTAATGATGTTAATAATGGTATATATATCAAAGAATAAAGCGTGTTATTTTTTACATAAAATAGAATTGAAGGATGCACATTGCACCTTTCTTTTTACAAACTATATTTTATTATAATATATCACTTTTATTTTTTCAGTATATAATTGCATAAAGTATTTATACAATGTGAGGATAAAAAGACTTGTTTCCCACTTCTTTTAAATGGGATAGAAAAATGACAATTTATGCCTTATTAAATTTTAAAGAATATGATAACTTTTTTTAAACTTAAAAAAAAAGTGAACGAAAATAAATTTTAATTGGCTATTTCCTTTGCCGTCAAAGTTTTAAAACTCTATTTATTATAGTTAATTTTATTTTTTATTTCTGTATTTCTTTCTTTAAGTTGCAAAATTCAACTTATTTTATTGTTTAAATTTAGAACAGGAAGAGGAACTATTAAATTATAAATATATTTTATTTGATAATCATTTATAAAAGATAAACAAATTCATTATATTCAAGTTCAAAAATGCATGGCCTTCTCATTCATTTTTCTCTTTTGGATGTTGCATTGTCAATTACTAATGAAAGTATTTATTAAAGTTTAAATCATGGAAACAAGCTCTTTCCTCCAATGATTTCGAAATAATCTGTTTCATGTTAAAAAAATATTTAATTTATGTTTTATGTAATCAGATTATTTATTAAATCAAAACGATTGGAATTAAAAATAAGCATTTCGGAACAATTTTTTAAATGCAATTTTAATTTTCACTTGTAAAAGTCTTTTTAAAAGAAATTGTCGTATTATATCTAACATATTCCTTTCGATTGTTTTAAGTAGCTAAGCTCCCCCTTTTTAGTATAATTCCCACTTCCAGCATTATTAATACTCATATGTTCAAAAACGGACACAAAAATGTAAAATTCACTAGTGTAAGACACAATTATTTTTTATTATATTAGATTCCTTAATATTTTAAGATATTAATGCAGTGAACTCATTTACTCTTCTATCTGAAATTATCATTGCAACTTCTAAGAATTAAATATATAATTAAATATAAGTCTTATTAATTTTTAAACAAGTATTCATTCAACTAACATATAAATTAATATTTTATACTCTTGAAATGTCCGACTACTTACAACAGTTTTTTTAAACTGGAGATATGGGGATCTTTTGTGGTTTTTAAATTTATTTAGTGCATTTTAAGAAAAATATGTTAAAATTAAGAAGAGAAAAATAAATTATTATTACTAAAATGGGTAAAAATTTACACAAAATAGCATAAATGGGGCCAATAGCGCACAGAGAAATTTTCCGGGGTCCAGAGTCGAAAGTCCACCATTTTTGTATCATGCTCCTTTTGATTTTGTCGATTTGGGGAAACAAAAAGCAGTAAAAAACTAATTATTGAGTAAATAATTAGTTGAATTAATAAAAATAATCATTAAAAACAGATATTTAATTAAATTTTACGTATTATATACTTAAAATTATAATCAATCAGGAAAAAAATCAAAGGCCTTCGGGAGGAGGGGTTGGGGGTCCGGATCCTAGGACACCCCCCCCTTGTGTGCGCCACTGAATGGGGCCCATTCTGTACTAAAAATTTAGGAACAAATTTTCAATTCTGATGTGCTATGACATTCATTTTTGAAATGACCTTCAGGATAAGAGATATTTTAATTTTTACAAAAACTAGAGCACTTTACCTTAGTTATTATATGAAGTTGCTTTTAAAAAACAGTAATTATATTCACATAAGGGACTGTAAATCTTGTAATAAAGCAGTGGTTGATAAATCTGAAGATTAAAACACTTCGACTATTATACAGAACACACACACAAAATGTCAGTTAAATATTTTCAAAACTTTTTGAGCAATCTCTGTCCCCATTTGAACATTTAAAAAAAACACATTTCGATTAAAACGTATTTTGAAGTATGATATTTTGCTTTTACCAAAGCGCTCGTAGTTTTTGTTCTAGTGAATGGAAAATAATAAACTTCATATTTTTATAAAGCTAATAAGATGGCCTATAACATAAAGTCATAAAAAATTTGTCACTTTTTGGCAAAATTCACAATTTTAGGGTAGTCGGATACCTTAAGATGTTTTGCATCTGTAAAAAAAATCAAGAAAGTATGAATATATTTATTCACGTTCTTTTTAATTAAGCAGAATTTTATCTTGATCATCAGAGTCGTATAGTATATTTGAGAATAATTAAGCTTTTAGATGTTTCAAACTGTATTTAAGTTTTATTACAAGTTAATGTATAAAAAAAATTCAAGGGAAAATTATTTATTTTAAACCTTATGTGGCTCTTAAATATCTGCTAATTTATAATATAGCCTAATAGATTACATTTTTTTCACTAATCATTATTTACTAAAATTGAGAGAAGAAACCTCATAATTTTTGGATTACTTTTTTTAAAAAATGTCTTGTGGGGCAAAATGTATGCGAATTTAAGAAATATTTATCTCGCATCACAGACACAAATCTTAATGAATTTGAATTTTAAAAATTAATTTCGATACTTACGCATTATCGCAACCTATTGGCGACATTATATGAAACGAAGCACTTGGCTCTCAATTCAGCGCATATGACACATAGGAAATCGGGATTGCCAACTTGGCGAGTTATTGATAGAGTTGCCGATTGTTGCAAAAATACCCAAGTACCTTAATTTCAGATTAATGATATCTAGATTGTGTCGCAAAATATTTTGAATGACATGTTCAGAATTGTTACATACATATTTAATGTATTTTAAAATATCATTGTGTCAAAGATATTAGTGTAAATTATTGTAAAAATTTTCAATTAAGTATTTGTTAATCGAAGATGCAACTATTTATTTGCAATAAAATGAAACTTTGAAGTAGTTTAACACTTATTTTGTTAAAAATATTTATAGCAATTCACTAGTTACTAACTTTAAAAATGAGTTTCACGTCTTGATGCTTCACTTCGATCATTTTGAAAAAGTGAATCATAAAAAAATCTTACTTTCTACTAAATATACATTTTATTAAATATTCTAATACAAAAATACGAAAATAAATTAAATGAAGATGAAAAAATAACCTCTAGATTTTATTTTAAAAAATATTTAATTTTTATTTTGAGTCCCAATCAAATAAGGCCCCTCGTTAAAGAAAATCAAAAGCATTAATTAAAATTCCATTTCAATTTATTTACATCATTTGAAACATATATATATATACTATGTCTTAAGATTTAGATTATTATCTTTAAATTGAATTTCAACTCACGTTTTTCTCCATCTCTCCATCATTATGTTTCATCATTAATGTTTTTGGTATTGTAAACGCTGGCAATCATCCACAACTGGAATAATTTCTATAATAACAATTTACAATTTTTTTTATCAACTCTCATAGGATGGCAACTAAACATTTGTAATGTATTTAAGGGCTTAGCAATCTTTTCGAAGAAATCTATTTTGACATTTTGCATCAAATTTATTGATAAAATTTTTGAAAATGTCGAAAAATATTTTTTTTAATATTCAAAATATGAAAAGCCTCTATAAAATAAATTATTAAAGACGATGTCATTCAATTTAAGGTATTTCATATCAAATAAATAATGAAAAAAAATTGTAACAGAAATTATATTTGTGAAAGCAAAAGTTTACATATAACATGTAAAAAAGTGTTCCTGATTTACTTTTCTAGATTCCTACATCTAATTCACCCCATCACAAATTTCTTATGGTAATGTTTTAAATTTTAAGCATTTATATGCTTAAATATTCTATCGTAAAGCTAAAATTCCTATTACAGACAAGAACAGGTTTTCCACTTTTGAGGAAGAATCAGATGTGATAAAAAATTTTTTTAATACTTATGTGAAAATTTTAAGAGTTAGGCTACGATTTAAAAACATAATTCTTGCCATTTCCTTACTTACTTACTTGGATTTTAACTTTTAAATAAGATTTCAAAATTATATGAATCCTTGAGGCAAGTCTAGAACGGCATTGTTAAATCACAGGTAAAAGAAAGTACGAAATTATTCATTTTGAAACATTCCTCTTCAACTTATTTTAAAATATTTAAATACCTTTTTTTAAGTATTATTTCCAATAATTTTTAAATATTAAAATTTTATAAATATCAATATATGTATATTTTATTCTTTAAACACATTCATAAGTTAGTGGAATGCTTTCTTCGTAAATATTTATTTTTATTCATTCTCAGTAAAAATGAATATGATTGTTTTCATAACCTTAAATGTATAGTATTCTGTCATTTAAGTATATGATTTTAGCGAATAATGTTGAAAGTTCAGGACAGCTTAAAAACGTTCTTTCCTTCGTATTATTTGTCAAATGTACTAACTATCTTTTGGCACGCAATTTGCCCATAAGAAAATTTAAAATAACTTATAATTTTAATGAATGTTTGAAACGTGCAAACTCCAAGTAGTTTTAATGTAGGTTACTAAATTAAAATTTTAACATGCAACTCATTGATATGACAAGCACATCTGTTAATGGATGATGCAGTTTTGCTTACTGTTAATTTAAATTAAAAATTTACAGATTGTAGCATATTTTGGAACCGAAACATATTGTTTTTTTCTGCATAAACTGGTTCATGTACTTAATTTTATCACATTTAACGTACACAAAAATATAATATCTTAGATTTGTCACGTATTGCATGTGTATAAATACTTAGAGTAGGAAAGTTTTTCATTTTTAGTTAAAAAAGAATAAGTTTTTGTAATTAGTGGTATTTTGTGAGTATATTTAGTACAAAAAAAAAGATTTTTATCATTAGGAAAAAGAATTAGTTTTTATAATTAAAGATATTTTATGTGTACTTGAGATTTTTATTTTAAATTTAAAAAAATAGTTTTTATAACTAACGAAATATATGTAATTAAAAGCTTAAAATGAATACAATGCAAAAGAGTATGATGTAAAATAATAAATTAAACTAAGTCAGATAAAGTGCAATTAACTCTAGGGAAAAAAATAATGATAGAATTTATAATGATGGAAATATATAAGTGTGTTACATTTTCATACTGTTGTGTTTCAAAATCAGGAGAAATTTGCAAGTATTTAAAATCACTTGCCATCGAAAAGCCCAATTGGATTTTATAAGTAAATTTTTTAAAAATAAATACTATTTAAAATTTTTAAATGCATCGTGATATTTTCCTTTAAGGATTTAAAGGTAAATAATGCCATCTGGAACGAAACTAAAATAATAATTCCTAAAAGTATGAACACATTGAAACAACGAAGCCGAAGAAGTAGGAATTTTAAACAAGGGGGGGGGATGAGGACTTCAAAATTAATTTTTAGGGTACAAGTAACTCGTAACACAAAGGCAGATATATACTCAAATTAATTTTTAAAAAACTGATAAACTAGTAATCTATTTTTTTTAAAGTTTTCGAAATATATTTCCCTTTTAGTTTTATTTCGATAGATTTTTTATGTTAGAGAGAAATAATAGGAATTAGTAGTCTTTATTACCGTCCAATGTATACAAATAATAATGTAGGATAGTCAAAAACTAAACAGGTTATTTTCAAAAAAATATGTCTCATTTCTATCTCAAAACTTTATGAATTTTATATAATTGAATTTAAAGATAAATATGTTCATTATATAGAAAGTAAGTTTACTGTTCAACGTATAAAAAACTTCAAATTTACATTTAAACGAAATATATTATTTACATATCATGTTTTGGTGACGTTTAGACTCTTTTGTGTTTCATATTATCCTTTTGAATTACTTATTTGTTTCTTGAAGCTGAATGATGAAACCGTATCATTAAAAAATATGCCTAGCCCCTATTAGTTTTTTTCGCTTTCACAATCTTAATGGAACATTCTGAAACCTGAAAGAGTTATAGATAGACTTACAATACATATCATCAAAAGTTTTAATGTGTCTAATGGATTCTAAAGCAAAAATTCTGAAATGCAAATATATCATTGAGAAAATCAACTTTTTTAATTTTTTTTAAAAAATGAAGGGTTTCTTAATAAAATATTTGTGGAATAAGAGTAATCAGAATTACGTCGTTGTGAATGACTTACGAGTTCAATATTTAAACAAGAATATAGAAGAGACAGATTTTGAGTAGTGGTTGAGGAATCCAAATTAAATTTGAAGTAGGAAAGTACTCTTTGGATTTTATGATAACTCTTGAAGGCTACCATGAACGAATTTGAATAGTGTATTGTGGAATTTTATTTTGATTAGGCAAGTGCAAAATTTTCTAATTTTACTTTAATGAGAGACAGCTAAATTTTATTTAAGAGTAATATATTTTTGAAGAATTATTTTCGCGAAATAACTATACTTCAACATCTCTTTGAATATGTATATGCTTCCATATGCACATCTGTGAATTAATATTTATTTATGCGGTAAATTAACTAAACTTATATCATCTCTCATCTATTAGTTCATACAATAATTATGTTTGATATTATGATTTCTTAAAACTTTCTTGGGATCTTCAATTTAGTACAGAGGTTCCCAAACTTTTTTCTCTCATAAACCCCTTACCATGTTTTATGGTTTTGGGTAGACCCTGCTTACCTAATTTTGATATTTTGCAAATTCAGGTACTGAAATGTGTTTTTGACAGCTGGCACAGAGTTATTTACTTTAAAATATTTAAGTTTTTAACTGTAGGGAAGTGTAGTGTGAAAAATTATATAAAGAAATATATTTATTAAAATTAAATTTAAATTTAACTAGCATAAAATATCTGCTACGTAAAATAACTGAGCAAAAAAATGCTTTTAAACTGATGTTTTAATAACAAATTTTCAACATTCGGCATCCATTTGGTTAGGTTTCACTCTAAACTTCATAGGTTAGTGTTAAGTCTTTTTGTAATTGACAATTGCTAAAACTTTTTTTCTCTAGGAAAAGCACAATTAAGAACTTTCTTATTATACTCAGTAATTTGGAATAAGTAGCAGGTATATCTTTGTAAAGCCAAAATTGCTGATATCCGTTTCCAAACTGTGCTTTTAAGATCTTCGTTTATTGTTTCTTCCGATCAGTACCTCTTATAATAAGACATTTATTATTTACATTTTTTAGTATAACCATATGGATTGATTGCCTACTGTGGTATAACCCTAGTCAAAACATTCTCAAACGTGGTTTCAAAATATGATAAGAGGTCATTTAAATGTTGAGCGTAGGTTATAAAACGTCGTGTTCCTTTCATACTGTCTGTGATAAAATGGAAAAACTCGTGAGGTTCAATATTATACTTCTTTATCTTAATTTTGACAATAAACGTAGAAATGATGATCCTTGTTTTTATCAAATTTGGACTTATACATACATGCGTTTGCTTACTCTCTAATTTTGATTGTGTAGATAGATATATGCGTTTATATTACAAGTACAATAAAATATTATGTTAGTAAATAGGTAACATCTGTGTTTGTAGGCTATTCCATTCATTGAAAGTTAACACAAAGTCACGACCAGATAAAATGAAAGCCACTATCGTAGACCCCTAATCAGTGGCGCACACAAGGGGGGTTCCTGAGGGTCCAGACCCCCCCCAAAGCCCTTTATTTTTTTCCGATTGATCATAACTCCAAGTATATAGTACGTAAAATTTAATTAATTACTTGTTATTAATGATTAATTTTATTAATTAATGCCAATTATTTATTCAAAAATTAGTTTTTTACTGTGTTTTGTTCCCAAAAATCGACAAAATCAAAAGAAGCATCATACAAGAATGGTGAACTTTCGACCCCGGACCCCCCATCCCTTGAAAAATTCCTGTGTGCTCTACTGCCCCTAATTCCTTTTTTCCTTACATGGACCCCTTGCAGGTCGTCGTAGACCCCTGGGGGTCGATATAGACCACTTTCGCTCTATGCACTAATGTTCTGCACATATTTGAAAATAGAAACTGAATTTGAAAGGTGGAGAATGATACACAACGGTTTTCATAGATTGTAATTGGATACGAGCCTCACTCAACGACAAAATTTAAATACAGTTTCCATTAGAACAACACCAAGGATTCTTCCCCTGATCTAACCCTTGGAGAAACAGAATCTTTCGTATGCGAATTACAAAGAAAAAACAGCACGTCTTGCTGCCTATCTTGCTCCAATCGGCAAGACAAACAGAAGTGTATGGCAGAAAATTGGGCTCAGGGTAAGTGACAGGAGTTGGGATCTCTCCTAGATGGATGAGTGACAGACGAGAAATGAGGTACACCAGCCGAGACACCATTGAAAGAAAAGAGCACATTCTTTGTTTTGTTGTTCTCAAGACAACGGAATATATTGGCAATAAACCGAAAAGAATAAGCAATGCTTCACAGTTCAAGATTCTGAAACTCTTATTAATCGGTTTCAAAAATTCTGTCGTACTTTTCTTATTTTTCAATTCCCACTATATATTAGTTCACAATTTCTCTCTCTCTATATATATATCTTGTTAAAATTTTCATTCGCTAATAAAATACTTTTCATATTCATCCATTCAAGTTCAAATACATCTTTTTAACCCTTTATCTACCTCATTATGATTCACTGTAGTTTTTTTTCACGTAATTATTTTCTTTTAATCACTACATTGAAAATTAAGGGATATACATTAAAAAAATTCTCAACTTTAGGAAATGTAACGCGTCAGAGAGCTAATAATTTAATTAATTATAATCAACTGTAAAATTAATTATGTACATTGTTCAGTTAAAATAAATAGTCAAATCGTTTTCTGAGGTCTTCATTTACATACAAAAAAATAAGACCCTTATATTTTGACATTAACTATTTTTTCGGAACAAAAATGACAATTTTCGCATTGCGCTGAAAATGCCGTCAGCTGAAAACGCAATTTCTGCTATAAAACTATTCGCCTTCCCCGCTAAAATACACATAGAACCCATGCTGCCATATATCGTGGAAGAGTGGATTTCAAAGAATATTCCTACTAAGTATTGTCAGAGTATTCGTAAAAATGATTATTCTATGTCTATTATTAAAGTGAGTGGTACTTATAAGTACCGTCGGTAGATAAAGGGTTAAACTTGTAGTGGATTGCACTTGATGTTAATACAGTTTTTCTGAATATTAATCCATTAATTAAATTAAAAAAGGAATAAATAGAAACAAAAAAATACTAGTCCAACACCATATATAAAAAGGAAAATCGCTCGTTGTGTCAGGTAGAGCAATGGATAGCGCGTTGGACTTCTAAGCCGAAGGTCGTGGGTTCGAATCCCGCCTGGGATGGTCTAATTTCTGAAAATCTGATTTCATTTTAGTATACTATTTTATAGTAATAATTAAATTTAATTAATGAATAAATAATAAAAAACAAAAATAACAGTCCAACACTCTATAAAGAAAGGAAAATGGAAATTTGCGAGGAAAATCGCTTTCCATTTTGTCACTTAATAGTGTGATTCTGTCATATGTATAGACATATTTATATGAATTGTAATTATTTAATAAAAAAGTAACTAAAATAAAAATTTTCTTTGTTGACTAAGAAGGAATTGATTAATCTTGTTTATAAGGTATCCAACTACGTTCGGAACCGTGATTTTAAGAAAGCGCATAAATGCATAATTTTCATATTTAGTGTCACTTAGATTAGACTACATGTGTAAAATTGTTTTAAGGACATTTTGACAAAAAAATTGATTTAAACACTATATTTTGGCAAAAAATTAACTTAGAATAATCTTTTTTCAAAATGTTCTCTTTTTGTGAAAAATGCTTCTATATAATAATATTTTGCCTGTATATAGCTCAGACCTCTGTACAGAGGCTCAACTATGATTTTTGAAAAATTCACATTATTTTAGGAGTTACAATCCATTGAAATAATTATCGGCGTTTTTTTCTTAAAATTGCTCCCCTCTGTTGTCGTAAAATATGGATAAACCCACTTCTAAGTTATGTATTTCAAAAAGTCTAGTTGAGCCTCTGTAGAGAGGTCTGAGCTATATGCAGGCAAAATATTATTATAATAGAAGCATTTTTCATAAAAGTAGAACATTTTGAAAAAAGATTATTCTAAGTTAATTTTTTGGCGAAATATTGTATTTGAATATTTTTTTTTGTCAAAATGTTCTTAAAACAATTTTATGCATGTTATTAATCTAAGTAACACTAAATGTCATGACAATTATCCATTTATGCGCTTTTTTAAAATCACGGTTCCGAACGTAGTCGGATACCTTAAGATAATTTTTAATGAGATCTTCTACAAAACAACTCAAAATAATAAGTAATAAAGGAAAATTCCGCCTGGTTCTTGATTCAACCTTCAAAACATGTTTCTTTAGTAAAAAATAATTATTGAAAATTTACTTGAATTTGTTTTAATTGCTTATGCGATCCTGTTTTTCTTCTTTACTCTGTCTTTCTAAAACTATCTGTTTAATTTATATAACTTACATTTTCTCTTCAATTTTGACTTTTATAAGCAAATACCGCAATTTTCTTCAAACTTTATTTCAAGTATATTTTCTGTTTAAATACTTTAAATCTATCAAAATTGAAATAAATATAAATAATAATGCTTTAAAGAAAATACAAAACGATTGAAAAGATTTTCATTTTATAATGTAAAGATTCTGTATTTTTTTTTAGATAGATTTTTAAAGTTAATCATATTTCTAAGGCAATTTTTCAGTTAAATACAGATATCTTTTTCAAAAAGTTCTTTATCAATAGCTTTTTAATCAAGTATAAATGTATATATATTGTTTAGTTTATATATAAGTAAGAAAAACAAATTTATACTTTTATAAATATATTTTTAAATAATGTCTTATAACAACTATAAGCAATATCATATAATTTCATCACGATGAATAATCATAATAATAATTATTATTTTAATTTAAAGATTACTACGCATTTGTAATTTAATCTATAAGCCTCAGTTTAATCAAAATGAAAATATTTTATTTTCTTTGTGTTATCAAGTATGAGGTTGGATCAAAGTATTTGTTTTTTTTGTTCTGCGATATACAAATAAAGATAAAAGTATTCTTGCAAAACTAAAATACTTCTTTAATACGATAATAATTACTATGAACAATGAAAATTAAATTATCTGATGTTAATTACAAAATTAAATTTCAAAAACTGTGAGCCCAATGGTTTCTCATTCAAGATCATTATTGATGAAATGTAATGTGTGATAATAATTTTTTTAGTTATTTGCAAGAAAGCATTTTCTCGCATTATAAGTCTTTATTTGATGTATGTTAGTTTTTTTTCAGAGAGAAGCGCTATTTTTTTCAATATTTTTTTTAAAAAGAGAAGTCACATTAAGATTTATATTAAACAATAACTGGAAAGAGTAAAGCACAATGAAAATTCTGGATCTTATTTTTTATTTACATGATATGAGGTATATGAAGTTTATTTTATGGTACAGGTCACCCATAAAATTATAATTGATTGTAATTTACGGTTGTTAAAAGTATTAAGAACAATTACCAATCATTAATAAGTTGGCTTATTTTTCTTTATCTAAAACAATTTTTGAGTCAAAGAATTCAGTATTTATCAATAGCTCGTCGTTTTGATATCATTCATTTTTCTCCAAATGATTTTTTGTAAAATTCAAAGTATTCGTAGTGATTAAATTTTTTGCTCGAAAGCCAAAATGTTTTAAAATTAGTTATATTTTTTTAATTTACAATATAAAGAAATTAGCATGTAAATTTTAAATTATTTCTATAATGTATTTAAAAATTTCATAAAGGAAGAATAGAAGTGTCTTTTTTAAGAAAAAGTCACACTTCAACCTTTCTTATTTTTAAAAAAAATTATAAATGAATTTAAATATCCGTATTATAATTGTTTAATTTATGTATAGATTATATGTTAAAATTTGCTAAAAGTATTATTTTAAATATTGCAAAGCAGTTGAAATGACATACATGGATAAAAATAGCGGAATGATTTCGTTAACTTAATAAATTATAACTATTTTTACAAACATTTTTTAGTAATTTATAAATACATTTTAACGAATGTTCGTTCAAAAGTTCACGAAACTCGAACCAAAACAAATAAAAAGCTCTTTAACTTCAATGTCTATAATTTAATATGCTCAATACTTTTAGCATCACCAATCATTTTAGTTAATCCCTAGGATCAAATCTAGAGAAGAATGCACACACAACTAAAAGTTTATTTTTAATAATTTAAAAATAAAGTTTATTTAATATTTAAAACTTAAATACAAAAACTACTTTAACAATAATTGAAAATTAACTAAGGATAATTAGTTTTAATAATTTTAATAATGAATTAAATAAACTTTTTCAAAAAAAATTTATTTCCTTTTTTGCTTTTAATTATTTGACATTGTTTGAAAATCATTTCTAAAAGAATTAGTTATGTACAGTTTCTGATTTGTTCTGTTGATAGCATATTTTGTTATCGTTCTCTTGGAAACGGTTAATAATTTTAATAAATTAAATGCAAAATAAAAAAAAAGAGAATGAATAAATAAAATCAAAAAATATTTCAGAAAATTCTGAAGGTCTTCAATTCTCAGGTGACACACACACATCTCTGTATCCAAAAGTCTTGAAAGCCTTTCCTTAGATTTTTGAAGAAAAAAAAAGCAATGGGTATTACATGAAGTTGATTTGGATTTACTTTCTAAAATAAATTGCTAATGTCTCTGATTAAAAATTGTACAAAATTAAAATGCTTTGGAACATAAAAATATTTTGTTTTCATAATTTTTATCCTTTGAAAATCGTTGACATTTAATTTTTATATGGTGCTTCCATTCTATTGTTTTAATTGATTAAATTATACATTTTGAGAAACATGAAAACTTTTTACTGTAGTACTTCTCAAACATTTAATGTTTGCGACCCAATTTTTAATCATAATTTTTATCGCGCCCTTCCCCCTTACAATAACAATGCATTGAAAGCAATAATAGTTCATTTTGACGCTAAGGCTACAATACGACCTTAATTATAAACCGTAAAAATTATCAAAATAAGAATTAAATTTTGTATATGTTACTTTTAAGCCAGAAATTTTAAGTAGGTTATTTTTAAGTAGGATAAGTATTATGTTCAATTCTAATTTTTAAATCGGAACAGATTTCAAAATAATTTGTATTGAACTAAATATTTATTTCTTCAATCTCTCATTCATTTCAATAAATTTTCTGCTCTGACTGCTTTGAAGAAATTAGAGATAAATAAAAAAAAAAGAAATTAAAGTGTGTGTTGTGTGTCTCAATTTTTCTAATGTTAAACCTCCCTTTTAAAAGCCCATGGAAGTCACTATAGTAATAGAACCTACCACATGGGGGAACCTAACCCACACAAGTTACTTAAACTTATTCTTAATTTAGTATTGATAATTATAGAGTACATTGTGCATTACAAGCACATTTATAAATATATTATATCAGTGTAAACAGGTATTTTATTTTTTATTATGGCAGAATGTAAATTTTGCTTTCCTTCCTTTCAGTAAATTAATAAATTTTAAATAATGTTTTATTTTCAAATTTTCTATATGCTTGCGTATAGGGTTTAATTAAATTTAAATAATTTAATAAAAACCCCACGTAGGGTTTTTACGCCCCCCAGGGGGGTGCGCCCCACAGTTTGAAAACCACTGTATAATTGTATCACATATGAAAGTTATTTTGATTCCATATACCAAACAATAATTCATACACCTAATAGTTAAGGTATTTTATTAAAAAAATATTAATAGTTGAGCTTAATCCCCTTTTTCCTTTTCTAAGATACCCATGTCTGCCTAAAAACCTAAGATTCTAGTACTGTAGACGGTAATGAGAGTACAGTTTTCCCTTGCTTCTGTCTTTGGGAAAATAAGATGAAGATATATTTTGATTGATTTCAATCAATTTTTGAAAAAAAATATTCTATTTCGATTAAAATTTTCTTTCGTTCTTCCTT
Organism: Trichonephila clavipes; assembly: GCA_019973935.1. Lineage (NCBI taxonomy): Eukaryota > Metazoa > Arthropoda > Arachnida > Araneae > Nephilidae > Trichonephila > Trichonephila clavipes. The sequence continues at coordinate 520,733 of BMAU01000194.1, read as the reverse complement.
GTCTTTTTAATCCATAACATTTTTTATTATAACTCTTTTTTGAATCTTAAATCTTTTACTTGGTGTTTTTCAGTAGTTTCAAAGAATATTATTTTTATTTTTTATTTAGAGTGAACGTGTTTTCTTATCTTTTCTCAGATCATTAGTATACTAAAACAATTGTCCTTGCATACATTAAAGAGTCCTTATTCTCCTTTACAGGAACCCTGCCTTGATTTTTAAAAAAAATTATAATAAAAAATAAATACGTGCGTCGGTACTACGAATACTTTTTAAGTGTTCTCAATGAATTTCTTTCTTCTATATCAAAAATTGTCACAAAGAAAATAGATACAACTAAAGAAACTCACACTAAGCCTAAAAATTTTATTACTGTTTCAATTTAATATGTATTCATGAAAAAATACCTAAAGCTAAAAATATATTGTTAAAATATATACATACCCTGCTTATTTATTAGAAACGAAATTTGTTGAATAAAAATAAATTCTTCTCCAACTGAGATCCGACAGTGATTCTCAAATTATTTAAGATACTATTAATCTCAAAACTACGTGGAATAATGTATTAAATACTTTCATAATTGATTATTTGAAGCTCGATCAAAGTTTATTCATTAATAATTAAAAGTTGTCGTTTGCAGACTTTGTGGTAAGCATTATATATTTTACATTCGAAATTAGATTGTACCTCATTTCGTATTTATTCTTGAAATCAGGTCAAGTAGGCAATATCATTGTTCGATTGAATTGCGGATAATAGATCACATCGAAATATTCATTGGTTAAACAAGAATCATCATCAAAACAAGAATTAAATAAAGTTTTACTAATAATAATTAAGATAGTTTTGAGCTCAACTTTTCGGAATTAATAAAAGATGAAATGCAACTAAAGAGTATGCTATTTATTAAATACGATAATTTTTTCAAATAATATACTAAACATTTATTTTTATAAACATACCATAGCTTTAAATGTTAATATATTTTATGTGTGTCCAAATTTATTTTTAATTTTAACTCATATACTGTATAATTTTTACATATCTGAAGCTTTTATCTTTTTTGAAGGAATTAGAGCTGAATATAGAAAAAAAGAACTTTAACAATTTAAAATTTGAATCACAATTTGAATTTTAAAAGTTTTAAATATATTTCGACATTCACAAATTTCTTTTTAGATAAGTTGAAAAATTATTTTCGTTCTTATGAATTTTACAGAATAAGAAATAGTAATTCTCTTTTCATTATAAAAATTCTTCAAAGAACAAGTAATTATGCTTAAAATAATTTAATGTAAAATTTAACGAATTTCTTTTCTCCCTTTTAATTAATAGATTATTTCATTCAAAAAATCAGTCAGTTAAAAATTTATTAATCAAAATTTCAAAAACATGATTTTTTTTAAATGTTTGTTTTAAGCGTGCTTTATATATACTTATTCTACAATGTAAAATACTGCATTTTTTCATTATAAAATATGAAATAGTTTCATATTTTTAAAACGAAGTAAAATGATTATGCGTGTCAATAGAATAGTAATTAAAATGACACCTAATCATTTAACCCAAAAAAGTATTCTAAATTTGGACTAAAGCATTTTCCCTTCTAAATCTGAAATTCAGAAAAAGTGTTGTAGTTCTACGTTAATAAAAAATTGAGTAAATTAAAATAAGATATTTTAATCGGGTATTTATGGTGAAAATTTATAAAAAATTAATCTATTCTTAAAAATTAAGAAATTAACAACGGTTCTCAATTCTAAATACTGAATTTCTCGGAAAAATCATTTCTTACGTGTCTGTTTCAGAATATAAAAAGTTTATATTTGAATTGGATTATACATTTTCGTTAATGCAACGAGATATTGAAAAGAACATTGATAGAAAATTTAATTTAACGATGGAGTTAGGTTTCTTGATTAAGCCAATAAAATCTAAACAAATCTAATGTGTTACAAATCACTTTAAATCGTTTTTTTTTTAAATTCCTTAAACCTACAAATTTTAGATCTAATGTAATGATTTTACATTCAAGGTTTTATGCATAAAGCCTTTCGAAAATCCGTTGGGTTTATAAATATCATTTCAATATTCAGATATATCCTTAAAATATGAGTAATCAGTAAAAGCAGTGGTGCGCACAAGGGGTGGTGTCCCCGGGCCCACATTCCCCTATAGCCCTTGTACGTATACATACTTATACTTAACCTACTAAGTACTTATGCGTATGTAGGCGTAACTGTAATTTGTATTTTATTATTCACAAATGTAAATTATCCTCTACTTACATTTGAGTTATTAGTTCCTTCACAAACTTTTTGCCATTTCATGTTTTTATATATATATATATTCCTGTATAACAACATAGTCAACAACCAGTGGAGCACACAAATGTGGCTTTGGGGGGGGGGCGTCCAGACTCCCCCAAAGCCTTGTTGTTGTTTTTTCGATTGATCATGATCCTAAGTATATAGTACGTAAAATTTAATAAAGTATTTGTTATTAATAATTAACTTTATTAATTAATGCTAATTCTTTATTCAATAATTAATTTTTTTTACTTTTTTTTGTCCCCGAAAATCGACAAAATCAAAAGAACATGTTGGGCGGCGTCTTAGTGCATGACATTAGAATGGTGGACTTCCGCCCCTGGACCCCTAGCCATTTTGAAAAATTTCTGTGTGCGCCACTGAATAAAAGTCACCCAAAAATGTAGTCAAATAACAAATTCCAATGCTTATGAAATAATTTTTTCTACAGAAATCTTACATTTTAAAATAAAATACTATGTAAAAGTTTGGAACAAAAAAAAACCCCCATTATTCTTATTATATTTTTTCCATTAAATTTCTTTGATTTATTATCCTTCTTACTTGCTTCAAGGATTGAGATAGTAGATGGAATGTCAATTTCTCCTACATAAATAATATTGAGAGTTGATGTCTTTTAAAAAGTCATTTTATATTTATTATGATATGAAATAATGTCTCACGATTCGAAATATTTTCTGTTGTAGGTGTAATAACATTGTATGAACACGTGGGCGAATCGAGAGTCAGTGACATACGGACACGAACCCCCAACTGAAAAAATTCGAATTCTTCTTTTGACGTCATACAAAATAATGCATAAGTATTTGAATATTGATTTATGGGCTTGGTAGACATTTTAGTAGATAAACTTCTGAAACTAAATGCGTAAATATGCCCATTCTTATACAGAAAAATATCATCATTTCTTGTTGTTTGTCTTTTAATAATATTAGTAGTTTTTTAAAATTATAACTAAACTTAAAAACAAAAATTAATTATTCAAGGCTACTTTTTAAAAAAGTATGGACTTAAACTAATTTTAAAATATATTTAAATGTTTTCAAATTTGAATTCCTATTGAAAAAAAATTCTTACCTTACCATCATTATAATTATTACTTTAGTTTTTCATAATTAATGTTTGAATTAATCGCTGTGCAAACATTCTTACCTTACCATCATTATAATTATTGCTTTAATTATTCATAATTAATGTTTGAACTAATCGCTGTGCAAAAATTCTTGCCCTACCATCATTATAATTATTGCTTTAGTTATTCATAATTAATGTTTGAATTAATCATTGTGCATGAAACTGCAATCACGTAGAGATAATATTTTAATCTCGCAATTGTTACATTTATCATGGTTTACTATTTCTATTGATTTTTTATTTAAATATAAATAATAAAGTCTTTAATGTGTGTGTATGATACATTTATAAAATATAAACTTTTCTAAAAAAAATTACAATATAGCTTTAAAATTGTAATCACTTTGATAAATTGCAATATTATTTTCCTTAAAATTTTTGAATTAGAGATTAAGTTGTCCTCACAACCCATCTTCATGGCTTTTTTTACATTGTACAACAGTTAATTTTAATATAAAAATTTAATAATAATAATAAAAAAAAGCTAAATGAAACTTATTGAAGATTTTGCAAGATATTGAATGCCTGGATTACAATAACAAGCACGAATTTTAAAGGTTTTTTTTACATTCTTCACTAGTTTTAAAAATTTTTTAAAGCTTAATAAAATCAAGAGGTTTTCTTCTATTTAGAATACATTAAAAAGGAAAAAATTTATCGTCTGAAAATTATTGGTTTGACTTTTGCAGACAAAACTGTATCAAAATAAATGATAAGAGTTTTAAATAATATGCATCTAAAATACAAAGATAAATTATAGAATAGCATATGGTGATCACATATAAGTGATCATGGTTCTTCCTGAATGGGTTACTTGAAATGTTGAGGTAACTGATTTTGTTGTGCTAGGTTCATATAACAGAAAATATGAGGTAATTACTTGCAATTACTGCAGGAATTTTTTTTTTAGATTAATAGAAAAATTTATGTTTAGAGCACATTAAACCGACTGATATTAAATCTTTGAGAAACTACATGATTTCAAATTTTGCATGAACGACCTACAATATTTATAAAAATGCAAAGTTCTATTTTTATTTTTCCAGAAAAATATAAAAAGAAATCTCAGCGACAAGGATGTTGTTATTTTGAAAATTTGAAGTGGTTGCTTCAACACAAAAAATATTCTATTAGGATCATTCTTTTACTTCTCTACAATAAGTTCGATCAGCAGTTCTCAACCTGCCCATTGAGCCTTTTTAAGTGGCCTGGTCATGGCCCATTGCTCTGAGAAATTCACTTATTTAAGAACATTGTATTAAATATTTGGTGGGAAATTCTTTATCAAGAAATCAACTACATCAATTTTGCTTTTTGCTGTCGGTGTCGTACGGGTCCGAATTGATATTCTTTTCCTATTTGGTACGGTTACGGTTAGGGATAAAATACAACAGTGGATTAGCGACCATTTTATGGGTGGAACTAATTTTTAATCATCTTTCATATCTTGCAAGCGAAAAATATTCGAAGAAAATATATCGTTTCAAGACGATTGGGATGTTGGCTGTTTTGTAGTGAGAAACAAACATGGGGATCAGTAATTATTTAATTTGTCACGAAAGTGGTGTATTTAAAAAATACAACAAACAGGAATCGTTCAATGACAAGAGAGTATTTTGTCAGTGGTAATATCACACCGGTAACAAAGACATATCCTATGAAGTTTGTTATATTATTGGTTATCATATGAAACTGTTTACTTATGCAGAAATTGCGAAGAGGAATGTTTCTTAAATGCTTCTAACTTAGCAGTGACAAAAATATAAAATAATAATTAAAAAAAGCAAAATAGGAGTAGTAATATTTTGATTTTCAACATTTTTTAAATTTCTGATTTTATCTTAGTCTTATAAAGCATTCCCCCCTCCCCCATTTATCCTCATGTTGCGATTCGCGTGAAATAACTAAGTTTTGTATGCGGCCTGCGTGAAATAGCTGACATGTGTATGCGGCCCAACAGAAAAAAAGGTTGGATACCTATGGGTTAGATCAAGGATGAGCAAATAGTAGCCCGCAAAGCTTCTTTTTTTTGTAGCTTACCAAAACAGTCAAAGAACCAAATAAACAGAAAATGTTCTCTACATTTGAGTCAACATATATCTATCTGTATAAGCAAAGTTTTTCTTGCTTGAGGATCAACAAGAATAAGTATAAATTAAAGCTAATTGGCATTAATTTGCAGGCATTAATGAGTATTTCAACAAGAAATCTCCCTCCAGATAAAAAAAAAGTATGTAGAAAAGTGTGATAATATACATTTGTCTCATCAAACTCTTTCTAAAATCAAATGTGATTGCAGCTATAAATATCAAATTAGCTAAGTAATCAAATGGAATAAAATTGATATTTTTAATGGTACAATTTATACTTTTTCTAGGATGCAAGGTTAATTAATGAATGCAATTATTTTTTTTAAAAAAGCGGCCTTCCGGTACATTTCACTCCGGCATCCTATATTCTTATACAAAACAAAAATGTCTTAAGCGTAAGAAAGAAAAATTTTAATTTCATTATTTTTTTCAAATAAAATTATCATTCAGTGTTTTTCCCCCTAAGAATAAAAATAATAAAAAAAATTCAACTAAAAAGCATGTGATTTATCGACAAGTGACTAATTACGCGAATTACATTTTACATAAAAGTAAAGAAAATTTTATGTAAAAGCTCTTTTTAAGTGAATTAGCAAATATATATTTACAAAATTATATTATTATATTATATTTATATTACATTTATTTACACAAAATTCAAAAGTGAGGATATTTTGTCTCAGAAATAAAATTTTCACAGCTCAACTCCCTCCGAACATTACTTAACAGTAAGGAGCCTCCACCAGAGAAACCCGAATTCGAAGTCGCCCCAAGAAGAAAAGAAATCCATCCTTCTCGAAGTACAGGTCTGCCCTTTTTGATGTGTCCTCCTCAAATCACTTTTGACGCATCACTTAGAGCCCCATCTCGCATTACCCATCTACATGTCAGAGCCGTTGAGACGAATCAATCAAAGTTTCCCGTACAATTATGCATACCCAAAAGGCGATTTTCCGGAATAAATTATCTACCGTCCGAATCATCGAATGCATTCTTAGTCCGTTTCCCTTCGATTTCCCTAAACGCGGAATTACTCGCATCGCAAATGAGAAATCTTTCGGACCTCGGTCGTTATGTTAAATCCAAGAACGTACAAGACGGTCAAAATAAACGGAACCGTTAAAATTACCCATCTTCCCCCCCTCCCCGTTGTCTTCATCTGACGGTGTTATATTCAGCGACAGTTTAAATGCAACCCCCTAAATTAGTTAGGGCTGAGTGGAGAAGGTTTCGCACATTAAAAGGCTATTACCAGCGACAGGCGAAAGGTTTGATAGCCCGCTGCCGAAGCGCGCTTTCCTTTTGAGAATGTGTGTAGATTTTCCAACGGAGACGGGAATCTGATTTTCTTTTCTCCGAGCGATGCCAGCGCCATCTGATTTTTTAAATCGCCATTAAACTTCGACTTCAAGATGGCTGCCGCCTTCCAGGTTTTAAGATAACGGAATTCGAATTTTGAAGTGAATTTTGACTTGGAAACATTTATTCTATTCTTCTTTAAAATAAACTGAAATTAAATAATTGTGTTTTTTAATCAAGGATATGGGGAATTAGATATTTTTTTTTCTAATAGGGCACCAATAGGCTGACTTTAAAGTTACTTTTAAAGTGCATTACACACATAACAAATATGAGATAATGCAAAATAAATATCAATAAGTTCCTATTTTGAAACAAATGATTGTAATCTTGTGTAGGTATGTAGTAAAAAATGTTGCCCTCTTTTCTGATAATATAACAATAACCTTAAAATTTTCGAAAAAAATTATTCAAAGATTCAATAATGGTACTTATTTTTACTCACCTTATGCACTGTTTGAATAAATTGGATAAGACTAGCTCAAAAAATGTTGTTATTCATGATAATTTATTGTATTTATTTCTGACGCTCAAACGGACAAGAAAAAAAGATAATAATTTATGAAATATAGCCAAAAATTATCAGATATTACTTACAACATATAAATGATAAATTACAGAGGAAGCTTTAACAATATTGTATGAAAAAATTAATGAAGAATATAAATTGTATATATATATATGATCGGTTGGTAAAATAATAGTAATATGATTGCTTATGATTAAACCTCAGTTAAATTTTTTTAAAAAAAAAAGGTTTGAGAAATACGAAATGCATTATTTAAAATTTTGAAATTTTTGTGAAAATTTTAGAAAAAAATTATAAATATTCGGTGCTTTTTATTTATCTTAGTCTAGGTATGTTTAAACATAAACATAAGTATTGTACATCTAAGGAGTGACAACAACAAAAAGATGATTTCATGTAAATATTAATAATCATTGATCAAAATAAAGAAATGCTTACTTTTTTATATGTAATAAATATACTTTTTTAAAACATAATGTAAAATTATAAGACACTGATAGTTAAAAAAGGCATTATAGTTATTAATCTTTAAATCCTCTTTGAATACTTAAACAATATGACTTTTAACGTTTGTACTACGTAAAAAACTATTTTATTTTTATATTATGCTTTTTCAAATTATTGTCATTTATAGCATAAACATAAAAAGAATAATTTAATAAAGCTTCTATAGTTAAATGACAAATATCTTAATTCAAAGAACTAACTTTTCGAATCCAAACGTCAAATCTGGTTTTTATTTCACAAGAGAATAAAATGAGATTATTTTATTTAAGAAAATAGTAAAAAAATAACATTAATTGTGTGCATTTTTTAGTTGTTATAAAACCAGATTGACTAAAAATTTTAAAACGTATCACTTATACTTTATTAATAATCACATTTAATTTTATGTTAAACTTCTTTTTTTAATAAAGGAATTGTAGCTTTATTTTGTTAGTTTTTGATAGAGGTACAGGTTCAGAAACATTGAAAACTATTCTTACAACACATTAAATTAATACTCCGAGATTCTTAAAATTCTGTTAATAACGTAAATAATAATTAAATACAGTCGGACCTCTATATAATGAAGTCGCTAAATCCTGAAAAAAAGCTCGTTATATGGAAAATTCGGGACAAAGAGGTTCATCTTTTAATGTACTTTATAAACAACATAAAACAAATATTTTAAATTAATAAACACTATATATTAATTATTCATACCTTTTTCAAAATTAATGTATGTTAATTTATACATTTTACCCATAAAAAAAAACCTGCAAGGAAAACAAGAAAAAAGAATGCCGAAGAATATGTATTTTCAATATTAAGAAAATAATTTTATATTTAAATTAATGAATTTTAAGGACATTTCCTAATTTGAAGCATACAAGTAATATTAAACATATATTAATTTATAATTGGAATACGGGAACACGAGACAATTTCACCGATGGTGAAAGGGGATATCGAAGATGTTTCTAGTGAACTTGACAAGGATTTAAAGGTTGCACTTCTTGGATGAAACGTATAGAACTCTGTTGCTCTCGGCGAGTTAGGATATAATAAAACCAGTTCAAGATATATGACCACCATAAAATGTGTTAAAAAGAGAATAACTTGAAATGTTCAGAACTACTTAAAAAATAGAGAGAGAGAGAAATTGAATCACAAAAGAAAAAGTTCGTTTTCTAGAAAATGCACTTCGCTATAGAGAGGTTATTTTACGAAGAAAATCGTGCAATGTTCAAGGTTCCAGGAAAAAGTTCGCTATATAGAAAAATTCGCAATATAGAGATTCGACTGTACAAACAAACTTAACAAAATTCCGTTTTTTTAATGAGATCTTTATTTTAACAATTCAATTTCTTTTTGTAGCTTCACATTAATTTTATTCTTTAACTATGTTCAAATTTTTTTAAATAATTGCTTTTCTATAAACTTTTTAATACTTCAGATAATTGGGAATAGTATTTTAAATTGAGTAGATAAAAACTGAGATATCTCAGTAATATTCTTCTCGATTTCGTCAACAAGCAATGTACAAAAAATCCATTTATGATGTACCATTTTACAAACTGAAGATGACATAAATTAGGGTTTTTGAAGAAAACTTCTTACTGAGTTTTTATAAAGTTTGACCAATAAATCTGGCATTTAACATTGAAGGAAGTAGGATTGAGAGAGGAAACAATAAATGGAGGAGCAGAAAAATTTAGAGAAGCTATTATTTCTAATAATTTACATATATATAATGTTTTCTTGCCTATCATATATAAATGCAATGCTTTTATTACATTCATTACATTAACTATACTGCTTTTTTTGTATCCGTGCATTTTTTATATTAATTACATTAAATCTTAATTTGTAAAATTCTTCATTAGAATTCAAGCGTAAATTTCTTTAGAAAAACTGTTATAATAATATTTGTAAATAAATTTTATCCTAACAAACTTTAAAAATTTTAGTCTCTCAAGTTATGCTCACCTTTATATATACATATATATAGTGTAAATTCTCTACTAATTTAACAAAACCGAAAAAATTGAGATTGTAAGAAACCAGACATTAATGGATATATGAAAAATTAAAATTATATTAGGGTTAAGAATATATATAAAAAATGGATACTACAGTATTATAAACATTGCTGACTTAGGGCAGCTTATATATAAAAGAATTTATATAAAAGGGGGGTTGAACATGTTTTGTGGCCAGCCAACCTCCCCCCCCTCCCCATTTATGTTAATAACACTGAGCAAAAACCTATTGAAAATAATGGATAAAGAATATCTAAATCCATTACAAGATAAAGGTAAATTACCCTAAAAATTGCATTCAAAAATGCAGAGCCCGTGCTAAATCTGAGTACAGTAAATAAGTTATTGCCAGATTCCGGACCCAAATGTGAATTCAAAGCATGGGATTGGCTGAATTGTAGCACTTAACAAAAGAAAGAAAAGAATAGAAATAAAAAATTTAAAAGAGATTTGACAAACTACCATAACTTTAGTGACACTAGGAAAAATGATAAATTTATAAAAATAAACTTTTTTTTTGTTATTCTAAGGAATTTTATAATCATTACTCTCTCTCTCTCTTTTTTAGAATTTCTTTATTCAAATAACTAATAATAAAATTAATTGGGTATTTCTGAATTAAGCAATATTTAGTAAAATGTTTATAGTTTTTATTTTTTCTGATTTTTTTTAAACTAGAAATTTATTGCGTTGTATATAATTAATAACAATATTTCTGAATATAGAAACATGTACATTACTTTCCCAATGATGAACTTTTATAGTATTGAAACTAAATTCTCATGTATATATACTCATATGCAATAATTGAAGCAGTAGATAGGATAGCGGACACCACTAAATATAAAATTGTAGTTTAATCATGATGACATGAGTAACGCTTGTAAAAAAACAACTTTAAAAATTAGTGAAGTATTGAATGCGTGTGTATGTATAAAATTATGTTTTAGTAATGATACATTTAACAGAAGAAATGTTACAAAAATACATTCTAAGGAAGCCTATAGAACTGTTTTCCAGTTGTTTGAATTAATTCAAAGAAAGAAAGTTTTAAGTAACATTTTTATTAAGGAGTAGGTAAGTTTTAAAATTCAAATGAAAATATTTTCTTACTTCAAAGACAAACATCAAAGTTATGATTTTAACGTGCAATGTACGTATTTTTCAAAAAATATTGCGCCATTTTTTAAACTATTTTTTTTAAAATTTTAACCTTTAATTTTCCAATTAATTTTATCAAGCTTAATCTTAAAATGTAGAGTTTAGCTTAAATAATACAAAATATAACTTAATAATATAATTATATCCGAATATGTAGCTTAATATTATAATTTTGAATTTAAAGGAAATTTTTTTCGGTTTCTTTAAAAGATTAATTTTACGTGATGGGAAAAAGTACAAATTTCAACTGAAATCTAGTTTTCCATAATTAATATAATACATTTGAACTACACCTTTTCTTTTGTATTTCTAAAGCAATGAAAATGGGGTATTTAATCAGTAAATGTTTTTCAAATAAAAGCTATAAAAAGTGATAAGTTATATAAAATAATTTCCACGGTTAAAATTGAATAATCCGATTCTTCTTATTCTATTTTCGATAATATTATGATATAATTTACTTTATATTCAAAATTAGCTTTTTTAAAAAAGTTATATTTAAAAATAGTTTTTCTCTTCTTTAATTGAAGAGAGCTTAAAATATAGTTTTTTTTAAGGTATCCGACTATACGTTTGGAACCATGATTTTAAGAATGCGTATAAATGAACAAAATATTTTGATACTTAGTGTCAGTTGAATTAGAATACACATATAAAATTGTTTTAAGAATACTATTGTAGTAAAAAAAAAATAAATGCAATTTTTTGGCAAAAAAATTACGATAAAAATTACATATTTTCAAAATATTCCCCATGTGTGGAAAATGCTTCTGCAATAAGATTTTTCCATATATTGCTGAGAGCTCTATACAAAGCCTGAACTAGGAGTTTTGAAATATATATAATCCAGAAATTGATTTATTCCTACTTTAATATATTAGAGTAGAGAAATTTTAACTTGTAACACCGGTTCATATTTCAATCGATAGAAACTCAAAGTAATGAGAATTCTTCACTTATCCTAGTTCAGGCTCTATTTAGAAGTATATACAATAAGCATATATTATTATTATAGAAGTATCTTTCATAAAAAAAAAAGAATATTGAAATTGCGTCTTTTTTACTTTTTTTTTTGCCAAAAAAATGTATTAAAAATTTTTATTGTAAAAATGTTGTAAAAATAATTTAATCTGTATATTCTAATTCAGGGGACAGTAAATATAAAAAAAATTAATTTATACACTTTTCAAAATCACTGCGTCGAACATTGTCAGTTACTATAAACTTCCTTAAGTGAAATTTTTGTTTAGTATAACTAACAATTAGTAGAACTTATGTATTACCTGATTCAACTTTAATAAAGCTATCATATTTTTGTCAAAAAGGAAAAATGGCAAATAGAATTTTAAACCTCATGAAACAAATATTTTAAACTCACAAACACTATGTATTATTTAAAAAAATTCTTTTTACCATTTTTTGGTCAATTATTATCTACTTATTTTATGTATCTTATCCATCAAAAAGAAATCTGCAAATCAGTAGTATACATTGTATTTCCAACTTTGCAAAATTATTTCTACATTAAAATCGATGAATTTTAATGACGTTTTCTCTTTTTAAGCCTACAGGTAATTTTAAACATATTTTTATAAGCAGTAATTTTAAGCATATACTACCACATGCTTCTTTATAATTAATTATTGGTATAGCCTGTTAATTTTGTTTGAGTTTTTTGAAAAATTTTCTCTCATAACACGCTTTGCATCTTTGCAATGCTCTAAAAACCCCCTTAGGCGTATTTTCTCCACTCTGTAACCCACAAAAACTTGTTTCAAATGATTTTATCATATCACTATACCAAGAGGTCCAGAAATATTTTAAATATTGAGAGGAAAAAAATCGAATCACACAAGAGGAAAAGTTAGTTAAATAGGAAATGCACTTCGCTATTTGGAGGTTTCTTTACGAAAAAAATCGTAATAAATTCTTGGTTCCAAGAAGATGTTCGCAAAATAGAAATTCATAAAATGGAGATCCGACTGTATTTTACAGAAAAAAAAAATAAAGATGCAAGAAATAATAAAATTAGTAACGGAAAACTTGAAAACTTGTATTCACACCAAAAAAAAATACAACTATATATATATTATTACTTAGTATTGTGAAAGAAAAAATTATCCTCCTCCTGTATGTACGAAAGTTTCAAGCATTTATGTACAAAAGTTCTAATACCAATCAAGCTTCTAAGGCAGCACTTACCTTAATAGTCCAAAGAAGGAGCAAACCGTATCATTTTTCTTCAAATAATGAATTATTCAATCGGCTCGCAGATTGAATTTCGCATGAAATCTGCGACTTTTCATCAAACATGAGATCTGCATTTCCCCTTTTTTCCCAGAGTAATAAAAAGCTCCTCTTCCCAAACACCTAGTCCTATTAAAATGTTTGAGCAGGTGTAAATGAGGCAGGAGCACGTGATCATAGAAAATTAATTCTCCATTCAAAAATGAAGCGACGCATTGATGAGGCCTTTTTTTTCTATCAGCATCCATAGAAGTAAACCAGAACAAACCGAACTGCAGCGAAAGTTTCTTTTTTCTTGTTTATTTATTTATTCGATAAGTTAGGGGTGAGTAGGAACTACTTTGGAAAAGATTATCGTAAGAGATTTTGCCTTGAACTGGATTAGTTTGTGTTTATCGAGTTGTGAAACAGTATTTGTACGTACCAAACATAACGAAAAGTGTTTGACAATTAGTTATTTTTTTTGTCAAATTTGGATTTTTCTACCTGGAAATAAATGTAATATATATAAAAAAAATCATACTTAAATCGAACAGCTTGTGTGTGTGTTCTTTAGGATTATTAAAAACAATGAGAAAGTGTCAACAACACTGGCGTAGTTGGCCTTCTACTAATAAATTCTTTGGTGGCCCCCCTTTTTTTTTTTTTTTTGCTCTTAAAGATCATTTTACGATTTGTTGCTTACACAATTGGGGGCCCCGCAGCTTGAGGGCCCCGTATTATTGATATAGCTAATAGTAGTGGCTATGTCAATGTAGTAGTAGCTACGCCCCTAGTCAACAAGTATATTATTTTATTTAATATTTTGTCAGTTTAGTATATATATGTTCAACGTGGCTTAGTAAAAATCATAATAAAATTAAAAATTTATCACACAGTTTCTACAATTACCATTTATCATTATTTTTTATTTTGAAACAATACTTACATGTGTTTAAAGCCATTTATTGAAACCGACATATCAAGGCATGATGATATATTCACTAAATTAATAAATCAAACAGATTGGAATGGTTTTTTTTTCGAAATAAATGTCTATTATATTTTAAAATATTCAATATTAAACTATGGATATGGATTGTCCTATTTTTATAATAAAGTGTTTAACTATGTTTTCATATTCATGATAAAATTTTCAGATATTTAATTCTCATTGAATAATATCAGTATTCTAAGAATTACACATTCACTTAAAAACTAAGTAGCAGCTTTATAATTATTATTACATTTATTTATCTTTATTTTGATATTCCCAAGAAATGCTTCATGATATAATTTACAAATGTAATATTATCAAAGTCTGTATTCTTTTAAATAAGAAATTCGTGGATTAATAATCGATTAATCGATGAAACATACAGTAGAAAAAAATTTAACATGCAATATCTTATAAAGTCAATAACAATCAAACATATGCTAAAAATTAAACAATTATTTCTTTTTGAATCCATATTTTTATTTTTAGACAAGAGTATGCAGGTATGTTAAACAGTGGTGCACACTATAGGGGGAGGGTCCATGTGTCTAGATCTCCCTCATCACCTTTGGGTTTTTTATTCGATTGATTATAACCCTATGTATAGAGTAAGTAAATTTTAAGTAAGTATTTATTATTAATAATTAGTTTTATGAATTAAGGCTAATTATTTATTCAATAGTTTATTTTTTAATGTTTTTTTGTTTCCGACAATCGACAAAATCAAAAGTATATACTTGGTGGCGTATTAGGAATGATACGAAAATGGTGGACTTTCGACACCCTGGATTCTCCTCCCTCTGAAAGATTCCTGTGTGCTCCACTGACGTCAAAAACAAGTTTTAATACATTAATTGTATAGTTTGTGTGTTATCATTGAATCAAATATACAAAATTCAAATTTAAGTTACCTTAAGGAACTTATTTAAAATATGTACCAAACATCACTGTGATTTCGAAATAAACTTCTTAAATCTGATACACGAAAAATTTGTGAATCACGCGTTATTTTTTTAGATATTTTATTCCCCCAAAAACTAACTTCCCGCTTTTAGTACAAAGTAGTTACTAGGAAAACTTTATGAATCAAAATGTATTTGGAGCTTCGTATCTTAAAATATCTTTCAGAAATAAAAAAAATGTTAAAAATTTATTGAAAAAATTCATTGCATCCAGATTAGCATCAACTTCGCCAAATTGTTTCGGCAGAACTGGTAACAATTAATAAAAATAGGATCAATTATAATTATAGATTAATAAAAAACTTGATATAAGATGAAATCTATTTTCTTATAACACTCTGATAAAGTCCTGTGTTTTGCAATCAATTCTTGAAATATTGGAGCACAAAACTTTTTCAATAGGCTTGATTCCGTGAATTTTGCTGAAGTCTGAAAAGAAAAAAAAACAAAATTTTGAACAAAACAATAATTTGATTTACATGTGAATAGCAAGAATATATATAAGGATAAAAATATATTTTAACTAATAACATAAAGGAGATAAATAACAATAATAAAAAAATACGATGGAAAGAATTATCAGCATAGTAAAGTTCTGAAAACTCGGTTACACCCTTGCAGGTCAAAAATATCCTACGTGCAGACTCATTCAAGGTCCCGCATGAAAAAAAATGCTTGAAAATGACGAAGACGTTAACATTGAAGACACCGTACAAACTCCTAAAATGTCACATAGTGAGAAACCAAAAGCTATCGAAAAGGCCCTCTAGTATTTTAAGCAACAAGGAGTGTCGGTTATGGACTTACTGTACTGTGCTGAAGCAGCAACACGCAGGTTGCAGTACGGAGGACAACGAGACATTAAGCATCGCTAAAGTGGCCAGTTTTTGCAAAATCGGCTACTTCATTTTTATAGAGTAAATGTTCTATGTCTTCATAAAGAACGTGCTTTTCCTTTGTTTTGTGGTATTTGGGCGGTTTACTTTCTGTTGCATTTTCAAGCAAGCAATACACAGAAGTGCTGTACTATATTTTCTGAGGAAACACTCGCGTACTTATTCTTTTTTAATCCCGTTCTTGATAACCCGACATTTTCACAAACTCGGTTCCCCTTAGGCCCACATTAGGTCGAGTTTTCATTTAGGCTGACTCTACTTAATAATACTTATCAAACCAAAAAAAAAATATTCTAAAGTATACTTTATATTTCGTGACATTTGACACTTTTCTTTTCTGAATAAAATAAGGTCAAAGTATAATATGAATCATATATTTTTACAATTTTTTAAGACGCAAAAAATTAATTGAAATTAAATGTCTAAACCATTCCTTTTGGTATTAGAACAGAAATCAATCCGACATACAAATCTGTTTCAACAGCAATGAAAAAAAAATAAAATTCATAACCATTTATTAAAAGATGTTTAACACCACACAAGCCGTCGACACATTTTTCAGAGACTTCTTAGTCAGCCTCACAGATCATATATTCATTGAGTACATATTTCGTGTAAATTTAACCATCAAGTGGCATCAACGAGTTCTAAAAAGTGTCAGTTACAAGTCATACAATGAAGACATGGTCTTTCATTCTGAAGTTATGTTAATTAGCCCCTTTTCTTGACAACAAGACCATTCTTCCGTGGGTGAGACTGTGTAAGGTGTGGCACGAGGCAAATCATCCTGTTGGCACTTTTCAAACTTGTTTTTGGATTCGTCAAGTGAGTCTTACTACTGATGCAGTTAATTTAGTAACGTTAATTCAAGTTGTCCATCCTCAGTTTTTTCATGGTGGAGGAGAAATGGATTAAAGATATCATGTTCGAGAGAAATATTGAGGTGAAAGTATGTTGTTCTATTTTAGTGTAAATGCATTGATAGATATAACCCCTATATTGTCAGGCAATTTTATTGATTTTTTCTTCAATTTCATATTAATTTGTATCTTTTCTAAAAAGGATACTTAACCAGAAAACAAGCCCTATCATGATTTTTTTAAGGATACATGTAATATAAGGTTTACTTCTCCAAAAGAGGCACCAGTCAGTGGAGCACACAAGGGGGGAGGTTCCCCGGAACCCCCTCCCTAGACTTTGATTTTTTTTCGATTGATTATAATCATATGTATGTAGTACGTAAAATTAAATTAAGTATTTGTTATGAATAATTTATTTTATTAATTAAGGCTAAAATTATTCATTCAATAGTTAATTTTTTACTATTTTTTGTTCCCGACAATCGACAAAATCAAAAGAACGTGTTTGTGGCGTATTGGGGTATGATACGAAAATGGTGGACTTTAGACCCTGGACCACCCCCTTGAAAAATCCCTGTGTGCGCCACTGGCACCAGTCATAACCATAAGTAAGAAGAATGTATATATCACACGAGACACGTAGAAAATTAATTATAAAATAAAGTAATTTCATTATATAAATATCTATAATTGATTCAATTCATTTTTTCTACGAATAAATGTAAACTGTTGTACGTGAAAAGGAAAAAAAAAAATAGGCAAAAAGCTCTAATGAATCATTAAGAGTAAAAAATACTATATAAGACCATGTGTCAATTCTGGGAAATACCATATATAGAGAGTAGCGTTCCTCAAACTGTGGGGCACGCCCCCTAGGGGGGGGCGAGAATACCGAAAAGTCTAAAATAAAAGAATATTAAAAAAAAAATTCTGAAAGAGGAAAAGAGAGAGCATAAGAAAATACATTATGACATAATTAATAAAATACATATTTACACTGGTGTAATACACTGAAAAATATATCTGTACTCCCTAATGTATTTTATCATTGATTCATCAAAACTTAGTTAATAGGCTAAGTTAATATAAGTTAGTTTATAGATGGGCTTGTCAATAATACAAAATTTATTATTTATCTTGATAATTTGCACGGTTTCTAATTCAAGTTATATTATATTGTAGCTTTAATATCAAAGTATATTATTATTGAATTCAATACATTACTATTGAAAGGAGGTGGGCGCAATAAAAATTATGCTTGAAAATTGAATCACAAACATTGAAAGTTTGAGAAGCACTGATATATATATAGAGAGAGAAAGACAGAGAGATAATTGTATATCTCAAATATATATATATATATACCCTTAATAATTCAAAATCAAATCAATTTTATTAGAACTCAATATTTAAAGTACTTTTGGGAAACAAAGTCTTAAACAAATTTAAAAGGAGAGACATACATCAAGAATATTGTGATTTTGAATGAAACTGTGAGTTTGTCAATTAAATTAAAAGTCAGAGTGAAAAATGTGTGTTAACTAAAATATCAAAATGGTATACATTAGTTGATTTAAACTACATTTAAACTCCTACTCGTACTTTAACGAGTAGAAACTGTAATTCTAATTACGCTTAACATAACATAAAGTTAAAAATTACGAATTAATGTTTTCTTCATAATTGTTTTGAAAAAGTACTGTAGTAATTTCCCCCTAATTTAAAAATGTTTCAATACACCATAATTAACAGAAACATATCAATACGAATTTTTTAAAAAAGTTTTTTTTATACAGTTTTCATATTTTCAAAAATGTATTCAAAATATTGGATGAATGAGAATTATAATTAAATAAATTTATATCAAAGATGTATTATAATGAAAATATCAAAATAAATTATTTGAATAATTGCTGTCAATAATTTAATCAGTTGTTCATTTTCTGTTGAGATATTTAACGAAGAGTTATATTATTCTTAATAGCTTTTTTCTCAACATTATGCGTTACTGCGATATATTTATATTTAAATCTGCAGCAATAAAAATGTAAACCGAGAACAGTCTGCTAAATCATCAAGTTTTTGAAAATTTTGAATACAGACAGTATATTTGAGTTATGATACCGGAATTATCTCTGGAATGCATTACCGTATCACACAAGATTATCATTTGGAATACACTTTTTGTCCCATAATTCAATTTTAAATAGCATCCATAGTTGTAGTCGTATGGTGACTTTTTTTCACTCCGATTTCAATACCTAAAATTTAGCTCCTTCCCCTTTCACATCAAGTGTTGAGACTCATTTCAATTGCGTTTGGATGCGAAGAAATAGAAAATAATGAAAAAAATCTAAATTAATTATGCATATCTGAGAAATCTGCTATCGGCCCATTTTTAAAATTTATATCAAGAATTTTCGTCTATTTCAGAGACTCATAGCAAACAAAAATTCCTCAATAATACTTTGAAATCAATAATTTAATAGTTTTTTCTTGACACTAAAATCCTAACTTAAATACAGTGGAAACCGTTTAACACGAAACCGAGGGGGACTAAAATACTTTTTCGTGTTAAAAGAGTTTCGTGTAAAAAATATTGCAAAAAAAAACAACATATATTTATCAAAATTAAGTTTATTACACTACGTATATTACATAGATATGTTCAAATGTTTCTGTAGTTTGTTCTCTTTTTTTAAATTATTGTTAACATTGTAGGGTTAGAGCAATACCGATGTCTACACAGATTTTCGTTTTCGTCTTCTGTTTTCGATCAGCAGCCTTAAGAAGCCCCATCTTTATTTTAAGCGAAATAACAGTTTGCTCTCCCCCCGAGCTCTTTGTCATTGTTCTCGGAAAAAGTTCTTCTAAAACAGAAAAAAAAACCGCGAACCAAACTCTGTTATTTACAATGTTTTTTTGCAATGTACTCGTCACTAAATTTCAAAGCCAACTGATGAAAGATGAGATGTTTTTGTGTGGCATTTGTATGGGTAGGGGGTGAAAGTAGCATAGATATACAAAATTGGTACGAATCACAAGCTACTTCGAGGTTATTTCAAAGCCAAGTTAGCCTCCTTTCTACGAAACATGTGAAACTACCTCTCTTTCACTTCACACCCCTCTTAAATCTCGCCTGCGCAGCTGGTGATTTCCGTATTTTGTTCATTTCCAGAAGGGAAATCCTTTCATGTTAAGCGATTTTTTTTGTGTTAAGAGAAAAATGCATGAAAATTCAAAGTAGTTCGCTGGACCACTGTATTACTTCGTGTTAACCGATATTCCGTCTTACGCGTGTTCGCGTTAAACGTATTTCACTGTATCTGGTGACCACTGCGACTAAAGTCAAGATTTCGGTAGAATAAAATTGAGGTGAAATTTTTAGGAAATTGTGAAGAAGTATGGAAAAATATCAAACTGCTACTTTTCGTTATTTTGTTATTTTTAGTTTAACATCAATTTACATGAGCGCTCATTGTGCATCCATAAAGATAGATGTAAACTCTTTGTTTAAATGATTAAATAATGAAAAATACGCTTAATACGTAGAAAATAAAGTTCCATGGATAAATAATGTATCCAAAGCAATATCCTAAAACTCTCTTATTTTCTCTAAAAAAACGACAGTTCTATACATATTTTTAAACACAAAAATTAATTTTTCATAATGTTAATTACTTATATAAATGTATTTTTAACTTTAAAAATATATCTAAGTAATTCTTTTGGAAATAAGTGCGTAATATATTAAATATGTAAGATTATCTCAATTAATGCATTATATTTATATTAAATAAATTAAATAACTTAATTGCATTTATTTATTAAATCAGTAAAATTAGGTGATGAAACTTAAATAAATCAATATCTAAAAATAAAAGTGGTATAAATTATTATTTTTTCGTGAACTGACCACTTGACCTTTCAGACTGACCACTTGCACCTTAGAGCCCAAGGTCGCGTATACTGATTTGGGCACAGTAGTCCTTGTCCCTCAAGGAATGTCGCGCCTCTGAGTTCAGTTAAATTTTTATTCCAAGAACTTTCTTGATTTTCATTTAATAAAACAAATCCATTTTTCATTTCTTTTACTTACTTTATTACTTCACTTTTATAAGTTTTTTTTTGACTACTTTTCTTATGACATAAAAATAAGTTATCTTAATTTAATTTGTTTTTATAAAAAAACAAATTATTTTCAGATAATAATGATACAAATCTCTAAAAACACTGATAAAGAAATAATTAAATGTTTATTTGATGTTCCTTAAATAACATTGACAAAATTTATCTAAAATTTGATGCATAAAAAATTTAACTCCACAACTTTTAAGGCGTTAGTTATATAATTCTCCGGAATCCTCTTCGATAATCAACATTGACTATTATCACATTCAAAATGTGCAAAATTTCATTCTGTACATTTTTTTTCTAAAAGATATTGCTTTTTAAAAATTATATAAAAAATGAAAGCAAACAACAGAGAAAAAAATTGTTATCAATTATTTATGCTGGCTGCAGAAGCATTAAAAATTAAGTGAATACAATTAGTCGATTTTTTCACTTGATAGGAAGTGAGAATAGAGTGATAGAAAAGCTGCAGACAATTTATAATTTTGCATTAAATCAATTGCATTTCAATGACCCAAATTCTGCAGAAAATGGTGAAATTTAAATAAAATCAGATATTTAAATTTTCAACAAATATGTATTCGGTTTATTAAGTAAGATATTTTTTCATGCCATTATTGTTTCAGATCCAGATCATTCAATAAACTAATATTTGAAAAGTTCGTAAACAACGATTTTTGTGCTTTAAATTCAGAACATTTTGATCATAGGATGAACAATGCAATCAGGAACAACGATACAATTTTGTTATTCCTTTCAACTTTCTATCATTCTTTTTTAAGCCCTCTTTCCTCTACATGTATTTCGAAATACGCATACTTTTTTTCAAAATGGGAATTTAATTACATTTTTTCTTAAAGAAAAATTGGAAAAGTTTAATATGAAACGAATTTCGAAGTAATTCATACTGAAATTAGAAATTTAAAAAAATAAGTAAATGAAAATCAACTATATAGTCAGCTCTAATCTCACAACCTTTATCCAAATAATTTTAGAAATTTCTAAGTTACTAAATTTTACTATTTTACGATTCTCACAGCTGCAAGATATTATTCGTTTTTCAATATAATTTTCGGGTCATTTCACACTATTGAATGGTCAACTAAATAACTGGAAAAATGTCTTACTAATGTAAGGCTTACGAATTTCAGGTTTTGTTAGTACATAACATTTAACATTTTTCTGGCTGCATACTCAAATAATTTGTTAAACATTTAACATTTTTCTGGCTACATACTCAAATAATTTGTTATACATTTAACATTTTTCTGGCTGCATACTCAAATAATTTGTTAAACATTTAACATTTTTCTGGCTACATACTCAAATAATTTGTTACACATTTAACATTTTTCTGGCTGCATACTCAAATAATTTGTTAAACGTTTATCTCCATTATATAGTCATTTCTTCTAATAATTTTAAATAAGAATCTTCTTGTCTTGGCTCTTACTAAAGATGACGGTGAACAAAGTATATATTCGTAATTAATGCGAATTATTTTTTTCAAAATGCAATAAAATTTGTAAGATAAAAATTTGAATGTAATAAAAATAGGCGAATTTTAAAAAATAAATAGTTTTTGCTTTATCTTGTTAATAATTAAAAATAATGATTATAATAATCATAACCTTTATTATTATAATAATAATAATTTTTGAATAGTATTATATTAAATGCATTTATAAAAATCATGGAAATATCAATAATAAAAAAACAGTGTAAAAGAAATATGAAAATTCTTTTAAAAAGAAATCAATTCCAGTTTTTATAACACTAGATCTCAGTAAGTTTAACTTTTTCCATAAAAATAGTTTTTGATTAATTTGATGAATATTAGACGCTTTAAGAAAATTTTGTTTACACAGTTAGATCCAACTTTCATGCAAGTAGATTTTTTTTATTTAAATTTGAATGAAAATTTATTTCAAGATTAAGCGTGAATAAGGGAAAAAGCAAACTTTCACAATGAAAAATAAATGATTATTTTTCTTATTCGCTTTATTAAAAAAATCAAAGGAAAAAATAATATTTAAAAAAAAATCTAAAGTCATGGACTTTTAAATTATTTAAAAATTTATTCTATAATTTTTTTCGAGCTCGTAGCTATCCAATAAAAATCTTATTTCCTCAGGACCGTCAAGTAATTGAAAGAAATTGGATGTTCTTAAAAACTTAGCCTGCTTAGAGTATTTAAAATAAATATTTTTATCACAATATTATTAAAAAATTATTTACATTAAAACTTTCTAATGAATTTTGCAAAACTTTTATAACTATACATGGAACAAAGAACACATGTACACAATTTTAACGAGACAGAAAACATAGAAAATATTTTGATCTTCATTACTGTCACGAATGATATTCCCATGTCACAGCAAAACACTTCTAAAAATACATAGATATAGCTTTTATATAAACGCCCACAGTAGTTTTTCATCATTATATATGTATATACATATTATATAAGCAAACTTAACCCTACCCCTACTTCACGGCCTTAAGTCAGTGGCAACTTTAGAAAGCCATTATTTTGCTTAATTGACTTCATATATGTTTGTTTTTGTTCTTAATTTTTTATTTCAGAATCAAGCAATCAAATCAGAATTTAAGCTACCTCTAATTTGTAAAGGATATTTAATCTATTCATCATTTCTTTTATTATATATATAGATATATGCACATACATGTATATATGCATATAATCTTCTGTACAGAGTCTTATTTCTAATCCATGTATAGTCTACTTTGCATCATGTGTAAGACAAAATATGAATGCAGCAAGTAAAATAATGTGCGGAAAACACCAGAGAGGAAATAATTTCACCAAACAGGCTTTTGTATTTAAAATTAATTATGATTTAAATTCGTTATAAGAAAAATGTAGAATGAACAAATTCTATACTGATGTTTTAAAAAACATTTTTCAACGTAAGATTAGTTAAATTTATTCGAAAAGGAAGCATTGGTTTGAATCGCCCAAGATATTCAATCAGTCGTCCAATTCTCCGCAACAAATGTACGTAATCGTGTGGAATAATTTAACCACATTTAAAATTAAACCAATCTAAATGCAGCAATAGTGCCAGTCCTAGAAAGGCTTCGTTTCAGAATACTTTTGAAGATTAATTAAATTCAAACCGTCGCTTTGAAATCCATTCAGCAAGTATTGGAATGCACAAATTATGTAGTACTCATAATTTAAATGATTTCAATATATTCCTTCTCGCTAAACTATGTAAATTTATAGCTCTACGATTGAAAAGCATTGATGTAAAAACATTACATTGGATCCGTTGTGTAATAAAAGACTATTATTATTAAATAATTGCAACTATGCATAAAATTAAAGATTACTTTATTCTTAAATAATTAAAACAGTTGGTCTACAAATTGTTTTTTTTTTATATTTAACGAACATTATTTAAAATTTCATTGCATTTTTTACTTTCTTTTCTTTTTATAAGAGAAATTACTATAACTTAGTAAAAGCACTATAATTTAGTAAAACTTGAGGAATTTAAATGACAATAGGCTAATAGCTGATTGATTCGATTTTTTAAATGATTCTACTTTCAAAAATGAACGCGAAAATAAAAGATAAAATAACTTAAAATGGGTGGACATTTAAACAGTTCCTTTTTGTAACACTGATTTATAATTTAAAATTAACTGTTCGTGAATATATACAATAAAGATTAAAGCTTTTTACAGATTAAGCTAAGGGACATTCAAATAATTTTATATATCCGTAGTACAATTTTTTATGATGTGTAATAATGTTGTTACATTATTATTCATATTCTTGCTTTAATTCAAGTCTCGCGTAAATTTTAATGTGAATTCTCCCTTTTTAATTAGTTTTGTTTGTTTAGATGAGATTATATTTACTTAAACTAAACTAAACTCAGTGGCGTTATAACCCATGAGGGCCAAGGCCTGCTGTGCCCATCTCAGTCTTTGTGATCAAGGGCACTGTGGTGCACAAGCAGATGTTCCAGTCAGGTGGTCAGTATGACACGAAACCCCCTGTGTTTCGTTCACAAGCAAGCTTGGTGCTCATTTGTCAACCTATTGAAGGGATGAAAGGCTGAGTCGATATTGCCCAGGCCGGGGTTTGAACCCCGAACCTGTGGCGCGATACGTTACCACCCACACACACGCGATACGTTACCACAAATTTACTTAACTTTATTACTACTTTTTATTTACATTTAGCTGTATTTTTTCAGGTCACTTTTAGATTAATTTGTCAAGTGCGTTTACCTTGCATTACAGTTTACAAGTGCACAATAGCGTTTACAAACAAATTATTTTTGTTTTACATTTTAAAACATGACTGAAATTATATTTTTCTAAATAAGCTGTTATACTAGTTATTTAATTATTATGATGGTAATAATTAAATTTATACAAATATAATAAAGATAAATGTCGAATAAATATTTTAAAACTGGTGTTTTTTTCCCTTTCGTTGAGTGTATAATTCAAGAACCATTATATAATTTTCTTTAAAAAATTTACAAGGAGCATCTTGTCTTGAAAACAGCGGCATTTATCATATTAGCTGCATATTTTAAATTGATTTGTGTTCTCTGGCAGATTTACAATGAGATGGTATAAATAAAAAAATTTTAATGCAGTTTTAGTGACATTAGTGAAGTTAACTGTTGGACCTGGGTTCGAATCTCAGAAAAGACATGAATTTTTGTAAATGTTTCGTTCCTTTGCGACATGGGGGTAAGTAAGTTTAAGTACCCGTCGAGCCGCAGGTCCTCTCATGAGGTTTGAGGAAGGGTAAGAGAGGTGGGAGGTCTCTGACCACCCCCAGGGTGGTCACTCTCAAAATTGAGGTAGAACCGAGCAAAATTGTACCTGTATGGTGCTCAAAGCTAAGGGCTGGGTCTTGATCTGATGTTGCTGTCGATCAGGTGGCATTACTAACTCTTTTATAAGCTATAAAATTTCTCGACAAATTTTTTAAACTATTATTTGCACCATTATTTAAAAAGTTTGAATGCAAAATAGCTTGAATCATTCTCTATTCTAGTAATAGCTCGAATCATTCTCTATTCTAGTAATAGCTCGAATCATTCTCGATTCTAGTAATAGCTCGAATCATTCTCGATTCTAGTAATAGCTCGAATCATTCTCGATTCTAGTAATAGCTCGAATCATTCTCTATTCTAGTAATAGCTCGAATCATTCTCGATTCTAGTAATAGCTCGAATCATTCTCGATTCTAGTAATAGCTCGAATCATTCTCGATTCTAATAATAGCTCGAATCATTCTCGATATTCTATACAAAAAAACTTCAGAAATATGGAAAAATTACATAAAATCTGATCAATTAGAAAATTATTTCGAACAGCTCGTTCAGTCAATTATCAGGTTGAAATTATATGCAAAATTGAGAGGGAAAAATTATTAAATGCTAAGCTTTAGAAATATTCTGTATGTGTGTATAATGATACTTCGTTTCAAAACATTAAATATACATATCAAATACTTGGTAGAAAAAAGATCAGTATATAAAGAGCGAAAAAAAATTTTCACAATCGCATCTCTGAAACAATTCAATTACAAATTTATAATATATTACGAATATGCTGAAAAGAAAAAAATATATAATTAAAATCAATTTACAAAAGTAAAAGAAGTTTAAAGTACTGCAATAATATTTTTTGAAGGAAAAATAAACTTTGCAAACTGAATTTTCGAATGTTAATACTTCAACATATGTAATTTTGTTTTAAAATAATACTATGTATAATAAATTCAACTGATAAAAACAAATAAAAAATAGGTGTGATATCATACTTTAAATAAAATTTTTAATTCTGAAATGCATCTGAAAAAA
Organism: Trichonephila clavipes; assembly: GCA_019973935.1. Classification (NCBI taxonomy): domain Eukaryota; kingdom Metazoa; phylum Arthropoda; class Arachnida; order Araneae; family Nephilidae; genus Trichonephila; species Trichonephila clavipes. The sequence goes on along the minus strand of BMAU01000194.1, from coordinate 493,663 downwards.
CATATGAAAATAAATATTTTTTTTCGTGAAAGCCAGTTATTGTATTTTTGTATAAGAAATGCTCTTTGATGTCTAGCAATTTAGAAGGTTTATATAAAATTTTATAAAAATAGTTCAACTGGAAAATATTTTGCTTTAAGTTTGTGCATAATTCAAAATTTAATTTTCCTCAAATCATGCATCCTTGCTATTTTGTGATGTTGAGACTTTACTAAAAATCTAGAAATTTCGTCTTTTCAGTCTTTCTTATCAATCCATGTTTTCAACTACAGTCGGACCTCTACATAACGAAGTCGCCAAATCCTGGAAAAAAGTTCATTCTTTGGAAAATTCGTTATATAGAGGTTCATCTTTTAATATACTTAAAAAACAACATAAAATAAATTTTAAATTCATAAACGCTATGTATTAAAAAAGTAATTATTTACACTTTTTTGTAAATTAATATTTACGTATTTTATTTATCTTACCCATCAAAAAGAAAAAGAAAGAAAGAAAGAAAAACTGCAAGGAAAACAAGAAAAAGAATATCGAGAAATATACTGCATTTTTCAACATTAAGAAAATAATTTTAGATTAAAATTAAAGAATTTTTACGACATTTTCCAATTTAAAGCATACAAGTAATTTTATACATACATACATTATTTTGTAACTAGAGATTCTAAATATACATTACCACATTCACCTTAAATTTAATTACTCATAAAATCTGTTCATTTTGTTTGAGTTTTTTTAAATGCCTTGTTTCATAATATATATACGCCTCGTATTTTTGCAATGCACCAAAACTCCCTTTATGACCACCGTAAAATGTGTTAAAAGAGAGAAAAACGTTAAATGTCCAGAATTACTTAAAACATAGGGAGAAAAACAATTGAATCACAAGAAAAAAGTTCATTATATAGAAAATGCACTTCGCTATTAGGAGATTATTTTACGAAGAAAATCGTGAAATGTTCTTGGTTCCAGGAAAAAGCTCGTTACATAGAAAAATTTGTAATATAGAGGTTCGTTACATGGAGGTTCGACTGTGTATAGATTTTTGAAAACTAATATTTCTTTTACACATTTTTGTCAAGTGTTAGCGGAAGATGAAATTTTTTATTTTATTTCTTTTATTAAACTCTTACTTATTATTTTTCTTGATTTAAACTTTTCTTAAATGTATAAAATTGATGAATTACGGTATAATTTTACGTACTTTATTTCCGATGTACAGCCGACGTGAAAAAACCATTGTTTTTATACCATAAAGAGATGGGTGTTTTTTTTCTTTCAATATTGGCTTCAATAATATCTAAAGAACTTTTTTTGAGGAAAAAAATTATTATAAATTTAAAGAACTTTAATGAGATAAATAGATCAAGTTGATTCTACTCATTGAGTTGACAGTAGTTACATAATTCTAAAAAAATTATTAAATGGAATGCAACTCATAATATGTAGGATAATAAAAAATATCACTTTTTTATATCTTGAATAAAAAACCAGGGTCATATTATCTATAAAGTTAGCAAAGTCATAGAGAGGCATACATAAATGGCCCGTTGACTTACTTTATACATTCTTTTTTAGACTGTAACAGTTAAATACTGAAAAGGAATTCAAAATATCTGGATACCTAAGAACCCTACAGCAGTAGATGCTAAAACATCCAATAATGTGGCTCAATTTGAATAACATACGCCGTTTTATCCTCGGTAATTGATGATTAAATGTCAGTTAACCTCTACCAAATAAAATTTTTTATACTTCTTTCAGACTTGCTTAGCATAATTAACTATTTTAGTTGCAAATTTATCCGGCAGTAAAAAGAAATTATTTTTTGTTCTAATTACTATCAACAATACTGCAACTTCGCCCTTTAACAAAGAAACAGTTTCAAAGATTTTTAAAACCATCTGAGACGAAGTTAAAATCCAAATTGGAATGTTACGTCACTTAATTATTTTTACTTTATTTTTCCCGTCCTAAAACTAACTTTGTGAGTATAAAATTTGCATAACTTACCATAATTTCCTTATTAAAATGTTCTAACATCGTTCTTTACATGATGTCATTAACTTACACAGATGTAAGTCAAATTTTTTTTATCTATATTTACGAATGATTTTTTTTTCTTCAGATCTTAGTATAATCTCTCTCATATATTTTTTAAAAATTATTTTCCTAGATAAATTACTTACAGCTTCTAGTTTTTCTCTAAATTTATAACTTGAAATTTCTACATAACATTTGCATGTATTTATCGCTATCAGAAATTCTTAGAAAATTACAACATTGCTTTTTTCAGGAATTGTACTTTTGTTAAATGTATTTTTTATCTTTTCTTTCTCCATATAGCTTGAATTTCTCATTTTTGTATTGACCTTCAGAGCTTTAAGTTTTTTGGTGTTTTAATGAATTATTTACTGTGTTCACACATACTGGATTGTTTTGTTGTTTTTTTCATTTAAGAAAACTGAAAGCGTATTATATTATACCTGTATATCAGCCTTTTTATGCAGTTAACTCTAAGCGAAATTTAGTACTATGATCGGTTAAGGAACATAATCCGTTCCAAGACTACGTTCGCTATCCGAATTGTTCGTTAACCGATCATAGATTCACCATAGATTTCTATGTGAAATCGATTAATTCGTTCTGGAGGCCCTAAAAATTAAATTTTAAAAAATGTGTAACTTCTTAGTAAGTTTTTTTAAAAAATAATACATACATATAGTCTTGCATATTAGTCAGTCCTTTTCATTTTTTCCTTACGGGGCGTTGAAGAACATGTCCAATGTCGATTGCTTTTCTCGCTTTTTCAGGATTTTCTGGAAGTAATTAATAGCATTGTCGTTGTAAAGATCCCCAACTCTACTGACATCAGCTTGGTTTGGGTGCCATTCTAAGACCATTGCTCGGACATCCGCCCACTTTTTCAAAAGATCTTTAATGGCAGATGTCAGCATTGGTCCTCTTTCGTCTTCCTCTTGTTCAGAAGGAGACACATTTCGATGTGTTTCTTGGTGTTCTTCATTCAAAATTTCTTGGAGTTTCTCTGTCGTCAGTTCATCTTCATATCTCATTATGAGCTCTTCTATGTCATCCTCGTTCACCTCCAATTCCAGATCTCTAGCAGTTGTCAAAATTTCATCCATAATTTCAGGGATGTATCCCTGATCACCTCCGAATATGTGTTCGTTGTCCAAACACAAAAAATCTTTCTTAAAAGTGTTCGTTATCCGAACACAAAAATCTTTCGTGAAAGTGTTTGTTAACCGATTTGTTCGTTAATCGATCACCGTCTGTATTTTTTCTTAATTTATTTGTTTTCAATATTATTATTATTATTTTGCTATGGTTTCAGGTTTTGATTGCATTTTCGTTACTAAAAAAATCATTGCTTTTCATTGAAATATTGTGTGGAAAATTTTGGGAAAAAATAAATACATCTATAATTTTATTTCTCAAGATTTTCGGGGATAAATTAAAATTTAAAGAATATAAGTATTCCAGATATTTTTTTAGAATTTCTTTTCAAATTTTTCTTCCATTGAATACAATTCAACCTTGAAAACCACCTATAACTGTTCATTTTTTTTTCAAATTTGCTTAAAATTAAGCTAAAAATCATAATAATATCCATTGTTAAAACACTAAGATTAACAGCGCTACACCTTTACTGATTCTTGAATCAATATTTAAAAATTTATATACTGTTATACTATCAATTCATTTTCATCGAAACATATAATAAATATTTAAGACATTTTTCTTTCGTGAAATTTTGACAGAAGTATCAAATACGACAAAATTACTCTGTCTCAAATGTTAAGCAAATAATATAACTGAAAGTTGTGAAGGGAGTTGAGACTGAGTTACCAGCGAGTTTAAACCTATTCGACAATTTGTTAAAAGCAATACTATTCAGAGTAAGCTTTCAAATTTACGCCACTTGGCGACATGGTGTTAATTCCGATTATTAACATTTTTGAATTTGAAATCTATTGTACAAAGAGTTTCCCAACTACAGTCGAACCTCTAACAAAGTCACTAAATCCCGAAAAAGGTTTGTTATATGGAAAATTCCTTATATGAAGATTCATCTTTCAATATACTTTAAAAACCACATGAAACAAATTTTAAATTCATAAATCCTAGACGTTATTATAAAAAATAGTTATTCCCCCCTTTTTTTTGTAAAGTAAGATATATTTGTTTTATATATCTTGTCTATCAAAAAGAAATCTGCAAGGAAAGCAAGGGAGAAAAACATTATTTAGAAATGCACGATATTTTCAACTATAAAAAAGCAATTTTATATTTAAATTGATGAACTTTATAATGACATTCTAAGTAATTTTAAGCATATATTAAGCATTCGTCTTTAAATTTAATTACTGGTAAAGTCTTTTGAAATTGTTTCAGTATTTTTTGTTTGAAAAAACGTTTTCTCTCTTAATACTTCTCGCATCTTTGTAATGCACCAAAAACCCCATCAGGCGTATTTTCTTCACACTGTAATCCATGGTGAATTGTTTCAAATGTTTTTATCATTTCATCATACAAAGGTCTTGAAATATTTTTAAAATAGAGAAAAAAAATCGAATCACTAGAGAAAAGGTTCACTAAATGGAAAATATACTTCGCTATTTGGAGATTATTTTACGAAGAAAATCGTAAAATGTTCTTGGTTCTTGGAAAAAATTAGCAAAGTAGAGGTTCTTAAAATGGAGGTCCTATTGTATTTAATTACATCTTTGTTCTCATAAATCGTTTACAATTTACAAAATTTTTGAGGTCACTTTAAATGTTAGATTAGAAAGATTTGTTTTTGACAGAATCTCGATGATTAAATCCAAAATGGGGAATCAAAATATATTATTGTCTCCATCAAAAATATTTCTAAGGTTCCCCATAAATATTTAAAACACACATTCTAATAAACATTGAAAAAAAACTGTAATTAGCGTTGTTTTTTATTATTACTCTTTTAAGTCAATTAACGCCTTACACAGAAGAAAGACAATGGTTTCTTTTCAGGAAATGTAGACTCAATCTTGGTCTTCTTTGAGATTATATTGAGAAACGTCATTTCCGTTAACTTTAGATGAAGCTACTATCATGTGTGTGTGTGTATTGCACATATACAATGTAGGAACTTAAATGGTGCCATCCTCGACACTAAACCGTGGTTAAAAATTACGAGGTCAGTCGCCAATAGTTCTGTTTGTAGTGCCAATAGTGTTGTTTTGTAGAACGACGCGTTAATTAACATTCACTAACTATTCCATCCGGTTTTAAAAGTTCGTCAAATGAAATGACCTACGCTATCTACTCGAAAGATAAAGAAAAATTCGATATAGTTCACGGATGAATTCAACTGTACTGGTAGCAAGCCTACTAAGTAGAGTAGGGTTTAGATTGAGAATAAAACTTGAGACAAGAATTTAAACACTTAAAAAAGTGGCGCTAGTAAAGGATGCAATACCACTGTGCATTTTAAATTTCTTTGGAAGATGAAACTGTTTGAATTGCAAAATTATATTATTTCAAAATAGGGGTATAACGCTATTGTTTTTATTCGTTACTTTCGTCTAGAGTTACACAAGAGCTACTGGCATTGGCCTTTTTGGATTTTGATCATATGATGAGAACAAGCTCTATTCTTTTTCTCTTCCACAAAAAGTTTGAATGGAGGATTTATCACGTAAAATCTTAAAAATTTCAAAATTATTCAAATTTATGAGTCGAAACTGAATAACTGAATCCCTAGTTTAAAACATGCAGTTAGAATTACCAAAGTTGATTATTTTTCATGCTGAAATTTTTTTTATATATAAAATTGAGTTAATTTTTATATAATCCCAACATATATTGCATTGTATCTCACGGAAGAGCTTGATTATTTATGTTAACCAGTTCTAATTTACATACGAACCACTGCTGTACGATACATGTTATACACTTAATACTAAACTAAAAAAAAAAAAGATTGAGAATTCTTTAACGGATTATTAAATTTTTCAATAAGTAAAAAAATACATCAACAATATTTATTTATATTTTTTCTAGTATAGATATATTAATTCACCAGAAAATAAAAATGTTCGCTTTTGTGAATGATGATGCTTATATGAATTTATTGTATTTTCATCACATTTGATTTGGCCCATTCCTTAAAGCTGAATTAGAAAAAATAAAGAACATGTAAGTCAGGAAGACAGCAATCTCAACTTCATATGTGTTAACCAACTCTGTATTTTAACCAGTTTGTTTTCCTATCCTTGGATGACCGACTGACAAAAATTCCACTACACGCTTATCAGATTATTGCTACACTTAAGAAATGACACTGATCACCAGTTATGGGAATTCTGTATGGTTTTTAAACACGTATATTAGAAACAACGAATAAATATTTTGAGATATATTTTATAAAAGTCATCGATCCTCCTTTTCTATTTGTATCATATGAAAATTAAACTAAATCTCTCTATTAGTTCCAATAGTTTAAAGCAGTGGTCTTCAAGCTGTGTTCGACAGAAGCCTTGGGTTTCTCGAGTCACAAAAAAAAAAGTTATATTTGTGTATGCAAAATGAATTTACGTTATCTTTAAAATTTGTATAGCTCCAAGTATCTAAAGATCATACAAATAATTAAAACTGAAAGTTTTATTCATACATAATAGCTTTAATTTGTAACACTTTAAAACTTTCATTATAATATAATAAAATACTATTAAAACGGTTTTTTTTTTTTTTATATACTACCTACTAGATACGAAATATTCTATTTTTTACTCTCCCGGGTTCCACGAAATAATTTTATGTTTATTGGCGCAATGTTTTTCAAACATATAATTCTAGTGGAAAATGTATTTTTATTTCATCTGAAGAAAGAAAAACCTATAATAGGGAGATGTAACAACTTTTCGACTTATTAACAAAATCGAAGTTAAAACTAAAATTACGCCAGAACAGCTCCTAAGTTTTAGGCTTCAAATTCATACAAAATATACGATTTCTCACACATTTGAACGCAGAATTTGAAATGCGATTGTAAATAATGTCAATAGATTTAAATTGCGACACTTCGCGTAAAAAAATCCAAGCATATATCCTATTTATTAAATATAATGCAAAGGTAGGTGACACTTGGATTACAAATTAATATTATTGAGTAAATTATATTAGGATTACAATAAAAAATATTAATAAGTTATAATACTTTATTAAAATGTCTTTATATAAAGTACCTGCAACATATTGATATACTTTGAATATTATTTTAAAATACGTTCTTCTAAGTGTGTGGGTTCCCCAAGAACACCTTATAGTTCTAAGGGTTCTGGGAGTCGAAAAAGTCGTTAAAGTATTCAGGGAATAGTTCATATTAGAGCTTTAATCCTTGAAATCATTGTAAGTGCTTCGAGTAAGAAAATGGTTGTCCAATCCATCGAAATGGTTGAGACATGAATCATCGTCTTCGATATGATGTTTGTTCAGCCCTGATGGATGAATCAAACTGATTGCCTTCGGAGAAGAGTTGTGTGCATTAAAGATGGGATAGACAGAGACAAATCTCATGTTAAGGCTGAGTTTTAAGTTATTTTACAAAATTATTTTATTTTATGTTCTATGGGTTGTTAAGGTGTTTCAACAAACTAAACTAGAATCAGAATCAAAAATTGTAAATTATAGTTTGACTAGCAGAAAATACCCTTTTTCTTGACTATTATCTGGTGCAAATTTTGACCTGAAAGGTTTAAAGAAACTTTTGATGTAAGTAAAATTTATACGATTAATAATGTTATATTGGATCTAAACAATGAAATGCATTCTATAGAAGGAATAGGTGCATTAAATTTATGCAGAAGCCTTTTAAGTATTATTTTCAAATGAGTTAAAATAGGTTTAGATATTAAGAAAATAATTAGTAAGCTAAAGTTTCATAATAAGACAATGTTAAAATTTTCTAAGTTCAATTAATGATGAATAAAACTAATTCAAAAAATGATTTTTCTTCTTCTTATGAAATATTCTGCAGAATTGTTACAAAACTTCTTTCTTCAACTATTTTTAATTTTATAATAACAAATTATTTGATTAGTATTACATTAAAATTACAAAGTCTGCTTAGTCAATACGTTTTTATTTCTAATGTACTTTTCTGTGACTAAAGGACTTTACAGACTATTATCTGATTATTTCAGTAACTCAAACAATTTTATGTTGAATTCACCTCTTGTGCATTTCTAACACTTTGTTATATATTTACATGTTGAAAAATTACTGTTTAAGATTAATAGATATATTGTTCATGACAAAAATAATATTTTATATTACCCCAGAGAAAACCTCATTTTCCAAAAAAACTATGATTTTTAACGATGTAGTTACCACTTCAGTGCTTTTATAGGAAATCACTAAAGTGATTTCATTTTTAATCCCTACTATTAGCTCGCACTCTCTATATATTTACTTATTAATTTATCTTGGTGGAATTTTCAATCGTTTATAAAATACATTTTAAAGCGCTCAATTGAGCTGAAATTTTATATACATGATTATTTTGGATGACAATACAATAATTTAATTATAATTAATAAAAATTAATTGATTTAAACTAATTATTTAAAGAATTACAAATACAGCCACGCTGGCATCATTTTTGGCAACTTGTGTCAAAATTTGAAAAAGTTTTTTTCTCACGTTTTAAAGCATTCAGTTGAAGGAAATTTTTTTACACGATTGTTTTGGATGGCAATATGATACTTTAATGATAATGAATAATGAATAATTATTAATTACCACGTAATGTTGTGATTCTGTCCTATGTATATACATATTTATATTAATTGTAACTATTTAATAAAAAATAGCTAAAATAAAATTTTTTCTTTGTTGATGATCTAAGTAGGAATTGACTTAAAAAAATTTTTTTAATTACTTTTTATTCCTGAATTTAAATATAATTAAACTTTTTTTCATGGCAGGTTTCAAAATTTTCATGGGATATAGTGAGGAAGCAATCGAATTCAAAACAAAGTTATCTCAAGTTAAAAATGCTAGTTTGATAAAACAGTTACTAATGATGGATGAATTGATTTTATTTTACATCCCACACTGAAGCAACACGAAGGCTATGGGTAAAGGATCTCGTAATTTTGACCCATGGTCAAGTAACAAAGATGACACCTGAGTTCGCACTTCCCTCTCCAAACTTTCATACCACGTCAACGTGAGGATTATGAGCATTGACAGAGTTAGCATGCATCAGCTCCTCTACACGGTAGGTCTTCAATTGTACTAGAACTCGAACCCGCCACTCGACTATGACCACACTGCTATCACGGCCACAATGATAGATGAATAATGGATTTTTCATAGTTAATTTCCATTGAAGGTTGCTGTGTTGGAACAATGATGTTTAGGTCCTCATGCGTCGTGGTGTGGAAGTATGGAGCACACTACCAAAGAGATATCAGCTAAGTCATCGTATTCGTAACATTATTTAATAATATAAAGCTGCTTCGTGTCTTCGAATGGGAAAGTACAATGTGTGCAGAAAAACCTATAGTTTCATAAGTTTATTTTACAAAATCCTCAGTTTTCAGATCGGAGCTTATTACTATCAGAAGGGGTTTCAGTTTACGTGTGAAGCCGAAGCTCAGTTTCGAGACGTTTGGATTTTGACTGACAACCATGCTTCAGTTAAGCATCTTTCTCTCCAATTGGACATCTATTAGAGGGGGGGGGGAGACTAGTCTTAATATCCAAAATCTTCATGGTCGGATTTCTTCTAGTCATAGTGTACATTTTCAGTGGATCCCATTCCACGTGGGGATTGATGGTATTGAGAAAACCGATTTCTTGGCTAGGACTGCGGCTGAGGAAAGAGTGAGTCCTACTGGGTATCTTAAGTTTAGCGAATTATCCTTCCCTAAGAAGACTGATCTAAATCAGGGGTATCCAACCCAAATGACCTTGCGGGCCACTTCGGAAAAACATAATCTCGCGGGCCGCACATAAAATAATGTACATTTATATCAGATTTGGAAACAAAAAACATTTATTGGAATGAAGATTTAAAACAGAATGAATTAATTTTATTGTTTTCATTATTTTTCATATATACAGACACAGATAATATAATAATGTTTGTATAATGTAATAATGCAATGATCAAATAATGTTTAAATATTACAGTTGCCATTTTCTTGAAAATTACAGTATTCCTTTTGAATTGATTTTCGTTACTCATTGTTGAAATTTGATTGTGCTGTCATTCGTGAACGATTAAGTAAACATTGCCTTTTATCTTAACCGTCCTGAATATATTTTTTGAACTTTAAAAAAAAACATCTCTGACTGACTCTTGCTTTTTGGGCCCTCCGAACAGAAAAGGAGGAGAAATGAAAGTCGTACACACAGAGAATCATGTACCATCAATAGTAAAAAAGAATACGCATAAAGCAATTCGGAATTTCTATTATCAAAAAGGGTTTATTTTAAAACAAGAACAGGTAACAGGCAAATATATATATTGTAGATTTATATATATATATATATGTATAAATTTTTCCTCAAATTTCAAAATATAAAAAACTTTGAAAACCTGACATTTAAAAATATTTTAAAGAGAGTCGGGGGAGGGGCGCAACTTACGTATTGGTGGGCCACATGCGGCCCATGTGTTGAACACCCCTGATCTAAATCAACTTGGAAGAACTCATCCTCGTCATCCATGATACTTCAAAATAAATCCAGGAGATCCTTATATTTAGGAAATATCCGACTGCCTTCTCGCGTTTTATGAGCGGTTACATAAAAACTCTCACTTTTCATCGTCATAAAATGTTCTAGAAGTACCACTGATGTTATATCGAGTTGGTTTCCCCTACCCATATCCTGGATTGTTTGGATTTTAAAAAAGACGAGGTCCTTCAGGATCCTCTTCTGTTTTTAGATTTTTTTAGGAGTTTTTTGATTCATGGAGATTGTTTACCATTGCTAGGCAATCTGGGATTAGCAACAACACAAATTCCAAAAATTTATAGATTTTTATTAAAAACTAAAATTTTGATTCAGGACAAAAAAAATATTAATCATTCATTTAATCATATTACACTAGTCTATCTTTCATATTTTATGAAAGATGTAAAATTAATGAAATCTCATCAGCACATAAGATAACTAGATAGCTTCGAAACTGCATATAACTGAACTTTATTAAGTTTATTTAATCAACAATTGGCGTTTAACATTTTTTCAAACATTTTTTTCCTATTTTATACAATAAAAAAAACACAAACTACAATTTCAGACTTTTCATGTAAAAATGCTTTTTCACACTACTCATCTTCGAGGTTGGAAGTATGATTGATCTAAATCTGTATTCCCTGAGTCAAAATTTGATAAAATAGCAATATAACATTACTGCAAAACAGTGGCTTTTAAAAAGTTGTACAAAAAATACCTTTATTCTCAATTACTTCATATTTTAGTTGATGTAGGTAAATAATTCTGAAATTGAAAATATTGCTTAGTCTTAAATATTAGGAAAGTAAATATAGAAACTAAAACTGAGGGCATAAGAGGCTAAAATACATGGTACCGTTATTTTTTTAATAAAGTCAAAAGTTTTGGTCTTAGAAAGTGCAAAGTGGACTTTTTATATTGAATCTTAAAAAAATATATATTTTTTCTTAAATAATTTAATTGTTTTCTCAAAATTAAACTCTAAATCTCTTTTCATGACTCACTTTCAAAACTGGATTTATGAAAACAAATAAAAGTTTCAGAGGAAATTATTCTCTTACATCAAGAATAACTTATTAACCCAAGTTTTCGGAAATATCAACATATTTTACAGAAAATTCGTTTCTTATAACCAAGATTAGCTTGTGAAAATAAGCTTTAAAAAAACTTTTTCGGAATAAAATATGTAAATATTAATCTTTTTCATCGTAATTTAAAATTTTTTTTATGAACAAGACTCACGGTTGCACAGAATTTTTAAAAATATCAATATTTCTCTAAGAAACTTTAATTATTTTCCCACAATTATTCTTGTTCATTTGAAATTAAATACTCTCATTTACACGTTAAAAATAATAACTCGTCTCTTAACGTCGTAATTTACACTTCCTGTAAAGGAGATAGTTTCGCGGAAATTTAACTTGCCAGAATGAATTTAGATTCATTAATGGTTATCTTGTCACACTTTATTTACACATGGCTTCGAATGTCAGTGGTTCCAGCTGGCTATCATTGGATTATTTTGTGAGAACAACCGTAAGATCTTATGTTAGACGCCTTGTCTTATGAATGTATTTTGAAAAACATATTTTTAAATGCACAATGTCTGGTTATTCTCAAGGCATGTTCACACTATAATTTAATTTGTTATCTACCAGAGTTATCTAAGTTGAAGAGATTTCAAAGAACAATGTTGTGTAATATGACATCGAACGATTTTTCTGTAGAGTTAATAGTTAGGGGGAAAAGGTCTGACGAAATATAACCAGAAAAAAGTTCCGTCCAACCAAGTCATATTGAATAATTAAAAAACGCAATTTCAAAGAACAATATCGCAAAAAACATGACGTACGCGAATTGAGTTTTTTTTTTAAATTCCACAAATTGCTGTAAAAAAAATTAGATATAATTTAATGACGGACGAAAGTGGAGGGATTTTAATTTTTTTTCCACCGTGGAATAATTAAAAATAAATTACAGTTATTTAATAAAATATTTTGAATTTTGTATATTTATGAAGCTTTAAAAATTATAAAGTTAATGAAATATTTCTGAACTAAATGAAATAGTTAAGATGCAAAATCAGTTTGAGAGAAGGATGATTCAAATTACATTACTCAAGAGAGTATAGTTTTTTAAATATATATATATATATATATATATATATAGTGATTATTTATATGATATAATAACAGACATATCCTTGATTTTTATTTATTTCTCGAGGATATGGAAAAAATAAAACCTGTTGGAAAAAATATAATTCAATAAATAATATATTGTTTGTTTTTTGATAATAAAGATAATCTGTGATAAATAGTGAATAAAAACAGTGAAATACAATTTTTAAATAGTGAAATACAAACTATTGTGAAAGATATCTATGTGATTTATTAAAGTTGATTGATTCGTTTATTCGAATAAAAGGTCTCATTTAGTTACAGTTTGTTATTCAGAAAGAAAATCTATAAAATATTTTACAACATCACGTTTTAAAATTTTCCCTTACTTTCTAATCTTCATAAAAATATCAATAGATTGTTTTAAAAATTGTAAATAAAAGGAAACAAAATTTATAAAATTCTCGATAAAGAGCAGCATATTATTAAGAAAATTATCATTGCTATATTATGTTCAACATAACTTTTTAAAAATTTTTAGCATCCAATATTTTTGAATTTTTCAACAAAGATCGTTACCAAAATATTTGCTAATTTTTAAAAAAACAAATAAACTCTATTCGAGTTATGTTCTCAAAGCTAAGCAAACTCTTAGATAATTCAAAAATATATACAAGGAATAATACTCGATTGTGATTTCAAAATTTAAAAATCCACTGATTATGTACCACGGCTTTTCTCAACCACATCTTTCTCTTAGGAAAGTTGCGGTAGAATGTCTAACAACACCCCCGTCAGAAATATTAAAAGTTACTAGATTAACTATAAAATGAGAAACCTATTCTTACCGAGAAAAATTGATTCAATTAATTTTAGATTATCATGCTCCCTCCAAAATGGAATTAAATATATGTCAAAAGTATTTATTGCCGTGCAAAAATATTTCTCAGTTCTAATTTAAAAATTCCCACTGATCAAGATCTGTAGATATCAAATATGGAAGAATTCAAATCAGGTAAAAGGAGTTTTTTTTATTAATATATTTTATATGTGTATTTTTGTTTTTCAAAATGCATATAAAATATTCTTACACAATATATCTATATATTTTGGATGCTGTAAATGCAGGAAGCCAGTTAGAAGGGATTCTCAACAAAGGGTGTATGCCCCCTCTCCTGAGATGTCCGAGGATTTCAGTTCGAGAAAAAAAAAGTAACACTTCATTTTATCAAAAGTAATTAAATACATTAAGAAAAGTTAACATTACATTAGATAATTTTATCGAATAATTGCATTTTATTAAGACTTCTATCATTCAGAAAAAATCTGAAGATTTCAAAATATCGTGTTGCAAAATTTTCTCTTACTCTATGATCTTCATAACATGTCAGAAAAATTACAAATAAAATTAAAGAAAATTTTAACATTTTATAAATAGCTGCATGTTATAATACGTATATTATTGCTGTCAAATTACGATCGAAAGTAATTTTTCAAGCTACTTTAAACGTGCAGCAAAACTGTGCACCTCAGTAAAAATCTTTGTGAGTTTATGTGTTCTTATAAATATATACAATAATTGTAGGGCCATTAGTTACATTTGAGAGAGTATTTAATGAAAAATATCACATCTTTTAAATTAAAAACTTTTAACTCAAAATAAATAACAAAAATCTTCAAATCAACATATCTTTGATGAACAAATTTCTTTGCGAAATTTCCTACGTGAGTAATCTACACAAATATATATTTATATATTATAATTTAGCATTATTTCTTAATTATTAATATATCATTATCAACTATGTATTTTTGTTTACTTGTATTATTCTTTAGCGAGTTAACAAAGCAGTACTCCAAATTATTATCCTTTTTTCTTCATGCTTTTTTCATTATAACTAATTAGTTCCCCAAGTAATTAGTTCTATGATGATGATCAATGTTTATTGAAGTACGCTATCTTATAGGCCTCAGTCTTTTTATGTATAAGGCCCATAAGGCAGAATTCATCTTAGAAAAGGAATATGACTTTATAGTATTGAAAAATGTGTGTCCATGAAATAGAAAAAAAGGAGTACCTACATGTGAAATAGTTCTTTCAATACGATATTGTAATTTCCAACCTCAATCAAATGAACAATATCTATTTCAGTGCTTTCAATGCCATGCTGTAGCTCTAATGGGATTAGAGTTTACGCTAACTGCCCCACTTGAGGGCTTTTTTTTAATCATCATAGAAAATTAGAAAATAATTTTTTAAAAACCTCTCTTTTAAGTACATCTAATTTAATATAGCAAAATAAATGACAATTAAAATGATCTTTCAATTTAAGAAATTCCTCTATTTTTGCCATACGATTGATTTTAGTGTGCCATTTAATATGTGTGTGGGTATTCGTCTAAAAGCCAAACATACTCCTATATCAGCAAATATATACGTACCCAATGTGAAGAAAATAATGACTAATTTTTTACTAATGCTTTAATTGCTATGGGCAATTCAAGATAACTTTTTTTTCATGCAATCTTTCTTTTAATGTTTTGAATAATATTCATTATAAAATATGAGTAATTAAGGCCAATAAATTCATTAAAAAATAAATAACTGTTTTCATTTGTTGTATTAATAATTTTAGAAACGTTTAATACAACTAAAGTTGACCATGGTTCAAAATTACGTGGTCTGTCACCAAAAGCCCACGTGTAGCTGAACAGTGCGACGTTAATATTCACTCACTCAGTACAGCTAAAATTTATTTTGTTGGAAATAATTTTAAAGGATGCACTAGTCCAAAATTTTGCTTGAAAATGGATAAAAAGTTAACTCTATTTTTCCAAGAAATATCATTCAAAAATCCCGACTTTCACAGTGACCCAGAATATCATCGTGTGACTTTAAAGTCTTCGCCTTACAATTTATCATGATCAGTTAATCAATATACCTTCTATATTAAAGTATATCCATTCAAATAATAGCTTGTAATATTATTTATGAATTTAGAAAGATCAATATGATTTGGCGTAGTGAGATGAATAATGTCTTTAAAAACGCCAAAATTACAATTTTATTTACTTAAAAAACAGGGACAGGGAGCATTATCCCATTCAATGAAAAATAAAAGTTCAGCTAACAGTGGGGTTTTAGAACCTAAAAAAATATTTTCAGCTTTATGGATTGAGAGAAAGAATAAAATCATATATCTTATTGTGTTTGAAAGTCTCATCCAAAAATCTATGATGAGCAAAAATTTTATAAACATTATGCAAAAGTCATTAATTAAATTGGATGAGGAAACAAATCGTAAAATTATTTCACGATATAAATTTGTGCTAACTATTTTTGACAAATTTAAAATATAGAATGTTGTAAAAAATTATTAAAAGTGTCAAAAGACAACGAAAATACGTAACCAATTTAAAATGAGTACGTTAAATCTATCTGTGAAACATTTTTAAAGTATTCATGCCATACAGAAAATACGGAATTGTTTATTTTTGAGAGAGAAAAAGTGGTAAAATTTTAATAAATAATTATCTTATTCTCTCATTTCATGACATCATATTTTAAATAAATTAGTTCTCGATTTTTGTTCCACTCTGAATTGCATTAAGGTATCCGACTACGTTCGGAACTGTGATTTTGCAAAAGCACATACATGGATAATTTTCATGATATTTAATGTCACTTAGATTAGAATACATGTATAAAATTGTTTTAAGGACATTTTGATAAAAAAAAATTATTTAAATATAATATTTGGGCAAAAAATTAACTAAGAATGGCCTTTTTTCAAAATATTCTCCTTTTGTAAAAAATGCTTCTATTATAATAATATTTTGCCTGTTTATAGCTCAGACCTCTGCACAGAAGCTCAACAATGAATTTTGAAAAATTCACATTATTTTCAGAGTTACAACCCATTGAAATAATTATCGGCGTTTTTTTTCTTAAAATTTCTCCCCTTTGTTGTCGTAAAACGTGGATAAACCCACTTCTAATTCATATATTTTAAAAATTCTAGTTGAACCTTTGTACAGAGGTCTGATCTATATACAGGCAAAATATTATTATAATAGAAGCATTTTTCACACAAGGAGAATATTTTGAAAATGGATCATTCTACGCTCATTTTTTGTCAAAATATTGTACTTAAATAATTTTTTATTGTAATACTATTCTTAAAACAATTTTATATACATTTTGTAATCTAAGTGATACTAAATATCATACATATTATCCATTTATACGCTTTTGCAAAATCACGGTTCCGAACGTAGTCGGATACCTTAACCCAGAAAAACTTCAAAATTCTATCACCAATCTTTTAGCTATCATTCCTTTGCATCTGAAAACATTCTGTCATTAATAAGTTTCAATTTGTCTCTCAATTAAAATTTAAAAAAACACAAAAACTATTTGGAATGAGTATGATACTTTTAGTCTCCTCCCTCCAAACAACAGAAAGTTTTCAAATGTGCTCCAGACTGCGAAACTCGAACTCCCCCGTCTCCTCCTGTTAACCTGTTTAAATTTAAATGCTTGGAAGTGGGGCAGGGATCCATTAGCTCCGCCTCTCAAGGAATGAATTTAATTTATTCATGAAGTTGCAAACTTGGAGGATAAGCGGCCCGCTAAAAACAGAAATCAAACGCTTCTGGCATCTGTAGCGAGAATTTAATAGTTTTTGCTTGAATTTCTGGGAGGGCCCAGACATAGGCGGACCCAGAAAACTCTTCCAGAAAGGGGACAAGCCCAAAACTCGGTGCTAAAAGTCTCACGATTCACGTTTCATTGGATAAGAAACGTATCGTAAATTTTTTGAAGGCTTCATTTTTTTTATTTCTAACTTTAAGATTTAAAAATTAAGATAGTTGAATGAAAAACACTGGAATATTTATATTAATGATTATTTACAGTAAATAATTCAAAATAATTTACAGCAGGGGTCGGCAACTTTTTAACTGTGGCATGCCAAGCCTACCAATACGTTTCAACGTGCGACGTAGGACATTTTTGAAACAATTCGATTCTCACGATAATGCATGCAGAGTTAAATAATAGAGGTCAATGATATAGATATTTACAGATTTACTATATTTTTATTTTGCATCATTTAAAGATATTTCTTAACATAAAAATGAACAACACAAAATATAACTTTTTTTTCCAACAAAAATTAAGACTGTACATATATTACGTATTTTTTGAACGTATTTATTAAAATAAGAAATAAACAACATATATGTAAGAATTTCCCCCTTTATTATAGTTAAATAACCGCACTACACTTCTAAAGGGTGTTTTTTTAGAGGTATAGAACTTTAAATTGCAATAAAACAACTTTAAATTGCAATAACATCTCAATTGCTGTATTATTCGATTTAACACAACATCGATTGTTGTATTAAATCGAATAATACAACAATCGATGTATTATTCGATTGACATGAATTTTTTATTCGAAAGATAATCTTGTGGCATTATATTTTAAATATGATTTCCGGCATAGGACTGCCACGGCTAGCTCGGATGTAGTCCAATCAGGACGTCCAATTTTCGGTGACTTTTTCCAACATTTGTGGCCGTATATCGGCAATAACACGGCGAATGTTGTCTTCCAAATGGTCAAGCGTTTGTGGCTTATCCGCATAGACCAATGACTTTACATAGCCCCACAGAAAATAGTCTAGCGGTGTTAAATCACAAGATCTTGGAGGTCAATTCACAGGTCCAAAACGTGAAATTAGGCGGTCACCAAACGTGTCTTTCAATAAATCGATTGTGGCACGAGCTGTGTGACATGTTGCGCCGTCTTGTTGGAACCACAGCTCCTGGACATCATGATTGTTCAATTCAGGAATGAAAAAGTTAGTAATCATGGCTCTATACCGATCACCATTGACTGTAACGTTGTGGCCTCCATCGTTTTTGAAGAAGTACGGACCAATGATTCCACCAGCCCATAAAGCGCACCAAACAGTCAGTTTTTCTGGATGTAACGATGTTTCGACATACACTTGTGGATTAGCTTCACTCCAAATGCGGCAGTTTTGTTTGTTGACGTAGCCATTCAACCAGAAGTGCGCTTCATCGCTAAACAAAATTCGCTTATGAAAATCGGGAACAACGGCAATCTCGTTTTGGGCCCATTCGACGAATCTACGCCTTGCTTGATCATATTTAAAATGTAATGCCACAAGATTATCTTTCGAATAAAAAAATTCATGTCAATCACACCCTTTATATCGCAAAATCAGGGATATAATTTGTGTCTTTCAATTGGAGACAATTTTGAGCATTGTTGTTAAACAATTTCTTTGCGAACTCGAAATTTTTTTCATATGAGGAAAGATTTTTTACTTAGATTAAACTACAAGTGGTAATCAGAGTCTATGCAATTTTCTCTCTTCAAAAAAATTAAATCTCTCCAGCAAAGACAATCAATAATTTACAAAATATCTGCGAATTTATATCTGTAAAGTTATCTTTCAGATTTTTTCGTAATTCCGTAAATGTCCATATTTTGAAGATGTTTGTCAATTAAGGTCCTTTAGAAATTTATCAACTTGCGTCCACTCAAAAATTGACAAATTTGTTGAGTAGGGTAGAGTGCCACTAAGAATCGTACCGCGTGCCATAAGTTGCCGACCCTTGATTTGCAGCATCAAGACCAGACATCATTTTTGCATCACAAAATGTATTGCAAAATAATAACAATATTTAGAGATAATTGCTATAAAAAATAGAATGATAAAAAAAACTATTTATATAAGTCCAACGTTTTTATGATTCTATTCTACGATTTAATATATTCCCATTATTACAGATATTGTTGAGTAGCCTTTCATTTAACTTTACTCTGTTTATAATTCGCATAAATAGCTCTAAGTAGCTAACATCAAATATTTTCCTTGAAGCATAAGAGCTGCTTAAATTTTTAACCATTATCTTGTATGATTACTTTTTTACCTGGAAATGATACCTACGCATTGTTTATTTATCTTATTTTTTGTATATATAGCATTGTAGTTTTATTTTTTAAAGTATAATAAGGTCAATTATTTATTTCTCGGAAGTAGACAATAAACTTGTTAAAATAAATTTTGATAATGTTGGTAGTTTCTAAACATTGTTTCCTTATATTGGTAACATTGTTGTCGGAAAAACACCTACACCGTATAATTTTTACACCATTATCTCAAACAGATTATAGTTTATAATATTAATAAAAAGGAAATTATTTTTATCATTATTGTATCTGTAGGGAATTATTTTATCTGATATAATTACATCTATCTTAGTCATCAAAGTCGTTTTTTTCCTGTCATGAACGAACACCGCTCATTTTCTCATTCTTATGGTAGTAGAAAATTTGCTATAAATCGTCATTTTTTTATAAATCTTCTTTCGGCGTATACGTGGGGTATTTTTCGTATTTCTAGTACTTCTTTCGTATTTCTAGTAGCACTGAGAGTATAAGATGTTTAAAGTTAGGTTTTTTTTACTTACTTTTACCTTACTGTTAATACTTTTAGTTGTAAAAACAAAAGGTAGATGAAGACTGGTACAGGTCACAAAAGAACAGAAGTTTTACGGTTTGTAAAAAATTAAGGTAAATAAAAATAAGTCTCTTTCACTATTTCTCACCTTAAAGAAAAAAACAAATTTGAGCTTAAAGTATAGTTAAGAAGAGAAGATAAGAATCTAAAACTCAATAAATACTCTAATCTCAGATTGCCTTTTTTAATCATGTACATCAGATTCAAAGAAAAATGGGACAATAGAGCATAAATAACTGAAAATTATGGGAATTAAATCGAGGGACGGATGCTGGTTTAACAATGACTTCGTAAGTCGTAACATAAGTTATACTCCTGAGCAAATTATTAAAATTGTTCAGCAAATTATAAGTACATTTTAAAATGAGATAGTGTGAAAGTGCAAGCCAAAAAATTTAAGACCTGTAATATGCAGCAATTATTATACATGAGGCTTATAGTTTTGAATATTTAAGAAAACCTTTGAATTGCTTTCAAGCACATTTAAAAAGAGCATAAAACTCAAAAAATAGGAAAATGATGGATACTTGAAGCATATAACTTTACGCAAGACTTCTCAAAATGAAATGTAATAATTTCTGCTAAATATCTTCAGAGAAAGTTCATTACAATTATTTTATTTATCACTTCAAGTATCTAAATTCGGTACTGTTATATTGAAAGAGCATTTAAATGAATAATTTTTTTTATATTTAGTTTAACCTGAATTAAAATATACATAAAAGTTTGTTTTAAGAATACGATTGCTTAAGAATTTTTTATTACAATAAAAAAGTATTTAAATCCAATTTGGGGGAGGGGGAATGAAGGAAGAAAGTACATGTTTCCAAAACAGTCTCCTTTTAAGAAAAATACCTCTATATATAATGCTGATACTTTGTCTCTAAGACTTCTGCGCAGAGCCTGAACTAGGATTTTTGAAATATATAATTTAGAAGTGGATTTTTATTCATGTTTTAACATATCAGACAAGAGAAATTTTAACAAGAAAACAAAGGTTATTATTCCATTTGATCTTAACTCTGAATATAATGTGAATGTTTCGAATATACTAGTTCAGGCTCTGTATATAATAAAGTAAGAAATCCTAGTCCTAGCTAGTATAAAGAAGTCCTAGCTATACAAAGGCAAAATATTATTATAGAAGTATATTCTTATAGAAGTATATTATTATAAAAGCATATTGTTATATAGAAGTATGTTTTTATAGAAGTATATTATTATAGAAGTATATTATTATAAAAGTATATTGTTATAGAAGTATATTATTATAGAAGTATATTATTATAGAAGTATATTGTTATAGAAGTATATTTTTATAGTATATTATTGAAGTATATTGTTATAGTATATTATAGAAGTATATTGTTATAGAAGTATATTTTTATAGAAGTATATTTTTATAGAAGTACATTATTATAGAAGTATATTATTATATATAAAAGTATATTGTTATAAAAGTATATTATTATAGAAGTATATTGTTATAGAAGTATATTTTTATAGAAGTATATTTTTATAGAAGTATATTTTTATAGAAGTACATTAGTATAGAAGTATATTATTATATAAAAGTATATTGTTATAAAAGTATATCATTATAGAAGTATATTGTTATAGAAGTATATTTTTATAGAAGTATATTGTTATAGAAGTATATTATTATAAAAGTATATTGTTATAGAAGTATATTATTATAGAAGTATATTATTATAAAAGTATATTGTTATAGAAGTATATTATTATAGAAGTATATTATTATAGAAGTATATTTTTATAGTATATTATAGAAGTATATTTTATAGTATATTATAGAAGTATATTGTTATAGAAGTATATTTTTATAGAAGTACATTATTATAGAAGTATATTATTATATAAAAGTATATTGTTATAAAAGTATATTATTATAGAAGTATATTGTTATAGAAGTATATTTTTATAGAAGTATATTTTTATAGAAGTATATTTTTATAGAAGTATATTATTATAGAAGTATATTTTTATAGTATATAATTATAGAAGTATATTTTTATAGAAGTATATTTTTATAGAAGTATATTATTGTAGAAGTATATTATTATAAAAGTATTTTGTTATAGAAGTATATTATTATAGAAGTATATTTTTATAGTATATTATTATAGAAGTATATTATTATATAGAAGTATATTTTTATAGTATATTATTATAGAAGTATATTATTATATAGAAGTATATTTTTATAGAAGTATATTATAGAAGTATATTTTTATAGAAGTATATTATTGTAGAAGTTTATTCTATTATTCAACAGACAACACATATCAAAAAAATATTCGGTTATGCCTTTTTCAAAATCAAAATATAGTCAGCCACCTTAAAGATACCAGACATGAAAAATGCCTTTCAAGAATATTATTTCACAAATAAGTAGAACCAAAAAATTCCATTTGATTCTTTGTTTCATACTTCGTTAACAATTTCATATTATCCCTGAGTTAAAAGGCAATACGATTTATGAAAATGATCAACCAAGAAAATGATCACGAAATCAACGACGTAAATTTCTTATATTTTCTCTCATAAGTAACTTGTCTAAATTTTTCAACAGCTCAAATTAAGTTTGCAAAATTTTGTTGTTTCTCAAAATCAGGAAAAAGATCATTGCCGCAGACTCTTCATTCTTTTCCGGCGTTTCTATTTTTACAGGACCTTGACGATGTACCACTAAAATCTGACAACTACAAATTTTTCGTCAGTTTTCTTCAGAATAGTTTCCTTTCAGTCTAATATATTATCACCAAGTCCAGACAACTGTAAGACACAATGCCCAATATTTCTTTTTGGCGTATAACCATTAAAGGAAACTCCTGTCTTCTAAAACTAAAGGCTTTTAAATTTACGACAAAGTTTGCAATTTAATCTACAAGTAAATGTATCTACAAATAGTAATTGTGTAAAAAATAGCAAAATCTTGAAAAAAAATGTTTCTCCCTATTGCAAATTGGAAATATAATAAGTTTAAAGGCAAGCATATATATTTTTTCCTTAATTTATGATAACTTTATAAAGACTCAGATTAAAAAACTTAAGAGGACTTGGTACCCTTTGAGCAACTTTTTTTTTATTTATGCATTTAAAAATTATATTTCATCACTTCATATAATGTTTCTATTAAAAAAATTATACGAGATGAAATTTTTCACATATTAGTCACACAATTTTAAAAATTTAAATTTTTTGAAGAAAGTTTGGTAAGTTTTAAAATCCTGCTCTTTCAGTAATTATTAATTTTTTAACCTGAAATTTTTTGTAATATTCTTAAGGATGATCAAAGCAACTCTAGGGATCAATTTCACAATAACTTAAATAGTTGTAGAGGAAAAAAAAATAAAATGTTGATATGCATGCTAAAATTCAACAAAAGAGCCTTTTTTTTAAAAAAAAAAGTACTCAGTTTACAGTAAAATGGATCTCTAATTTTGTTAGATGCTTTATATATAACACACAGGACAAAATGGAAGTTATTGGTAAATAATTGTGGAGGGAGTAGCATTTTGAATGCACTACTGTATCAAAAAACACAAACTGAGAAAAACAACTTTAAAGTTTATAATTCTGAAAAAATAATTATAATAAGCTTAAATAAACTTAAAATACCACTTTAATGCATTATTTATATATTTTTCTTTAAAAGAATCGCATTTTCGTATTTTTTTAACCCGTACATTTTATAAATGATCAAATTTTAGAGAGTATTAGTTGTACAAGAAAATTCAAATAACTATTACAAAAAAAAAAATTCTGTCATGACAGAAATTTTAGTTTTTTTCTTCACATAATATTGAAGTATTATATTTGTATGAAAATATATGAGGAATAAGAATTAAAATTATGAAATTATTAACGTAAAATGCCTTAATTCAAAAATTTTACATGCCCACATTTCACAAAGAAAAAAAATTACATTATTGTAATGAATCGGTGATATCCTGCTTTATATAGTACGCATTCTTTTTTTATAGTTATTATTTCTCTTTTTAAAACAGATTTTTTTTTTTTATCAAAATGCTTTTTTAGCTTTTTTTTTTTGTATCTAAAAAGGATGCGTGGTCGAATTCCCTAATTTGTTAATTTACATTTTTCAAATGAAGTTTTATCCAACTTCTAACTTTCCGACATGCACAAATGATATATTAATCGAAAGATAATAATACAAAGAATAAGCTTAAATAAAAATGAAAGAAAAAACGATTGTTTGATCATTTTTGGGGTACCAAGTTCTCTTAATAAGAAAGTTTGCTGGAGGAATTTCTTGAAGCATAGAATTTTCCAAGTACATTTAAAATACAGGAATGTATTATCTTGTGAAAATAAAATATTAGTCTCAATTTTTATGTAATTTTCTTTTAATAAAAAAAATTACAATAATGCTTCGGATAAAATTAAGTATTAATTACGAGTCTCACTGAATATTTGATCAAATTTAAACCCAACATAATGTTTCATTAAAACTTTTTGGTATTTTGGACCCTTCCATCCTCTGAGATATAAACTACTAGAAATTTTTTACAAACATTTCAACTTTTAATACAGTCTTGCAAACGCCCTGAAATGGTTACATACAAAATCTGAATTGAAACGAAATTTTTAAGTTACCACCTGGGCTGAGAGCAATAGACTGTCCACCATCAGTCTATTTTGTCTGATGTTAAGAGCCACGAATTTTTTTGAAGAACTTGATTAAAGAAAATTGGGTAAGTCCGAAATATATAAAGACAGAATAAACTTTGAGAACTTTTTTACAATGTTGTAGGTGGATTAACGTTAGCCTTTTAAATATTTCAGATCGAGATACTATCAATCAATATCAAACAGAAAATAAAACACGTTTTTCTGATATTCGAAAAAATGTTTTAAAATGCATTAGAAAATAGTATTCTGGAAAATTCACATTTTTAAATATTAACTTGTTACAAAGAAGATGCCAATACGAATTCTATCAATTTTACCTCTTTATTTTTAAGAATTATTTTTTGCTTTTCGTGTGAGAACATTTATCCCAAGATCTCTTTTAAAATAAATATTTTGATATCCTAAGACATGGATTAAGAGCTATTTGAAATTTTGGAGTTTCATTAAAGAGGTTCTTCGAAATGAAATTGACTGTAATCCAGTAAAATTTCATTGCTAATAATTAACAATGATCGCCTAAAATTTTTAACATAGTAAAAACTTAACAAAATACACTTCGGAATTTACATTAATTTGTAAATCTGTATAATTGTTATATATATATATATATATAATTGAATTGTTATTGTTAATTGAAATTCAATTTTCCCAAGTAACCAAATGTGGAGAAAAATAAACCTGAGTTAAGGTAACCTGAAATAAGCTGTATCAGCCGTATTAACTTTTCCCCCTGATACGTCGTTGAACTACGGGCCTGGGCTTAGAACAGCCCGTATTGAGAAAAGTTGTACACATCTTATGTGAAAGCTCATTTGTTTAAAAATAAAAATTTTAACTTTTAATAAAAAAAAAATTTAAACTTATAAATATCTTTTTTTTAACTAATATTTTTTTTAACTTGTTCGTGATTTAAAAAAATAACACAAAAGCAAAACACTTTCAGGTTAATAAAACACTATACAGCATAAGTATTGAAAAAAAGGAATGGAGAGTTTTTATAAAAATACATATGTTTTTTAACGGAAATGTATTTCAAATAATCAAAGGTTCAAGCTGGGAGCTAAACAGTGATTCCTCGAATAATAATAAAAATTTTAAGCTTCAATCCATTTAAATGATTAGTGTAAGAAACTATTTAAAAAGGAAAAAACGCGCACGCGTCATTCTACGGTATATATGACACATTTCTTTTTAAAAAAGTACTTTTTTCACTCCTGGACCTTTTCAAGTGGAGAAATAATTAACACTCTTGTAAATTTAGACAAAATTATGAGGGTCAGTGGTGCACACAAGGGGGGCCGGGTCTGACTCCCCCTGATTTTTTTTCGATTGATTATAATCTGATGTATATTGTATGTAAAGTTTAATTACTTGTTAATAATAATTAAATTTTATATTAATGCTAATTATTCATTCATTAATTAATTTTTTACTGTGTTTTATTTCCGAAAATCGACAAAATCAAAAGAATATGTTGAGCGACGTATCGGAGCATGACACGAGAATGGTGGACTTTCGACCCTGGACCCCCCTTTAGAAATTCCTGTGTTAGCCACTGATGAGGGTTATAAATATAAAAACACACATAATCCTTGGCGTTTTAAATATTTTAATTACTACTAGCTCACTTTTATGAATATGTATCTTCAAACCTGTCATTCTTTACTATATATATTTATAATAGTCTTATTTCAAAATTAAGTTTATGGCAATAAAAGACCGAACAATATAGGAAGAAACAGAGAATTTCTTTAAAAATAATTAGATTCATTTAGAGGGCTACATTTAAAGATATAACACACATCAGATACATGACTTTAACGAACCATATCGTGTACTTCTGTCATCCACCTGCGCCAGTTAGAACGGGATTCTTAACTATATTTTACGACGAGCTTCTTCATTAGCAAGGTACAGAACTTTTCTTCTATCACGAAACTTTCCTTATGTGTATATGTACAAAAGACTTAAGAACCACCAATAAATTTCGGAAGACACAACTAATTTCTTCAAATAACAATTTGTAAGAAATAGATAATAGCAACAACAAAATATAAATTAGTTTTTAAATTTATAAAAATTATCGAGTAAAAAATAGATCTTTAAAGGGGGCTTAGCAATGGGAAGATCATTTTTATCTTCAATTGCAGGGAGATTCTTGACTGCAAATACATTAATACAATAATAATTTTTGTTTGCATTTATAAGAGACAAATAAAAAGAGTATATTAATTGTCAAACGAGAAATATAATACAGTCGGACCTCTATATAACGAAGTCGCTAAATCCCGAAAAAAAGTTCGTTATATAGAGGTCCATCTTTCAATTTTCTTTACAAACTATATAAAACAAATTTTAAATTCATATATAAACACTATATATTTAAAAAATAATTATTGACGCCTTTTTTGAATTAATATATACTTATTTTATATATTTTACAAATAATAATAAAAAAAAACAAGAAAGGAAAGAAAGAAAACTGCAAGGAAAGTTTCTTGACACTTTTATCCCCATACTGAAGAAATAAATGTTTCTTTTTGATGCTCAAGCACTTATGTTTTGACATTTTTGAGCTACATAAAACGAAGTTACCAGTACGACTGATAAACAATACAAATGTACGGGGACTAGTTCAAAGACACAGGGACACGAGAGAACTCCATTGAGAATGAAAGGCAATATCGAAGATGTTTCCAGTTAACTGGACAATAAGGAAAGTTGTACTTCTTGGATGAAACGTCCAGAATTGTATTGCACTCGGTGAGTTAGGCTCTGAATAAAACCAGTTCAAGATTTATGACTTCTATAAAATGTGTCAAAAGAGAAAATAGCTTGAAATGTCCAGAAATACTTCAAAAATAGGGAGAAAAAAATTTGAATCACAAGAGAAAAAGTTCGTTACATAGAAAAAGGACTTTGCTATTGGGAGGCTATTTTACAATGGAAATCGTGAAATGTGCTTGATTCCTGGAAAAAGTTTGTTATATAGAAGAATTCGCAACATAGAGTTTAGTAATATGGGGACCGACTGTATATATATTATATTTATTCACACACTGCTTAAGATTTTTCCACAGATTCAAGGGAACAAATGATTATGAATCTATGGTAATAAACTCGTAAGACAGAAAATAACTTAAAGAATTATAATTCGGCTCTGTGTTCAGAATATTTGTAAAAGTTAGACATTACCTTAAAAATGGTAAAATGTTCAAAACAAAGCTTTATTTAATTGAATAAACTATTTTTTATACTTACGTATCAGTTATAGATTCTAAAGAGAGGACTTTAAAGTGAATGCAACATTTTTTAGTTAAATCATTATATTAACAGTAATATTTCATACAATTATTTCAACCGCTCATTTGAAGATTTCATATAAAAAAGTTCTCCAAATTTCTTTGTTAAGTTTTAAGCATTCTGTGTGTGTGGCCATAAATTAATTTATTAAATTTCCTGAAATATTAAGTAACAGATTGGACTAATTCTTAGTGTTAAAATTTCATATTATTATGAATTTATCAGCTAAAAATTTTGAAAGATTTAATATTATTATTTCGAAGTTTCGTAGAAATAGAGTTTCCTATTGTTAAAAGAACAAAATCTTAAACGTAATACTGGGTTTCGAAACGTAATCGTAATCTGCGCACGTATATCTATGAAAAAATAAAGTTTAAATTTAAAAACAAACTTGGATAATATTAAAAATATTTTTTTTCAATACCACCAGGAATTAATTTAGTATCTGGTGATATTTAAAAAAGTGTGTGCGTCCGTCTGTGAAGCATATATTTCAATCATTAACAGTGAAAAAAGCCCGTTATGATAATATTTTTTAAAAGAATTCTCTTGCCATATACTTCCAGCACATATACGCCTCAAAATATTTCTTAAGATGTTCAATACTTTTTTTTTACTCGCAAGAAGTAAAACTGTATTACGTGTGAGCACGATTATGCGAAATTTTAAAAATGCCTTGAAAAGGGAAAATATCGCAATTAATAATAATATATTAAGTCTAGTAAAGGTCAAATAGTAAATTTTTATTGTATTGCTATAAAATTATATATATTTATAAAGGTTACAGTTAAAAAACTATTTCAAAAAGAGAAACGGCTTTAATTCAGAACAAAAAGACTGAATTTTTGCAATAAATTCACTAATATACATATTTTTTCTTACTGTAATGCATCACTATAAAATACATCTAGCTTTTTTTTTGGGGGTAAATTTATTTAAAGATATTCTGCCTACTTACAGGAATACCATTCAAGGAAATGATGTAATTCCCTAAAGAATGAATTTTTAGAAGAAACATGACAATTTCAAATACTTTCAATAAGTTTTTAATTTTAAAGTTATATAATTTCCTGCCTATATCGATTGCATTTTTTCTTCCAAAAATTGCTTAAATGATAGCTTATAAAATATAGTAAATTAATAAAGCAGACTGCATCAATGGGCTTCAAAAAGATAATATAATTTCTTTGCTGTTTTTATACATGGTAAGGGTAAAAAGAGATTCTATAATTTTTGGTCGGGGAGGGGGTTTCTTTAATTCTAATCACTGCTTCACTTTCCTGCTTAAAAAACTCCACACGAGACATCGAAATTAAAAATTTTGATTTTTTTAAATAATATATGAAGAGTGATAGAGAGTTTTAAATTCCGACTATAAATATTTGACATCATTAGAAGAGAGATAGATCTACTTGAGCAGCTGTTATAATTAATCCCCCTAATTTGGTAATTTCTCCCTCCCCAAAGTTTTTACTTGTACACTTTTCACCCATTTCTGTTAATTACATCAATTTTTAATATAAAATGCCGGTAATAAATATTGATATTTTATTTTGTACTTGTCTTAGAAGCTATGATAAGTCGTGTTATTGCAGTTTTAAATCAAAACAAGTCCATATTAAAATAAAATATAGTCGAACCTTTATTTAACGAAGTCGCTAAAACCCGAAAAAAACTCGTTAAATGGAAAATTCATTATATAGCGGTTCCTATGTCAATATACTTTATAAACCCCATAAAACAAATTTTATAAATTCATAAACACTATGTATTAAAAATTTAATTATTCACACTTTTTTTGTAAATTAATAAGTATTTTTAATGGGTAAAATATATAAAAGAAATAAAGAAAAATTGCAAGCAAAACATGAAAAAAGAATGTCGAGGAATATACTATATTTTCAACATGAAGAAAAAATTTTATATTAAAATTAATGAATTTTAAGGATATTTTCTAATTTAAAGCCAACAAATAATTTTAAACATACATTATTTCATAACGAGAAATTCTAAACATACATTATTGAAGGTGCAAGGGGATATCGAAGATATTTCAACTGGACAAAGGTGTTAAAATGTACTTCTTGGGGAAAACGCCTAGAATTCTATTGCTCTCGGCGAGTTAGGCACCTAATAAAACCAGTTCAAGATTTATAACCACCATTAAAACGTGTTCAAAAAGAGAAAAACTTAAAATTTCCAGAAATATACCATAAAAACAGGGAGAAAAAAAATTGAATCAGAAGATTAAAAGTTCTTTATATAGAAAATGCGCTTCGCTATTTGGAGGTTATTTTACGAAGAAAATCGAGAAAAGTTCTTGGTTCCAAGAAAAAGTTCGCAATATAAAGGTTCAAATGTACTTGAAATGAAGCTATAAATTGGACAAAGAAAAATCATTGTTCTTGTAACACTACAAAATAAGGGACTTATTTATTTCAATATTTGTAGCATCAAAATAATAATAAATACTAAGAATGCTAATCATCTATTGTATGTTACCTATATTCTTCCTTAGCAGCTATTCAAAGTTAGTTATTCCATAATTGTTTTACATTTTTTTAAAAAAAATTGTCAATTTTTTATTTTGTTTTGTGCATTTTTTATTTTAAATTTTACTCATTTTATTTTACTCTTATTGTTTTCTTTGTTTATTTAATATAATTTAATTCATACTAATTATTTTTCTTTTACTCCAGTGTGATCTTACATGGATTCTCTGAAGAACAAATATTGATGGAGAACAATAACCCATTCAAGATAGAAGATTCTAAAATATGAATCATATTTTTCAATGGAAATAATGGCATCAATAAAATTTATAATACTGGTAATTCAACTGAAATTCTAGATCTCAAGCTTGGTTTTTACACTGAACATGAACCATACTTGCTTATATTAGCTGGGACAGATCTTCTACTTTTAGAATGTGAAATAATAATTTCTATTATTTATTTAAATATTTTGCACTGTAAACAAAGAAAAAAAATGATGGAGAATTTTCAAATAAATCGTTATATCAGTTTCATATATATAAATATATTTTCATTAAAAAAAGTCTGATTTGAAAGTGAAAAAATAGAAAAGATTAATAAACTATTATAGCTGATTTAGATGTGTCATAGTGTCTAATGTCCTTTTCCATCCTTTAAACAGTCGATTTTTTTATTCGTTACATAATACGAAAATTTAAAAAAATATTTAATATTTTATTTATTTAGCCTATAGAGTAGTATTAATACGAACGCCCCCTTCCCCATACATATACATCGAAAAACTTGGGATATTAACTAATGCATGCAATTTAAAAGATGATAATCGATATTGCAAAGAATATTAATTTTTCTTTAAATTGTATATTTTTGTTCGTTATTGATTGCAAAAATCCCCTTTTCCCTAAGAAAAATAATGAATATTTTCCCTAATAAACATGGTAGTAATTATTTAGTTACATTAAATAATTCCAAACAATATCTACTTGTGTTTTTGACAAATACAAAAGTTATGTCAGTGGCAATGGTTCCTGGAACCAGTGGTTATATTTAAAAAAATGTTGACGACAGCTTTAAAACGAAATCTTCATGCTAAAAATTAAAAACCTATTGGTCCATAAGATGGGTTTGAACCTCCAAACTCCATTTTTGTGTACATCACTGCCTGGATCATAAGCTTGTTAAGTGCTTGTCAGTAGCGTAACATACATCTCGCATCAAGCGGGGTCCAGGATTTCAGGGGGTCCAATGTTTGATTGATGCCAGGTTCGTATTTTAACCAATTTATAAAACATTAAAGAGCAAAACTAAATAAATAAATAAAAGTAGTGACTGACCGATTTTGCAAGGGGGCCCTAATATTCTTCGTTATACCATTGGTGCATGTGTAACTCCCTCTTGCTCAATTATTCCAAGACAAAAACTAGATAGAGGTTAAGATTAAATGCTCCAGAATGAACCCCCTATTAATGAATCAGTTCATGTCGGCACAAATATATGTCTTTTCATAATATTAGAGAAAAAATTATCCACACAATAGCATTGTAGTAGCTATTTGGTTACATTGTAGCAATACTGGCATAACCAATATTTCTGTTCATGACAAAAATAATGGCAGTCTATGCAATAGTAACTGATAGTTTTGTGTACCATTATTTCTCAAACCCACCGACTCCAAGTTGTATGGCGAAATAATATTTATTGGTATGCATCTGTCTCAAATTGATAATTCGCATTCTTTTCAGGATCATAATTCCGCACCTCAAAGAGAATATAAGAAGTAATATTAAACATTATAAATACTAAAACCAAATAAATCAAATTTTTTTTATAAACCTATCCATACACGTAACCAAATTACATGGCGGTAAGCATATTCCAAG
The DNA here is from genome assembly GCA_019973935.1 of Trichonephila clavipes. Lineage (NCBI taxonomy): Eukaryota > Metazoa > Arthropoda > Arachnida > Araneae > Nephilidae > Trichonephila > Trichonephila clavipes. The sequence continues at coordinate 460,876 of BMAU01000194.1, read as the reverse complement.
AATGAAAGATATCCAATATTCCTCATAAAAGCAAAATTCAATCACACGAAACAAAACAAAAGAATACTGGAAGCCATTCTACAGCCCCGAAATTTCAAATTGCCTCCAACCCACCCACACCCAACTACATCTAGAAGAATACTTATTGGTATGCATGTGTGTCAGAGTGAACGACAGCCAGATTCTCCGAAAGAATAAAATCCAGCCCCAAAAAAGGGTAAGGAAAGAATTGAAATAAAAAAAAATCACACTCCACGTCACAACAAACTTTTTTTTCATGTCAAACGTTGGGGAAAAAGTAAAAAATCGAGGAAAGCGTAATCCGTATCTAACATTCAAGGGCATCCACATATTTTGGAACCTAAAAGTCGGGCAAGTCAGTCTTCGCATTCCTCAGTTGACCTTGAAGACGATTTTAGCTCAAACGTCTCCGAAGGGATGCGCGAAAGGGTCCGACCAAACGATAAACCGTATCGATCCGTGGATGCGGTTCTTTCTCGTGTGAACAATGTGGCCTGATGCTGAAGGTAGCCTCAGCTAAAATCTTTTCCATCCCGCTTGCCATTGGACGGATGGGAGGAGACACCTCATTGGCCGGCATTTTACTACCCCCCTGGATCGATACATGCAAATTTTGTTCCGTTCCGTGGGGGTCGCGCCAAATGGTTTGTTTGCGTGGTTCTTTTTGAGGGTTGCATCTCCCCCGGCGGATGGAATAAAAACAAAGGGGGAACGTAGCTCGCCAGCTTTCACCAGACGATGATGGTGCTCAAAAGCGATAATTAAAGGCTGCGGAACGATTTTAATTTTCGCAGGAAAAGTTTTGTTGTTAATAGGTTGGACGAGGGCAGTTTTCTAGACCACACCCCGCACTTTAGTGATGGGCGATGGATTTCGCGAAAATTGCCTCGGGCATTTTTAAGACAGAAAAAGAAAGTGAAAAGTGGTAGGGAAAACTTCCATTTGGCCGAAACTTTGGGAGGGAAATAGTTTGTAACAAAGTATTTCTGGTGTGAATCAGACATCAGTTTAACGACACTTATTTTGCGTTACATTTTTACTAGACACAGTAGTATAAGCAATTTAAACACTAAAAGTAGATACATTTTTTTTTTACCTTATACCATTAACAATAACGTATAATGCAGTAAATACATATAATAATTCAATAATATTTTATAAATATGAAATATAAAAAAATATTAAATGTATAATTTTTAACGAAGCATGCTATTTATTAATTATAATCCTATACCCCGGTGGCGCATATAAGGGGGGGAGACGGGTTCGGACTCCCCCAAAGCCCCTAATTTTTTTCAATTGATTATAATCCTATGTGTCTAGTACGCGTAAAATTTAATTAAGTATTTGTTATTAATAATTAGTTTTATTAATTAATGCTAATTATTTTGTATTCAATAATTAATTTTTTCCTTTTTTGTGTGCCTGAAAATTGACAAAATCCAAAGAATATGTCGGGCGGCGTATTGGAGCATGATACGAGAATTTTGGACTTCCGACCCTGGACCCCCCACCCCACCCCCTCGAAAAATTCCTGTGTACGCCACTTTCCTATACATATAAGTTAATATTTACAAAAATATTGTGGATTAAATCTAATGTACCACTATTTAATTTATAGTTGATTAATATTTTAAAAATATTAATCAACTGTGTGTGGAGAATAAAGTTAAAATAAATTAATTTTGAAGAAAAACTTTAGAGACATACATAGAGCTTAAGACAGAATTCGACACGTATTAATGTATATAAAAAAACAAATAACGAACAATTTCTTTTATATTTAAAAAAGAGTATTTTATTTATTCAATTATACAAGTACTAGACATTTGCCCACTAAGCCATTAGTCTCGATCTAACTTCCCAATACTTAATAGCATTTAAGTTAAAAGACAATGATGCAGTGCATTCGTCAATATGGTTCTTATCCATGTACTCAAAAAAAAAACATTAAAAATTTATTTTTAAAGGATTTTCTAATTTAAAGGAAAATATTACTCGTAACATTTTAAAGCTTTATTTTTAAAAGTAGTTATATTCTCATCTGATTATAAAACTATTATAAATAAATAAAAGAAAGAAAAGAATTATTACACATCGCACTAGAAAATTAAAAAAAAAAATTCAAGTTGAGATTCCATTTGCCATATCCCACTTCAACGTCTTTCCCTCTTAAAAATTTAACATACTAGCTGTTGAAGAATATTTTTGCTCTGAGGAATCACAATTACCGACAAAATCGAAGCAATTTAACTTATCGAAATTTATTTTTATTTATCTCTGATAAATAATTCTTCGAATCAAACCTATTTCAAAATGTCTCTACGCATCATATTGTACACATGTATAACCTAGATCAAATAAATCTTGTGAATAATATTTTAATTTAAAATTTTGGTAAGGCTATACTTTTAGTATGTTTCGTCCAGCACATTTTTTAAACAAGTTATAATCAAAAAAAAAATAAGTAAAAAAAAAAAATACAAGCTCTGGGTTTATCAGGCGACATCCATAATTATAGTTATTCAGTGGTGGGAAAAGGAAATGTTATTCGTTAGAAAATTTCCAAGAATATTTAATACCCTTTAATTTCAAACTGAATAATACTGAATTCACTGAAACGTAAAAAAGGTAAGCATCTACTGTTTTCGATCTGTACCGCTATCGGCATTTTAAGACTTTTAACGAAATAAAAAATAGTAATACAATGTTGAAACAAAGAAAAGTTGTAGTCTATGTTACATTTAAATATATAGCTAACATTATACAAAGTATCACTGAATGTAAAAAAGTAACCTGTTATTATTTTACTTTAATCTTTAAGAGACCTGCCTCCCTTATTTTCAAGAGAGGCAAGTTCCTAAAGATTGACGATTGAGGCAACCTTAATCTCATCGGTTTTATGATCTTAATTGCAAAAAAATATCCTTTATTAATATAATTTAGAATTATTAATAATACTTTTTATTGTTTAATAGATAATACAATAATTTACTAATACTTTAAGTAAGTCCTGAATGTTTTTGTTTTGAGGAATAGAGTTTCGAATGGACTATAGTTTTTTATAAATTAATACACACGGTTAACGGACAAACGTTTTTATATTCCTTTTTGGCATCTGAGCAATTAAGATATCAAGAGAGCTTTATCAATAATTACACGCATTCAGGGTTTCATTTAATTATTATTAAAATTTCAAAATTGTACAATGTATAATGACTTTAAGCTAGTAAAATCTTTCATTTTTATTTCCCTTTGAATCATTTATTTATGCAAGTAAAAGTTCAAATAAATATAAAACTGTAAAAAATTGTAAACCTTTAAATTTTTATTTGTAACTAATGGATTATTCCAGAAGTGTTAACTAATAAAATATCTAAAAGAACTCTAATTTTAATATTCAAAATAACTTCAGATTTTTTTTAATTGCGCATAAAAAAGACATTTTATAAAGTGAATTTAAAATGAAATTTTCTTAAAAAATTCAAATATGATTTTTGTTAATAATTTTTTTGTAATAATAAGTTGAATTTAGCAATCAAGTTTGGCTCATTAAATTTACTATTTTACATAAAAGGATATCCTGATAATAATGTTCTTTTATCGTGTGCTCTAATGTAAATTAATATATTTTCCTTTTTTCACTAAAGAAAAAATTATTAAAAAAAATATTTTTTTAAAAATTTTATTTATAGTTATTTTTTAAAATTTTTTATTTATTTATTTTCTTTCTTTCTTTTTTTTTTTTGGTATTAACATTATTACTCACCATTAGTATTTCCAACTGTCAAATGCTTCACATTTCTGGTGGGCAAAATTCTTAAAGGCCATAACACTCCATGGAAACTGATTGTATCTGTGAAACCAAATAAATAAAATAAATATATGGATATTCCAATCGCAAGTATAGGTTTCAAGGGAGAAAAAATCCAGGTTTCTTTTTACACACACAACAATGGAAAACTACTTTTCAATTTTATTAGATTTGATTTTATTTTTGTTGATCTGGTTCAAGAAAGATATATATTTAAAAAAAACCCAGAGAATTAGATCATTTAAATATTATTACATTTTTTAAGAAAACTTTTTTTTGCAAGATAGAGAATTATGCAATAATAAACCAATAAATAAAATAAAACAATAATAAACAAATAATATAATAAATAATATGTTTATAATGAAAAATATTTTCTTGAAATTTATCCAAAAAGGTTAAAACTGTAAGGAATTTTATAATTAAATAATTTTCTTGATGTATCATTATTCGTCAATCAGACGAATATACTAGCTTCTATAATTCATAACAGTAACTGATGATATTCCTTTTCATGGACGAAATGTCTATGAGGAAAATAAAGAATAAATATGTACAATTTTAACAATAAGATCTATAATATAACCTAGTTTTTTTCTAATTTCTGTAATTGTACAGGTAAAAGTTAAATTAAAAATGTACTTCGATATAGAACAAGTATTTTAAAAAAACTATTCTCACAATTACATATTTAGATATTTCATTAATCGTATCGCCATTTATGTATGCAAATTCCTATTTTAGGCTGAAAAAAAATGATAGTTATAATTTTCGTCAGCGAAAAAAATTCTGATACGAATCTATTGTATTCAGATGCAATCAAATACATTTTTTTTAGATTAATTGATTTTGTATTCTAAATATGGGTATTCCTTCCTTCCTCAGTGGCTCGATAGCCCAGGGTGGGCTTTGGCCTTCTCAAGAAGCCTTTTCCAGGCTAGCCTTCTTCCTTCTAGTGTTCTCCAATTCTTAGTTCTCAAAACTAGGAGATTTTTTTTTATGAATATAGGCATTGGATCCTCAAATTCTTTTTTTAATCAGAATTACTGAATTTCTCAATTTTAGGACGTTAATATATTATATATGAATGAATATATGCTCTCCAATAACCTATGTTATCAGAACAAACACAAAGCATTAACTTGCAACTTAATAAAAAAAAAACATCAAAACTCGTGCATGTAAATTTTAATTTGTAAATTTTTGTAAGACAGCAGTTTTTTCCTCCAAGATCTAAGCTCAAGCTTTATAAAGATTTAAACTACTAGTTATTTACTGGCAAGAATGCTACCTTATAAGTTTCAAAATTAGAATAAATTTTGACAACTGGTATTTGAAAAATGATTTAAGAGATTATCCAGTTCAACTTAGAAAAAATATATGGATATCTTAGCTATCTTCAGAAAAAATTTAGTTTTTTTCAGGATATTTTAGCCGTTATCATTAACATTGAAAAACTTGTCTGGAATTTTTAAAATATTGAATACCATTTTTTCTCAAAAATCTTTTTCGTTTAATAAAAACAGAATCCAGATTCGAATAGCAGACGATATTTAATCAACGAATCACAAAGCATTATTATATTGTACATGTATTCCAATCACTATTTTCCAAAATTCAAAGTGAAAAATATGTAATTTTTCTTATTTAAGCGGCAATTTTCAGGTCCATTTTTTTAATTGAATGTGAATTTTTTTATCAATTTTATGTCATTTTTAGCAGTTTTTGTTAATGCTATGTAGGCATGAATAGGATATCAAAGAAAAACGATACTATAAATAACTTTCCTGTTCTTCGACAGATAAGGATAATAAACATCCTTGTTTCGAAAGTTTAACTGTCAAATAGTTAATGTAACACTTTTTCTAATTAAAATCAACTTAAATAAACTTCCTTGAGAAAAAAGTATTATTCAAAGCAATAAATATTTACAACAAAGGGAAACAATGTGTATTTCATCTTATGACAAACGACATTGACTCTTGACAGTTTTAAGTTGATCTAGCTCGAAAAAAAATTTGCAGAGGCATGGAATATTATTAAAAAAAAATAATTATTTACAAATTAATGTTCTGAACACAAAAAAATTCAACTGTGTTTAAGTAATATTTGCATTTATTTACATAACATAATTTTATACTTCTGATTATTACATTTATATTTATTAACTATACTGTAAATAAATTAACCAAATTTAACTTTTTTGGTATTGTTTTGATTCCTTTTGTCATAATTAAATATGCAATTTTATTTATTAAAAATTCGAAAAGAAAATTCATAAAAACATAATATATACAAGCAAAATTTTGCAAAGAATTATGAATTATGTTTTTAAAAAAAGCTAGCTGAATTCAACACATTTTGATTTCCCACAGTTTCATTGATGACGTAATTCTGAAGATAAAAACTATTTATTCCTGCGAGTGTAGCGTTGATGGTAAGGAAAATGATAAACACGCATACACATGGGTTCCTTCTATTTTCCAAGTTTGTAAGAGAAAGATTCTAATATTGGTACATAAGTGATTAATATAAATTGGCCTCATAATTTTCTAACAGAAGTGTGTTTAATCATTTTTGTAAATTCATTGTACATATTTGTTATCCTTTATAATATTTAAATGATCTTTTTTTTATTCCTTCTGTAATGTGTTTCATATTTACTATTGTAAGTCCCATGTGGTACATTGTGGTACAAGGGGAATAGTAATTGTTTTCAATAAAAAGCTATTTTTATTAAATTGTTTTTAAGTAAAACATTTCTTTCCACAAACATTTTACATAACTATAATATACAGCAAAAGATATTTTTAAAAGGGCTTTTTTCTTCTCCCCCCATAGCTCCTAGTTCATTACATACAGATTTTACACACCTTATATGCAGCTTAACTCTGACAAGAATGCAGAATATAAAAATTAGAGACCTTTAACTGTTATATGTCGCGTTCAAATAAACGCAAGACATTTATAGGCGATTAAATTTTTAAATATTAGAATGCACAAGGTCACACTATACTTGGTCACGCCAAATAATTTATGTTATTATACTCGTATTTTATGTAATAATAAATCTCTCTCATCGGTTTTTTAAAGCATCATTCACTTCTAAAACCATTAAAATTTTATTCTTTACATTTTTCCAAAGTTGGTAGTGGCAATTTAATTTTTGAAAGAACTCGTATCGTCAAAAAATTCGCTTATTTATGCAGCTTTTATGTTCTGTAGTATAAAAGATTTTTTCATAGCATGGCCATCGAGACCAAATAAAATTAATTTTATACAATACACAGTCCAACTTCATTATTTATTAGCTGAAATAAAATTTCTTGTTTACTTTTGCTCAACATTTTTTCACTGGGGACTTTTCAGGGGGAAAATAAAATACTAACTGTCTGACAGACTAATGGATAGACGATAAATTTTTTTCAAACTACTGTATTTAAAATTTTTGAAATGTAAAAAGTTCGCAGTAAATAGCCTATAATAACATAGTCAGTACGGTTCAAGAAAACTTTTCCTTTCAATATATTTAAAAAAAAAATTTTTTTTAAAAAATGGAATTAATTTGAAGTATTTTTGTTGAAAACTTTCGCTTGTGTGTATTTTGTTGATAATTATTTAGCTGTGCCATAGGTTCTGATACAAAAATTTGAGATCATCTGTTGTGACTCAAACGCAGCAGACGATTTTAAATTTCGTCGTAGGAGATCGTCTGCAATATTTTGCAAAAAAAAAAAAAAATTCTCTTTCAGGAGTTTTGTTCTAAATGAGTCAGAGCTGTAACTCTTTAAACAGCCTGCAGTAGATATTTATTTCTCTACATCAAAAAAAAAAAAGAAAAGTACGACGGAGATTTTTAAGGCTCTTATATACATTTAGACACACATCAAAAAGCTATTCATTTAATGAATCAGTAAGAAATTCTCTGAGACGAACAACACTAAAGACAGTGGCGTAAAATACATCCCTGCAACCCCTACATTGTGGGGGGGCAGGATTCTAGGGGGCTCAAAGCCTACGTTATGCGGGGGTTTTGCAATCCTTTGTCAGATCCGGTTTGGGGACCAAAACCTGACTTTGTAGGTGGGTGTGGCCCAATATTCTCGTTTACGCCACTGACCACAGATTACTGTATGTGGTCGCTCTCAGTGAAAACACCAGCTCTCGTCAGAGCAGTTCGGAGAAGTAATTCGTCAAAATCCTCGTCGAAAAACGATCCTTCATGCAAACCAGATGAAAGAGTCCAAAAGAAACAATGTGTCACATAGTAAACGAAGATCTTAGACTAAGGGGTTATCGGAAAATAACTGGCCATTTTCTTACAAAGAAATTAAAGCGCCAGAGATAACTTGAAGCAACGATTCTTAAACTTTCGATTGCCGTGTGCCCCCCACCCCCTCTAAGTATCACTCCGACATAGTAAAACGCAAAGTTTTTGAACATCCCTCCTTGACTTTTAACAAAACAATAAAAAAACTAAATTAACATCCTTGATCAAAATGCATTTTCTAGTAGTTTTTCACAAGGGGCAATTAATTATCAACTATCTTCACCTTTCAAAGTGTGTAAGAAAGGGAAATCTTAACATTAATTGAGAGACCTTTGCGGACCCCCTAGAAAGGCTCTGCGGACTCCCAGAAGTCCGCGGACCACAGTTTAAGAACCGTTACCTTAAAGCACTGTTATAACTGCTCACTCATAACGGCCACAGACGAACTCTATTTACCAAAGAGAAAATTTGTGACGCTGAAGAATCTTTTAATCAACAAAATGATCGTGTATGCATAAAAAATGCCCAAGTAGCTAAAGAGAAAAAATGAGCTCAAAGAACTCATCAGTTGGTTTTCATAATGATTTGGAGGGATGTCAGCTATGCAGGGGTTTTTGAAATTTATTTTTGTGAGAAAAGGCTGAAAACCACGATAAATCCACCACTGGGATACCCAGAAATTATATTGAAATGATGTAGATTTTTTTTAAAATGTATATAAGTTACTTTTTAAATTAAAATTTAATCGTTTTTCAAAGGACATAACACAGTAATTAAAATTTATCGATAGGTAAATTTATATGAAATGGTGACATAATTCATTTATCTGGGATCAATGTTTATAAAAAACAATAATTTCCTACCTAAAATGGAGACGAATTGCTGCTACTAATAAAGCTTTTTATGGATTGAAGCATTTACTTAGATCTGGATTTTATCCAGAAAGACAAAGCTGTTACTCCACAAGAGCCTGTCCTGACTTACGCTTGGGTTGACTTGGATTATGGCCATGAAAGAGGAAGGGATTTGCGTGCTTTTGAAACTCAAGGTCCTGGTAAATGTTTTCGGAGGAATTCAGAAAAATTGTATTTGGCGATCAGGCAACATCAAATTGTACCGAATGTTCGGAGAGAAAGCTATAGTTCAATACATTAAAATCAGCCACCTCGATTGAACTGGGCATGTTATCCATATGAACGATAGTAACATTCTAAAAATTTTTTGTTGGTTAGACCAGGGGTACTCAACCTTTTTTCCCGCCGGGCCACATACATATGACAGGTATTTCAAGCGAGTTGCAACATGAGCATAATAGAAAAGAAACCGCTATAAGACCAAAGAAAAATTAATCAAAATATCAAAACTCATTTTGTTGGCTTTTACTTTAATATTATATTAACATTTATATCAAACACACACAAAATATATTTACTTTTCTGCATCTTTTACTGAATTATGGAATAATTTCGATTGCATTTCATCCATGACCAAACATATAATAATAATAATAATAATAATTAAGTCAATTCCTACTTAGGTCAACAAAAAAAATTTATTTTTGTTACTTTTTATTAAATAGTTACAATTAATATAAATATGTGCATACATATGACAGAATCACAATAATAAGTGACAAAATAGAAAGCGATTTTCCTTACAATTTTCCATGTTTCTTTCTATAAATGGTGTTTTGTGTGTGTGTGTGAACTATTTTTTGTTTTACTTGTTACTATTTATTCATTAGTTATATTTAATTATTCTAATAAAATAGTATAGTAAAAAAGAAATCACATTGTCAGAAATTAGGCCACCCCAGGTGGGATTCGAACCCACGACGTTTGGAAATTAGAAGTCCAAAGCGCTATCCATTGCGCTACTGGAACACAACGAGCGATTTTCCTTTGTATATGCTGTTGGGCTATCATTTTTGCTTGTTACTATTTATTCATTTTTTAATTTAATTAATAAATTAATATTTGAAAAATCTGTATTAAAATCAAGTGTCATCTACTACAAGTTTAAGAAAAAGTATTTGATTTTGAATGAATGAATAGAAAGTATGTTATTAACGATTGAAAATTTGAACAAGATATATATATATATATATATATATATATATATATATATATATATATATATAGGGAGAGAGTGAACTAATAGTAGGAATTGAAAAAAGCAAATTGATAGCAAAATTTATTGATTTGATTCCTTGACTGATAGAATATTCCGCTAAATTTTTAGTACATTATTTTCAAATAATTGAATTTCTTAGTGCAATGGGCCATGACCGGGCCACTCGGAAAATGCAGGTAGGCCACATGTGGCCAGTGGGCCGCAGGTTAAGTTTGACTGGATAAACGCAGGTAAGTTTGACCACGCAAGACTACAAGTGGTAGACCTAAATTTTGATGAATAGATGCAATACAGAAGAATTGTTTGGTCCTTAAAATTAAAAGTAGAGGTCGTTGAGTAAAAAACGCCTGGTTTAGAAAGCTTTGTCCTATCCTGGGCTATCACGCAACAGATGATGATGATAAAATATACGTGAATCAGTGATATTTTTATACTATGTAATATGTTAAGAAAAAATTGTATAAAATATTAAAATGTGTTCGTTAAAGTCTGAAAAATCTTCAATCAGACTTTTAAAATGATTTCATGTGCAGACTTTGGTCAAAGTTTTAGAATCGTACTTGAAATATTTTCCCTCGCATTGTAACCTCCTTCCCCACCCATTATGTGTTATTTTAAATTATTTTCATTATGACATATGCATTCATTTATCTTAGTGTCTTGGAAATTAAAAACATTCAGTATAAATAAGCTTTTCGTATTTAAACATATGACATAAAAAGCCAGTATTTCTTTAAAGTATAGGAAAAGAAATATGAACAAAAAATTATATAAGAAAAAAAATAGTTTGATTAAAACATTGGTTGGGGATTTAAATAAATATTTAATTTTAAGATAGTGAGGTTAGAGTATAATATTGATATGTTGGAACCTTTCTCTCTCTAAAAAATGTTAATAAATTAAATCCTAATATTTTATATAATAAATATCTTAAAATGCTTTTTTTTCAGGTACCTTTTAATGATTTCAATTATCAATCGTATAAATGCAAGCTAGGGAGTACTCAGATTATATGTGTGGGAGAGAGTTTACATTTTAAAAAACACGTAGACGAAAATCCAAGGCGTAATAATTATATTCAAAATTTGATTTCTTGGTGTATGGAAGAGATTTAAACCTCTAACCACACCCTTGTGTACGCCACTGGATGCAAATTACTCAGTTTTATACATGATAAGGTATTAATATAATCGATAATTGAAAAGAATTGCTTATAAAACTTGTGGGCAACGCCTAAAAGGTACTAGTAAATTCTCCCAAATGTTCCAGAAGAAAAATAAATAGCTATAGCTCCATACAAAAGTTAAAAATAGGATTCTAGACTTTACGCATGCAGATTTCAAGAATTATTGTATCATTCTAACAAAAAATAGGAAGAAATAAATAGTTTGTCAAATAGAATAAAAATCGATACCAAAGTTTTAAGGGAACGAAGACCCTGTGACTACTAGAGAAAGGGGAAAAAATATATTTGTAAAATAGGTAAAAGAACCACTACAAGAGTTCAATACGAAAAACTAAAATATTCTCAAGATTAAAAATAACAGGGAATTCTATATATGCAATTCTACATATGCAAGATTAAAAAAGGGGATAAAAATGTGAAGTATGTGTAAAGAATGAATGTTTTACAGAAGAACTTAATTATAAAGTCTTCAAGGACCGAAAGATTCCAAGGCGAAGAAATCCACATGTTCAGTTTATACAACAGAATCCAGATTTAGTTACCAGGTGGAAGGTTTATAAAAGCGAATATCTTAAGTTCATATTAAGGGAAAAATCATACTTACGTAACATATTAAATATATGGTGATGATATAAATGTAACATATTAATTTTACATAAATAATTTCATAATAAAATGATAATTTTACATCCAAAATGTGTATTCGCAATTTTTTTTAATCGCGCGCGAATTTCGAATTTCACATATGTGTGTCGTTTGATTTACACACAACATGGGCATTGCAGACATCCTAAAATAAATATAAAAAAAGTTTACTAGACATAAACAGTATTATATAAACTCATTTTTCTTTTACATTAAGCAGACATTTTTTAAGTTCAACGGACTGATATGACACTGTCTCCGTGTGCGTGCAATACTTGATACTTAGACGTTAAAATCTTGCGTTATTTTTACCAGGGAACTCTTTTAAAAATGTTAAATGATACGTAAGATAAACTAACAGCAGTTTATTGATAGTTATAATCAAATTGAACTCTCCGTTCCCTTTTTGACCAGACGTCTTTAGATGTCAAAGAAATCATTATGTCTAGAACTTCCAGCACACGCTGAACAAACTGAAACGTCTCATTTTTAAGGAACATGTTGAATAAGACCTCACAAAATGCTACGTGAGGATTACGATGAGGAAAAATAATACTATTTTTGTGTCTGAGATGGTTAAAAGACGTCATTTCGTGTAGTCTGGTATAGTTATGATACGTCATTCCTTATAGTTCAAAAGGATATCAGCTCGATTGAAAAATCCGTATTTATCTTCTCAAGCCTGATTATCATATTTTAAGTTTTCTTAAGAAGATAAAGTAGAAAAAAAGAGAAATATGTATTTATATAAATAAAATGATAACACTTAAGCGCTTAGATATTTAAGATCTTTATATTATGTTTTGAGTCTGATGGATTACTGTGGTAGCATGTAATTTTTTTCCCTTCCGAATTGCCTTTAGCTTAACCTAATTGAGTCTTTTTTTTTGTTGGAGGCTTGTTACTTCTTCCTAACGTAAAGTTCTTGAACCATTTAATTCATTAAAAAAATGACATTTCTTTGTTAACTTGAATGTCCCCGATTAAAATTTAGTGAAGCAAAAGCATCTGCTTTCTATTTGATGAATACCTTAAATTATATTTAAAATACTCGTCATTACTTATACAGAGACTTCTTAAGGTGTGGGACGACTGGGCCTGGGACAAGGGCTTCGTTTCGTTTTCTACTCAGTCTTAATAAGATCATGATCCGGATAATTTTAATGGTCAAATATTATTCCTGTACATATTCTTTGAAAAACAGGGATTTTCAAACTGCATGTCAACTGGCAGAAGTGGCAAAACTGTATTATTGTGTGATGACCGTTGTCCAAGTCTAGGCTTAGGCCTAATACCATAAGCAATCATTCAACAAATTTAGTCGAAATGAGATCTTCGTTCGAGCTGGTTTTGTGCCTAGATTTGTGAGATTGTGTATTGGGAACATTTACTTGTTTCAACTTACGGTATAAACGACAATGCGTGCTATGTACAAGGATCCCAGGTAGGACCTTCTTTTGCATAAGGGCCCTGGGCCTCGAAGAGTCTTAAGACGTCTCTGTAGTCATGTAATTAGAGTCTAAATTGATTTTCTAACGATTGACTTTCTACACCTAGTCGTGCCTGTTCTGATATTATTACAAGGGAATTAAAGCAAAAAATTTATAATGAAATTTATAAAACTAAATCTTTTTAAAGTTTCAGTTGATCATCTTTTGATTTCACACAGGCTTTAAGGTCTCTTTGGCCACTTCTTTATCGAAGTTCACACTGCCTTCATGAGAATTTCCGTTGCTCTGCTCCCCTTCAAGAACTTTAAAACTGTACAAATAGGAATATTTTCTTTGACATCCCTCCACCTCCAATACTGACCATAATTTATAGTCAAATGTATTCAGATCCCGACGGGTGGAAAGCCAATCTTTGTGTTCTATGAAGTCCGAAACATTTTCTTTCAAACACCGCTGGGTCGCCTTCGCCTTATGAGCAGGAGCAGCAGTGGCCTAACATACACCCCCTCAACTCCCGCATTGCGGGGAGGGGAGTCAGGGATCCCGGAGCCTAACTGATTCCAAGTTCGTATTTGAGTTTGGGTCCTAAAACCTGACTTTGAAGAGGGGGCTAATATTCTCCGTTACGCCACTGAGAAGTAGAATCCTGTTGAAAAGACCAATCGTTTCCATCGAACAGGTTTACGTTTTGTGGTCTATTGGTTCTATTATAGTGTTTTGATTTCCTTTATAGTTATATATCTTCTAAAATTTGTAAATGCCAAACATAAAAATTTGAAAAGTTCTTACTTAAGGTATCCGACTACGTTCGGAACCGCTATTTTGCAAAAACGTATAAATGGATAATATTTATGATATTTAGTGTCACTGAAATTAGAATACATGTATAAAATTGTGTTAAGAATATTAATACTAGAAAAAATTATTTGAATGCAATATTTTGGCAAAAAAATGAACTTAGAATGACCGACTTTCAGAAAGCTCTCCTCTTGTGAAAAATGCTTATATAGTAATAATATTTTGCTTATATAAAGTACAGATTTCTACAGAGGGCCTGAGCTAGGATATTTGAAATATATAAATTAGAAGTGGATTAATCCATATTTTAATACAAAAGAGTGGAGAAATTTTAAGAAAAAACACAGACAGTTATTTCAATTGGTAGTAACTCTGAAAATAATATGAATTTCTTAAAAATTCTAGTTCAGGCGCTCTGGATAAGTCTTTACTTCATATAAGCAAAATATTATTATTTTAGAAGAATTCTTCATAAAAGAACTTTTTGAAAATAGGTCATTCTAAATTCATTTCTGTTCATTTCTTACTGGCATTTTCAGAAAAGCACATTTTCTTACAAAATGTTAAGCTCACATACAAAGGTGATTAATTTTTAAGTTTCGGATTGAATGTAAGCCAAAGTATTTGAGTCTATTTAATAAAATGTAAACAATCATTCATTCATGTTTACATGCGTAAAAACTAGTTAAGCATTAAATTCAACTGTACTTTCCCCAAATATTTTCAGAAATGCATTTTTCCATTTTTATTTTGCACACATACCTGTTCGCATTCAAAATCGTACTATTTTTTTTAAAATGGATGTTTTACAGGTATTTATATTATTTCGTAATTTTACAAGTAATACAACTCAAACTCAGTGGCGCAACAGCCCATGAGGTCCAGGGCCTACTGTGCCCATCCCAGTATACGAGACTATTGTGCGCTGAGGTGAATGAGCAGATATATCGTCTGGAAGCGGGATACGCTACCACTCGAATACTGGGCCTCACAAGTAAACAAATAACGCAAAATTAATATGGATTTTTTTTTCAAAAAAGTTTTTTTTTGATAATGATGTTTTATTTATCATGGTTACTATCATAAGGAATGGTATGGTATCATAAGGACTCATTCAATCAAAATTAATGTAGTTTCACTAAAAGATAACACTAACACATTTTAATAAAAGGTTTTGCTAACATATTCTGTTTAAAAGCTATAGCCTGGTATATCAACCTCTCCCCCTTTTTTTTCAAAAATTAACTCTTAAATATTATTGAGTTTTTTAAGTGACAGTGTAAAAAGTATCTTTCACTAATAAGTGTTTTTACAAAAATTTGATAAAGGTGCACAGGGAACATGTAAGGAACATTTACTTGTAGATGTCATTTAATTTATGTGACTCTTCCTTGCAAAATAACTTGCTAAGTAATCAAAAGAATCTTTGGAATACCATTCATACATCATGCAATGCATGCTGTACTACCAAAGAAATTTAAATACAATTCTCAAATTTAAAAAATTTAAAATAGACAGTCTAGGTGTATATTTATTTTTAAAATTCTAAAATGATTTAAAAACTATTTTTTCCAAGAGCTTAGAAAAATTGGAACACGATTACCAGTTTCAAAGATAAAAAAGAAAGAAAAAATCCTGTATATTGTTATCGATTTTCAACAAAAATTTACGCATGTCAAAGTAACCTTTATTTTCCAATTCACTCTCACTGAAACATTTACTAAATTTTAATTTAAAAAAAAACTTTTTATTTGTTTCAGTTGTTTTCCTTTTGTAAAAAAGCAATTTCTAGTGAGATTATGAGTGACGGGCTTTTAAGATGCTCTATTGACAATAACATTATAGCACAAGAATTGAAAAATTGTGATTAGAGTTTTCTTTTAAATTATTAATATTTTATATTTAAAATTTTAGTAGGAAAAAATATTTAGAGGAATTATTTGTGTTAAATATCTCACCTTTATTTATTTATTTTTCATTATGCATAATGTAAGAATAAAAATTAAAACTACAAAAAAAAACTGGTAAAAAGTAACAGATTACACCAAACATAATTTTACTTTATATGAATATAATTATTTTAATTTCAAAAAAATATTGTAAAAGAAATTGTATAGATTAATAGTTAAACAATTTTATTTTGAATGAAAGTATGAAAGGATAAATATCAAGCAATATTTTATCAATTAAACTCAAAAATTTACAAAAGTTTACCAATTCCTATCAAATTAATTAATTACTGAATTTCAACACTAAGTTATTTTATTTAAAATAATAATCTTCATGCACACTTTTTCATAAATTTTAATGAAATACCTACGGAAATATATATATTTATACAAACTTTATTTCTCCGTTCAAATGCACGAACAACAAACTATTTTTTAATCCCTGCATTTCCTGAACCTTAACACGTTTTTTTTAGCTCCAAACAAACCACAAGAACTGAAGGGAGGGGGGGGAGAAAATCTCAATAAAGCGATTAGTATTATCCCCATGGTTAAGTCAATACAAAACAAATCAATTAGACTCAAAACCAAACCATCACTTCATAGATCCTTTTCAATTTAGTGCAACTAACCGCAAATTGATGTTCGTAAACACCTTACACTGCAGTTTATTCGTCTAATTTATATCTATTAAGAGGCAATAATTATGTCACCAAAAGTATACCCGAACTAATCTATAGTATTCTTTCCCCCTCCCCTTGAAAGTTTGTAAATAATAGAGTAACACACAAAGTAGCTATAAAAAAAAGGTTACTTGATGTTTTGCGGTTACTCTGAAACCACAAACTAATATCGGTGAATGCGTGTGCTGAGAGCCAGAAATACGAGTGCAAAGGCAGGCACGCATGGCTAGGCACGATCGGTTAAGATAACTACCAAAACGTGAGATTGATCGAGAAAATAAAACAATACAATAATTATCGAAGCTTGAACTCTAAACTATTAATGGCCCTTTCTTCGTCTGCTTAGCGCTGAAAGATTTAACACTTAAACGCGACTATTTACGCGAGTTTGGCTCCAGTAAAAAATGTCGCGTATACATACGCTTTATAATTTATTCAGAGGGCTTTAATTTTTTAATTATTCATTAGAGTGGATTACAGATATATGGAGGAAAAAATAATATACATTGGAGACAATCTATGCGGAAAAGATGTTCTATGGCAGTAATCGCTAAACCGTCGATCGCCAGCTACCAGCAGCTTGAGGTAACATTTTCGGTAGATCGCTATAACGCTTACGTTGTTGAAAATAAGCACAGAAACAGACTCATTGGTGAACACTTGTACAACTGTATTCGAATGTTCTAGCCTTTGTCTACTCTCCTAATATTAAAAAAATGCGTTGATGACAAAAAGAGAGTTTCCTCCTTCTCATTAAAGTTAACAAGTCTGATAAAAAAAATATTTATTATTACATTTGTTATTTATTAACACGTTTCAGTTTCTTTCGTATGCACAATTTAATTATTTTTTTATATAAATAATTAAAATTGATTTCATATTTAATAAAAATGTAAATTTATAGGGTAGTAAACAAATGCCAGAATTTTTTTTAAAAAATATGGGTCGTCTCTATATAGGATTGGTTGATAACACTGGCGTAGCTAGTCTTGAGTGGGCCTTGTATCTAAATTCCTTAGGGTGGGGGGTCCCGCTTTCGGAACCCCTTAACATTTTACAATTTTTCTTACACATTTTGTATCATAATTATACGGCGATAGCTATGCCCCTGATTGGTAGCTCACAGCATGGAATCTAAAAGCGGTACGGTAACTCAAAAACATCAGCAGTTTGGTGACCGTTGTTTTATAGTATGTAGATTAAGGTATCCGAACTCGTTGAAAATGACAAAATTCGATCAAGACAGATATTTTTGTTTTCTATTTTATTGAATAGAGCTATCTTTTGATTTTACAAAACATACTTTATTTTGTTTCTACGCTACATAGAGGTCAAGCTACAATCAATTTTATTAAATTAGAGAAACCGGAAGTGGGTCCTTGAACTACCAGACGTGGGCATTTAAATTGTTCGAATTCTAACATGGCGAGAATGATTACTCAAAATATTACAAATGTATTTCTATAAAACTTTTTGAGCCTGATATTTATACTATTTTCTAGAGAATGTACTACAATATTTCTTATTGTATGAATGTTTTTTGAGTTAGGGCTTGTTATTAAATAATGGTCTCATAAAGAATGTGATTTTTCTTATAATGTTTACTCAATCAGCTCTAAAATTTTCAAATTTTAATAAACATTAAAATTTTAGTACATTCTTTCGATAAATGCATCTAGATTGTTTTGGTAATACTTTTACTAATATAAGTTTATTACTTTTTTCTCTAATTGCTTAGAAGTTTTACAAAAATATTGCTAAAATTTCACTTATAATTGTGATTTTTGTGAATTTAAGCAATTTAATTTAAATATTGTAGGTTAAAAATTAGTATATATTGATATTGAGTCCTAAAAAGCCTTTATAATGTTTAAATATGTTACTTTGACAAAAAGTACTCCGAACGTGTTCGGATACCTTTAAAAAAATTATTCATTTCAAAACTTAATATTACCCCAATGGAGTTAAATTTTCGAAAAAAATGAAAAAAAGACAATTTTTGCCCGAGGATTTTAAACTCAAAATAATTATTTTCTGCAATATACATAATAATAAAATGATGATTACTGATTCTTGAGTAATGAGTAGCAAGTTGCCCAGTGTAGCATTACAACATTTCATAGCCCAGCTCTGTTTACCAGCACCCCTATCCCCGCAGTCCTACCTAATCAGTTTTCCGTCTTCCGCTTTATCGTGCAATGTCATTTCGACAGTAGTTTTACTTTTTAAAAATATAATACAAAAGAAGTTATTAAATGTACCTGATGTTTTTTTCTTGTAACTACAGTCAGACCTCTATATAACGAAGTCGCTAAATCTCGGAAAAAAGTTCGTTTCATGGAAAATTCGTTGTATAGAGGTTCATATTTTAACATACTTTATAAACCACATAAAACAAATATTTTAAATTCATAAACACTATATATTTAAAAAAGTAATAATTCACACCTTTTTTAAAAATAATATATGTTTATTTTATATATCTTATCCATCAAAAAAGAAAGAAAGAAAAACTGCTAGGAAAACAAGAAAAAAGAATTTCGAAGAATTCACTGTATTTTCAATATTAATTAAATAATTTTATACTAAAATTAATGAATTTTAAAGACATTTTCAAATTTAAAGCATACAAGTAATATTAAGCATATATTGTTTTATAACTAGAACACAGGAACATGGGACAACTCCTCTGAGTGTTAAAGGGGATATCGAAGATGTTTCTAGTGAACAAGGCATTGGGGGCTAAAGCTTTCACTTCTTTGATGAACTCTATTTCTTTCAGCGAGTTAGGATCTAATAACACGAGCTCAAGAAAGACCACCATACAATGTGTTAAAAGAGAAAATAACTCGAAATGTTCAGAAATACTTTAAAAATAGGGAGAAAAAAAATTGAATCACAAAATAAAAAGTTCGTTATTATATAGAAAATGCACTTTGCTTTAGATAGGTTATTTTACGAAGAAAATCGTGAAGTGTTCAAGGTTCTAGGAAAAACTTCGCTATATAGAAAAATTCGCAATAAAGAGGTTCGTTATATAGAGGTTCGACTGTATTTAGTATGCGTCCTCACATCGCAATAAATGTTAAAAAGTACTAAAAAGCTATTTCCCTTTGACAAAAACTACTTTTTAACTTTTTACCGTGTATGATAAATAAATAAAAATAAATGAAAAATGAAAAAAATTTTTAAAAAAAACACTTTAAATATTTTAACTTTATTCCCCTTGTGTGGAAGTACTTAATATAAAAACCAATTCTCTATTTTATTTCTCCCTTTACTTATAAACCACAGGGCAACTTTTTTGCATAAGTAGGTTTTGAAATTTTGAAATAAAATTTTTTGATCCTCCCTATTGTAAATGTCACTAATGTGTGTATTAATCTTGACCACAATTCTCACATTTAAAAAAAATAATAATACGTATTTAATAAACTGCTTTTTTTTAGTTTTTTTAAAAAAAGGTTTTTGGGGCAGCTTTTTTTGGTTATTTTTCTTTTATTTTTTCAGGTTTTGGGGGTAACTTTCGACTTCGAAGCATTTTTCAAAAATGCATTTCAAATCGTGAGTACAAACTATGCAACGTAATTAAATTTCCATTTGAGGATTAGGCATATCTTAAATTTTTTGAGTGTATATTTTTTCTGTTTGAACTGTGAGGGTAATTAATAATTTAATTTATATAATAGTTAAAGTTGAAGTTATTTCTTTGTAATAACAGAAAATTCAGGCCAATTTCCATTGTATTTATATGCACTGTAGCTAAAAAGATTTAATAACGCTCAGCGTAGTGTTTTAGGTCAAACTTTCTTTTTATCCCACCATATATGTTTGAAGAATAACAATAAAAATTAAGTGTTAAACATGTATTCTAATCTCTGAGCATATCAAATCCTTTTAAAGATACAAGTAATTTTTATTTTACATTTTTAAAGAAATTCGAAATAAAACTGCAATGAAAAACTCGTCTGAATATTATATTGAATACAATTCAACTACTCTTCAAAAGTTGTTAAGAAAAAGAGTTTGTGAAGACTTTTTGTTAAGATGAGTGTTAAGTCCTATTTTAAATGGTACCTGCAAATTTTAAGTTAGTTACTGCAGATTTTCTTATTAAGTGCGAAATAATTTTAAAAATTGAAACATAAATTACAGTTACGGAACTATGTAATCTTTGAAACTAAATGATAGTTTAATGATTAGTTAAAACAAAATGATATTTTAATTAATCATCAAAATATTTTAATTAATCATCAAAATATTTTAATTAATCATCAAAATATTTTAATTAATCATCAAAACATTTTAATTAATCATCAAAACATTTTAATTAATCATCAAAATATTTTAATTAATCATCAAAGCATTTTAATTAATCATCAAAATGATGTTTTAATTATTTATTAAAATTAAATGATAGTTTAATGATTCATTAAAATTAAATGGCATTTTAATAATTCATTAAGATTAAATGATATTTTAATGATCTATTAAAACTTAATTATACTATAATGCAGTAGCACACAGAAGAATTTTTCAAGAGGAGGGAGAGGGGTCCAGGGTTGAAAGTCCGCCATTCTCGTATCGTACCCCAATACGCCGAAAAGCATATTCTTTTGATTTTATCAATTGTCAAGAGCAAAAAAATAGTAAAAAATTAATTATAGAATAAATAATTAGCCTTAATTAATAAACTAAATTATTAATAACAAATTCTTAATTAAATTTTAAGTATTATATACATAGGATAATCAATCGAAAAAAAATCAAGGGCTGTAGCCCCTGCTTGTGTGCGCCACTGGTATAATAAAATAAATGAAAGCAAATAAGAGTTAAAATTAGATTTTAAAATAATTTATAAATTTTTTTTTGTAATTATTCATTACGTTTTAAAATTCAATTCAACTGTAAAAAAAATAAGAGTTATATTATTTTAAATGCATAAAAATAATTACAACTGTAAATTATCATACGTCAATTTCTAATTTCTGATTAAAAAAAAAAGGAAAAACAAGAAATAAAATAATTAACAAAATCCATATAGTATCCATTCCTATATAGGAGGAAAATTATCTTTTACTGGATTTTATGGCCACGAAAAAAAATTAGAGATTAGCCAGTTCATAGACAAAAAAGGTTTAATAATCATTTACATCTATAATATTTGATTACGAACGTATGTTCTTGTTGAATGTCTATCTAGAGATGTTTTGCTAAATAAACTAAAAGTATGCACGCAATGTTCACAAAATATGTAAGTGTGTATTTTATCAAAACCTTGTTTTCAAAACCGATTTCAATAAATCTATCGAAAGAAATACATTGGACAATGCACACTTATACATAAAGTTTCCATCAACACTAGAAAGCTAATTATAGTATTTTTAATGTAGTCCATTTCATTCGATTTTTATAATTAACCTCACCCATTGAAGTTGACTAAAGTTATCAGTGACGGACTTTGTGATTTTCAACATCGGTAAGTGACATGGATGACATTTAGCTGGCACTGCACTCTTCAAATGTCCTCACTACACCAACGAGAGGACTTCGAGTCTTCACAGATTTAAAGTGCATTAGTCCATTTGCGTTGGGGGTCTTCAGCGGTACCAAGACTAGAATCAGAGACTCGATAGTATCGGTCATAATCACTCGTCCACCGCGACTACTGTTATATGCTTGATGACAAGCAAGGAGAAAAATAATTCCTGCAAAAACAACACACTTCAGTTGCGAAGTTATGGCATGCAAATCTGTACTCTACCAACATTTTATCTTTGGGTGAGGAGTGAATGATTGTTGAAATGTATGGTGCACGAGCCAACTTTGGTTAAGCTGCACTAATTTTTAATTCGTGGCATTCTAAGATAAAAATCCTACTACAGTAGAACCTCTATATAACGAAGTCGCTAAATCCCGGAAAAAAGTTCGCCAGACGGAAAATTCATTGTATAGAGGTTCATCTTTTAATATACTTTATAAACCACATACAACAAATTTTAAATTCATAAAAACTATATACTAAAAAAGTAATTATTCACACTTTTTATAATTAATATATGTTTATTTTATATATCTTACCCACACAAAAAAATGATAGAAAGAAAAACTGCAAGGAAAGCAAGAAAAAAGAATTTCGAAGAATACACTGTGCTTTCAATATTAAGAAAATAATTTTATACTAAAATTAATGAATTTGAAGGACATTTTCTAATTTAAGGCATACAAGTAATATTAAACATTCATTTATTTATAACTATGTGAAGGTCTCCTAGGACCTCACTTTGAGAACGAGAATAAATAGGAGTCATGTAAGAACCAGTAGCCATTTTTATAAACAACTTTCTTTATTTGGTTATCTTATCCAAATAGAATCAAAGACTTATTGACAAATTTATCTAACTAGTATTATGAGGTTTTAAAGGTAATATCCTTTAAATTAACTTAATTAATTAATGATCCAATTAATTAATTTATTAAATAACGATCACGCAGAGATTACCACGATAAGAGATCCCAGAATTATATTTAATAATGTTCTCATTGAACATTTAACTTTAATCTCACTCCTAAAACGTTAATGAGACTTTAATTATAAATCTA
This sequence comes from Trichonephila clavipes, assembly GCA_019973935.1. NCBI lineage: Eukaryota > Metazoa > Arthropoda > Arachnida > Araneae > Nephilidae > Trichonephila > Trichonephila clavipes. Next base: position 437,323 of record BMAU01000194.1, on the reverse strand, counting down.
TAATTACCAACGGAATCTCAACTCTTCTTGAGATTAAATTATCTCCAACAAGAAATCTTCAATTCAAATACACTATAACTTTATGCTTCAATATCTATCTCCTACTGCTCTAACTTTACTATTTCGTTTGACTTAAATACTTTATCTAATCTGCATAACAAGGAATCCTGTCCGCTTTTTGGAGTTGATTGGAAATAGGTAGGGAATTAAATTTCCCTAAAAAGGTCGACTCAGAAGGTTAGTGATAAAGTTCCGTATAGATTTGTCACAACTAGAACACGAGAACATGGGACAACTCCACTGAGTGTGAAAGGGGAAATCGAAGACGTTTCTAGTGAACTGGACAGTGGGGGTTACAGGTTGCACTTCTTGGATGAAACGTCTAGAACTATTGCTCTTGGTGAGTTAGGATCAAATTAAACCAGTTCAAGATTTATGACCACCATAAGATGTGCTAAAGAGAGAATAACTTGAAATGTTCAGAAATACTTTAAAAATAGGGAGAAAAAAAAACTGAATCACAAAAGAAAAAGTTTGTTACATAGAAAATTCACTTCGCTATAGAGAGGTTATTTTACGAAGAAAGTCGTGAAATGTTTAAGGTTCCAGGAAAAAGTTCGCTATATAGAAAAATTCTCAAAGTAGAGGTTGGTTATATAGAGGTTCGACTGTAATTTATTTGTTTAAAAAATTGGTATTGTTAAGTACCTAACAACTTTCTTTTTTGTTTTATTATTAATAGCTGTTTTATGATTGTGATTAGGGGGATCTATGGATTTTATCTGACCGCAGCAGTGCACTAGAATATCTTAGTGGCTGGTCCTCCACAAATGATGAAACCAGCGTAGAGCTGTTCTGCTCAAACTGAACCTCTCTTAAACCCACGTCTTCAAGGGATCTCATCATATCTTAATATTAGTGGTAATTGGAAAGCTGATAGCAGGGCCTTTTTGCATCTCCCCAGTGCCCTAGGCGCTTCAAATTGTTGCGCCCCCTCCCATTATTTCCAGAGCACCCCCTCGACTTCATTCAGTTCTTACCTTGCCAATTTGGGTTCAGGAGGGATTTTCCCTCGACTCTCTGACTCTTCCTTTTCTTTGTCTTCTTAATGTGAGAGTCCTTCCATTATATTCACCATCTATGGGCCCACCGTGTCCCGGACTGGCAACCGACAGCCGTAAGGAAAGAGAGTGATATGGTTTGGTCACTCTAATTCATTTCTTACCTTTTGACTTCATGGACCCTACCCCCTCCTCTCCTTTTGTAAACAAGTACAGTAAATTAATACAATCTTATGGAATATACATTATTGTATCAAATTATTAATTATCAACTTTTTAACTTTTTCGCGATATGCTCGCCCCTCCCCTCCAAGTAGAGTTATCATGCCCTTCTAGGGGGGCGCGCACCACAGTTTGAGAAGCGCTGTTATAAAGATTTTATTTCGAGTTTTGAGAACAATTTAATAACCGTATACATGAAACAAAATATGATCTGGGAAGAAAAGTCAAGTGATTTACATAATAATTTGACCGATAGTGAAACGAAGATTTGATAACTTAGATATAAAAATGAAAGAGAATAATTGGGTTTTTAATAAACGCTAGGCGGTTGTACGCGCGTTCTTTGTAATTTAAATTTTTTTTTCTCCGTCCAACTTTTTGCGCCCCCAAATCTCTTGCGCCCTAGGCATGTGCCTAAGCGGAAAAGCAGACCTGGCTGATAAACTAGCCAAAGAGAGAGGATAGTGAGAATGAAACGGCCAATGGCTCTTCGCTTACTTATCAAGAACTGTACTCAAATGAAAGATTTAAACTCAATTTAATATGACGTGTATATATATATATATATATATATTCCACCTATGTACCAATGGTACACAAGAACATCCACTGGCTCTCTGCTGGAAATCAAATGTCACCAGGGCTCCCAGACTGCTCTGGCTACCACCTAAAATGTCTTTCCTTTGATAGCGACAGAAAAATCGACCTTACTTGTAAAAAAGGGCTGTGACCATCTAGCTTCAACCGATTGCATTCTGGGATGCATCAGACTTTCTAAGGGGGACTTAACATCCGATCCCCTTAATATTATAGAATTTTTTGCGTTTAACAACCATCTGGAGATAATCTGACATATGTCATACCTTTCGATGATAAGCGAAATTAAATTAGCGTATTTTAATCATTTTTAATAGTGATTAAAATATGGAGAGTATCAATTTTTGATTCCTTCTTGAAATCTGAAAACTTATTAGTACATTATAACCAGGAGAGAAAAAAAAGATGGTAATAATTTCGATATAAATTGGCTAAATCCTCAGCTGAATCTACAGATTTGATGTTTCAATATAAGGTAGTTTTTCTGAGTGCATTTATTAAAAATATTTTAAGATGTATTAGTTTTTAAAATTTTTTTAAATATATTTTTTAACACATTTAAGAGATGTTCTGATTTTGGAAGAATTTACTCTGACAAATTGATAACTTCTTCGAACTGTACTTTATATTCAGTGGTATTGTGGTATAAAAGAAATAAAATGTATTCAAGAACAATAGATGTTAATACTATACTTTCCTGTTTCTTATACATAATGGAAGTTAAATTTCATATCTGAAGGAAAATGTGTATTTTATTTCGAATAGTTTTACTTAACTCTGTTGCCAAAAAAATTAACAAATTTGTAATTTTTTTCTTTATTTTTCAAAATTAAGTATTTAACAAATCAATCAATGAATGCAAAATTTCTGAATCTATTTTTTTTGTATTAACTATTTTGCGTTTAAGAGTTTCGAAATAAAATACCGTATTTATTCGAATCTAAGCTTCACTTCCCCCAGTGCTAATACTATTAAAAATCGGGTACGGCTTGGAATCGAAGGTAGAAAAAATCGTTCGATGAGTGAAATAAAACGTGATTCTAACGGTTTGAACAATTACAGGTTCATGTATGTTTTTAAAAGTTTTTATTACTGGTAAAACAAATTTTAATTATTCACTTCTTATTAGTTCTCAATCGAAATTTTTTTATTTTCCTAAATATCGGTTTTCAATAAACCTTTTTAAATTTATTATTTTTTTTATTTACTTAGTCACAAAAACATGTCAAGAATTTGGGGTACGGCTTAAAACCGATTGCGGTTTAAATACGGTAATCAAAAATAGTGAGCATAATTTAAAGAAGTTAAAAAATGTTCTAACGATAGAAAAGAATAAAATAATTATATAACAACGTTTTCATAATTTTTCAAATTTAGTCTTCTTACAGGTCTTATTGTATATTTTTCTAAAGCTTTTTTAACATGAAATAACCATGTACGAAAATAGCTTAATTACTTATACTATAAAAAAAAAGGACAAACATTTTTTTATATATATATTTCTAATTGGGCTGCGGAATGGTGTTTTACCATCGCAGATCGAATACATTCCCGGGAGCTGGTATCTCATTTTAGTGCAGCATTATATAGGTGGATACCAATTACCGCAATGTATAAACATAGTTTTATACAATTTATACCGTTATAATCTTTTTGAAAAAACTTAGTGATTTACGTACATAAATAAAATTATATATAATGATTAATGTAAGTCACATAAATAATATCAAACAATTCAGCAAAAATGCTAGAAAATTAGAAAAAAAATTTGCAATATGATTTTTAAAGTCATTTCACTTAACGAGAAGAAATTTAGTTATAATTTAGGTAATTTTTCTATGATTTGGCTGATAGAAATTTTTTAATACTTATTCGCTATCAAAAAAATTAAATATCATCAAAGTTTATCAGGTTTATTTTTTTAAAAAAAATTATGCAAAAATAGAATTTTTAACAGGATTAAAAGAAAAAAAAAGGAGGGGGGATCGTTCCAAAACCATTTTTTGATTATTATTTCACTAATTTACTTTTAAGGTATCCGACTACATTCGGAACCGTGATTTTGCAAAAACATGTAAATGGATATTTTTTATGATATTTAGTGTCATTTAGATTAGAAAACGTATATAAAATTGTTTTAAGAATATTATTACAATAAAAAGTTACTTAAGTACAATATTTTCACAAAAAATGAACATAGAGAATAACCAACTTTCAAAAGATTCTCCTTTTATGAAAAATGCTTCTATTATGATAATATTTTGCCTGTAGATACTTCAGACCTCTGTATAGAGGCTGAACTAAAATTTTTGAAATATATAACTTGGAAGTGGATTTATCCATATTTAACTACAACACAGGGGAGAAATTTTAAGGAAAAATTATTTCAGTTGGGGCTAACTCTGAAAATAATGTGAATTTTTCAAAAATCCTAGTTTGGACTCTTTGGAGAAGTATTTTAGTAAGCAAAATATTATTATTATTATATATATATATATATATAGAAGCATTTCTTATAAAAGGAGAGCATTTTGAAAAAAGGTTATTTAAAGTTAATTTTTTGCCAAAATATTGTATTTAAATAATTGTTTTGTCATAATGTCCTTAAAACAATTTCACACATGTACTCTAATTTAAGTGACACTAAATATCATAAAAATTATCCATTTACACGTTTTTTTTAAATCACGGATCCAAACGTATAATCGGGTACCTTATATATAAATAGGAATATATTTAATTTTATATATTTTAATATATATACTCATATATTCTCCTACGTATATATTCTAATCCTCGGCAATTTCCAGATCTGTTCCATCCAGAAACACACACACACTAATTTTTTTTTAATATTACATTTACATTGGAAAATTTTCTCAAAGATCATCAGTATCATGTAAAAAAAGAAAAGAAATAATTCGTACACACACAAGGATAAGAGAGGAAGGGGTATACTTACATTACATGTCATAACTTTTTCCGGGATTTAGTGACTTCGTTATAGAGAGATCCAACTGTATATGGATTACGTAAAACAGTTTTTTTGCTCAAAATACTACAAATGACTAACCATTTAATTTTTTAAACAAAACTTTTAAGATTTATGGTGGGATTTTAAAATCCTACTCCTCCTACAATAATTGACGCATACACATAAATTTCGATAGACAAATAAGTCAAGCTATGTGTAGCAAAAGTTAGCATGGGTTTTCTGCTAGCATGATTGATATACGTAAAATACTTCGCTTTCTGAATGCTTATTGAAAATTCCTTAAAAAATGAGTAAATTCTAAATTCAACTATTTATTAAAAAATAAATTTTCCCCTTTGATTAAAAAATGCATACCAACTTTTGTTGCATGTACTAACCGCAATAGAGAAAGAAATTTCAAAGCAATTGGCACAGTAGAAAAAAACCTTAAGATTTTAAATGAAGATAAATAAGTTATATTTTTTCCCTTCTGAGATAAATACGTTTAAAGAGTTTGTTTGCCATTGAGATGTAAATGAAAACAAACATAAAAGTTATCGTAACTCTTAATTTTTTTTTAACTTAGAACTTTCAAATTTTGTGAGATCATAGAAAATTATATAAAAAAATAATTAAAGCTAAAAAAAATGTCCTTTTGAGTTTTTGACCGATTTTTGTCAATTGAATCGAATTGCGTCCCCTTCAATTTGTGAATTTTTAAAATTTTTTTATAAGGTAACATTGTCCCTTTAAAAAAAGATTCGAATTCGGGAATAAATATTCTTAGGATAAATATTAAAACATGAAATGAAATTTTTTTTCTGCACAAACGTTTTTGAAAGCGAGAGAAAATCTTAAAGATATCGAATAAAAATTTTAAAAATATAAATAATGATATCAACTTATATTCACAAAAATCTACTTAAATTTGATTATGGAAATTATTCACATACCATATAATATCATTAAAAGTTATTATTATTATTTACAATGAAAAATAGGATGCGTATTGAGAAAAGCAAAAGCTGCCGATGTCCGGAGGTAAAGCAGTGTTTAGGAGGGTCGAAAATTCCAGGATAATTTTGGCTAAAATTGAACGTTATCCTCACGCATAAACCTTTTACAATAAGTTTATAGTAGTCTAATAACAACAATTTTGCAAAGCTTACGATTTCCATAAATAAATATAAAAATTGTAAAGTGTTAATTACATATTAGAACACAAAATTGGATGAATATACAAATAGCACACGAATTGGAAATATATCCCTTATTTGCCAGTTCTCTTAACTGAAACCTTCGGAAAGAATGCATACAGAATGCATTTCTTAAGATCTTTTTCCCGAAGGTGAGAGAAAAGATAAATTTTTCAAAATTTTAAAGTCGTGTTGTCTTTAAAAAATGTGTATCCGAATTGTATTTTGTCTGAAAGTTGATGTTCAGTGTGATTCTAATTTCGTATAAATACAAAAATGTAATTTTACAGCATCGATTTATTAAACAAGTAAATATCTAATTTTTCTATGAATTTAAATTTATAGAAAATTTTCATTATATATATATATATATATATATTAACTTGCTAATGAGAACGTAGAATCATTTGTTTATTCATAAATTTTACAATTAACATTTCTTTAAAAACTTTTTTCACATTAACCTTTAGTTACCTCTAAATTTAGAATTATTCTAAATGAGCTTATGTATTCTTCTAATATGAACTGGATATTTCTTCTTCAAATTAATTTCTTCAAAAGATAATAAATAATAATTTAAAACAAATGTTGTATTCTCAATATTTAAAATGAAAAAAGGCCCATTTTTTTTCTTTCTATCTCCTTAAAAACCTTTAATTCTTTTAAATAAAGCTCTGAAGTAATCTGCACCAAAAGACTTGAATCTATCGTAAAATCCGACGTATAAGGCGCACTTCTAACTCGAAAAATAAGATAAAAATTCAAGGACGCGCGTTATACGCCGGTTATAAAAACGAGAGCTCTAAAAATAAAATAAATAAATGAGCACATAAAATACTAGTCTTCTACATGTATCGAAATACTGTCTACTTAAAAGAAATGACATTCCTTATGAACTGAAAGGGCTGCAGTTCTAGAAGTATACTATTTTTGATAAAGATTGGGATAATAACTTAAATAAATAATTTCAAAACATAAAAGCATTGCACACTTACACTTCAGGTTTCTTCGTAAAAATCGGGGTGCGCATTATACGGCGAAAATGCCTAAAAATTAAAAAATGCAGTCTGAAAGTATAGGTGGGCACTTAGGCCGGATTTTACGGTACATTGAAAAATGTATTTAAAATAATTTAAAAAGTTCTATTAAATCCTCTGTTTTTATAGGATATTTTTCGTGGAATATTATTCAAATAACAAAAATGATCTTCAAAAATATTTCTCTATACATTTTACAGTTTAATTAGGGTATAACATATTCGACCAGCTAGAAAATATATCCCTAATAATTATAAAAAGAAAAACACACACACAAAAAAGGTTCTATGGTATAAAAGTTTTTTAAGATCAGTATTAACTTATGCATGCGAAACTTGGTCCATGTCTCGAACAGATGAGAATATAAGTATCTACGAAAGGAAGATTTTAAGATCCATTTTTGGAGGAATTCAGGAAAATGAACATGGCGAAGATCAAATTTAGAGCTCTATCGATCATATAACGAATATGACATTGTCAATTTCATCAAAATACAGCGAATTAAATGGGAAGGTCACGTTATCAGAATGAACGAAGACCGCACCACTAAAAAAGTCTTCAATGCTCAACCAATCAGCACATGAAGAAAGGGTAGGCCACATCTCAGATGGATTGATGACCTAGAAAAAGATCTCCTAGTTTTGAGAACTAGGAATTGGAGAACACTGGCAGAATGAAGGCTGGCCTGGAAAAGGCTTCTTGAGAAGCCCAGGGCCTACCCTGGGCTGTCATGCCACTGAGGAAGGAAAGAATAATTATAAAATAAAGTTAAAGTTTCACTCTGAAATTTATGTAAACTATATTTTTAAAAAGAAAGAATGCCATGAAAATCTGATAATTAACAGATAGTTAAAATAAATGTCAATAATATACATGTGAATCATTTTAATTTTTATTACGAATTCAACTTAGATGCCTTGTTAAAAAATATTTCCTAGTTAAACTCTGTTTAATATGTGTTTCTAAAAGTAAGCAATCTGCTCAAATATCTGTATTGTTTTTCCTTATTAAAACATTGCGTGCGGTAATCTATACATTCTGCGTTAGATTGCGTATGTATACTTCACGTGATCTCAATTCTCAGATCGAGAACATCTTTGGATAGTGATCTCCTCCGCCTGTGCTCCTTGGCTGCCCATAAAAAAGTCAACGTCAGCCGAGAGAAGCTACTTATCCTCCTGTCAAGGAAAAAGTTCACCGCTCGCATTTTAAAAATGTTTGCGTGACACCGCGCGACTTGGCACAAACTTTATCCGCCCACAAATAACCGCCTTCTCTCAAAGTTAACGAATCGTGGAGCTGGTTAAGGATTTTTGTTTTGAAATGTGTTGAATTTCAAATGGTGAATGTCATTTAATTTCACCATGTGACTCTCGGCGACGCATTGGGACAACCAACGAGATGAAACTGTTTCAAATGATTGACGTTCGAAAAAACTCAGGGGTTCTTAACCTTTTTGGATGACGTCCCGTTTCTGTCGGGAATGACGCGTTTAAACATCAAAATAGCTGAAGTAGTTAGGGTAATTAACACCGTGTAAACGCTGGCTGTGCAGAAGTATAAGGCTTAAAGATCCAAGGAAAGAAAAGATCATTGAAAAGAAAATACACAATATTTTTAAGAATATTTATATATATTACATGCTAATTATTAACTTATATATAATTTAAATTATACATAAAATTATTAAAAAACGAAATTTGTTTGAAAGAATAAATAATAATCATTAGCAAAATGAGTTACACATTTTGCATTCCAAATCAATGAAAAGAAAGGATAGTATACACCTGTGCTCCTCAACCTTTATATCGCTGCGGACCGGTCAATTTTTGATAATTTTACCGCGGCCCGCTGAGAGTGAGATGTTGATTGTTTATACTTTAGATTGTGTTTTGTTACATTTAAATATACCTTCAGAATAAAATGATAAGTTATACCGAAAATGAATATAAGTGATTTTCGTGGAAAGTCGTGCGAATCAGAGAGAAATACACCTAAAAATAAAATGGAAATAGATTAATGTTCTTTAGACGGCCCGGCACCTTTTGATCCTCGGACCGGGAGTTACGGATCACTGGTATTTATCATAAAATCGGGCGTATAACGTGCACTTATAACACAAAAAAAATAAGATCGAAATTTAAGGGCGTGCGTTATACGCCGGGTATAAAAACGATAGCTTTAAAAATAAAAGAGATGAGCATAATTTTTTTTTACTTCTACACATATCGAAATATTTAAAAGAAATGACATGCCTTATGAATTAAAACAATATTATTCATAAGTATACTATTTTTTCAAAAGTCTGTGATAATACCTCGAATAAATGACTTCAAAACATTAGAGCATTGTATAGTAACATTTCAGATTTCTCCTTAAAAAAAGGGTGAGCGTTATAGGGCGAATATACCTAAAAATTAAAAACGGAGCTTGAAAGTATAGGTTCGCGTTATACACTGGATTTTACGGTAAATGTACAGATATATTGGTGTACGTAGATCATTTTTAACAACCTTTTATAAGCTTCACTTGTATGTAACGGAATCTTTGAACACAATTTTTACCCGCTTTAAACGGTCATTTAATTCAAAATTTTGCTCACTTGTTCAGGGCTGATGACAATACAATAATTTAATAATTTTTCCATTGTCCTGATCAGGATTAACAATTTCCCATTTTTAAATCCCATTCCGCAGCTAGCGACTAATTTTAGATCCCATTTCCAGATTTGGTGACGAAAAGATAAAGTTACAACTTAGTTCGATTAACTATAAAAGAGTGTTTTTTAGTTTTTTTTAGCTATAATTTATTATGAAAGGGGTTCACATTTTAAAAAACACTTTGATGAAAGCACCGAAAGGTGTAAGCTTTACGTTTAAAAATTAAAAACCTAATGCCCTACAGCAATGATCTTCAAGCTTTTTCGACACACGCAACCCTTAGAACTATACGGTATTTTCGGGAATCCCCATTTTACACACACTTAGAAGAACATATCTCAAAATAATATTTAAACTATATATATAGATTAATACATTTATACTTTATGTAAAGACAATTTCTTTTTTTTTTTAAAGTATTGTGTATTTGTTATTAAAAAGTTGAATTGTAATTTTAATATAATTAATAATATTACTTTGTGATCCCACGTGCAACCTACTCAAGCATTATCTTGAGTAACTGGGATATGTGCTTGTGTGTGCTTTCTGTTATACAAACTGTCGAAGTCTGGGTCTACTGGAACTTTCTGCAGTCGCATTTCATATTATGCGTTTAATTTGTTTTTATAGCCACTCACATTGAGAAATATTTTTTTATTTAAGATGACTGCCTACCTTGAAAATGTCGTTTTTCGTCTACATAAGGCATTTTTTTAGTTTCAAAAACATATAGTTTGAACATTTTTCTTTCTAAAATAGTTTTTCTTTTTCCTTTACGTGAAATAGAAATCAAGATATAGTGATTTTAAAAAAGCATCACTCTATGCAAAAGGGCAGTAATATAAAACTTTAAATGAGTATTCTCAAAATTATGTTTTCGAAAGAAACTCTTTACCAGATACAGGATATCTTATGAACCAAGCCAGATAATATTTTGAAATTTTGTGCGAATGTTTATTATACTATTTTTCATAAAGTGGATCATAAGTTTTATTGTAGGTTAAATATTTTTTCATTTGGGGAAGTTTTTATAAAGAAAAAATTTAAGAAATATCAAAATTTTCATATTATTATGTAAAATTGTCTGTATTTTTTTGTATTTAAATTTTTCTCTTAGATTTTGGTTTATTTTGAAGAGCACCATAATATGTACGTTGTGTATAAAGAAAATTATGATAATTGTATTAGAAATTTTTATACAGTGTTACCCGTTTTAGTAAAAATTTGGTAAAATTTCCTTGAAAATAACCAATTTTTCTAAAGGTACAACATTTATTTAAACTTTTTATGTATTTACATATTTTTCTTCCTAAAAACACTCAATTTGTTTCAAAAATTTACTTTTATAAAAAAAATTGGGTCCGAAGGTAGGCAGTTACCTTAAATACATTGTCCTGAATGATGTTAAAATCCTTATAGCTGTGGGAGAAATCCTGTGTATTTTGCATGAATTTACAACCCAAACTTATCAGCTGCTCTTCTTTAAATTCAAATTCTGACATCAAATCTGTTCAAATGTCGATATGGATGTTTTTCATTATGGATAAATTTCCTTCATTATGGATGTTTTTCTATGTCTGAGAAAGGTGCCTTTCCCATTAGAAAAGTATTTAGTTTTGCAAAACATTGTTCTAACGAATATTAAATTATTTCGTAGAACCTGGATAGTAAACAATAGAATATTCACAACTCATGTAAAGTAAAAACACATTTTAATATTCTTTTAGTATATTATAGTAAAAGTTAAGAAATTATTACAAAATAAAGTTATGTATCAATAAAATTTTCAGTTTTAACGACAGGGATGAGCTTTAGATGCTAGTGGTTGCACGAACTTCATAGAGAACGTGAATCCATTTTGCATGCATATTTATAATTTTCAATTCTTGCAATGACTTTAAGAAATTCTGAGTATTCTTTGGGAAACCCAGGGCTCCGTGTTACATAGTTTAAAGATCACTGGTCTGTATAGGAAGCGTCTGAACACCCACCCAAACTCCACCCTTGACTACAATCTTGTATAGATGTATATGAATACAAAATTACAAAGTAAAAATAATGAAAATTATAGATTAGAATTATAAATAAATTACTAAAATATTTAACTAACCAAAGTACATGAAAACATATCACAAAAAGGACAAATTCAGGGAAATATTTTTAAAAATGATTCTTGAAAGCTGTGAAAAAATGTGTCAGCGATTAGTCATATACGTAGGTTTTTGAGATATGTTTTGGAAAATGATATACTAATACTGTATGGTGGAGTTTATATAAAAATTCCATAAAATTCCTACTGAAGTCTTCAGCAAATTTAAAATAAATAAAATTAATTATTACAGGTGTTTAAAAATTTCAAAATTACAGGTGTTTCAAGTTTTATGAGTTCGTTTTTCTTTACTTACTATAAGAATTGCAAATTTTGAAACGATTAACAAAATTAAACACTAAGATTGTCTGTTTGTCAATAAAAGTAATACTTACAATAAGTTATGAATCTGACAAATAACAAAATTAAATTTTACCCCAAAAAGTGCTGAATATTTAGCACACACAATACATATTTTTATTTTAAAAACCTTAATGAGAATTTATAATAATAAAACTATAGTTTTTTCAATAAAAAAACTAAACTAAAAACACCTTCTTTGAAAACAAAGTAAAGGACTAAAAAGTTTTTAAAATTATTTTATGTCTTATTTTTCAACGTAACACATTTAAGTATTTCAAAGATATGATTCCTCAACAAAAATAGTTTTACCTTGAATTAAATTATAAATTCAAAAGTTTAAAGTTTAAAAAACTTATTCATATATTCGAACTAGTTTTCCAATAACATGATTCTGAAGTTAATCAGTCACGTATAAAATACATTTTTCAAAAATAATTATTTAAAGGGGGGAAGAGGGTCGTATAACGTTAAGTGAGCGATTGAATATTAACGTCGCTCTGTTCATCTACACTAGGATTTTTGGCGACGGACCACATAATTTTGAACCATGATCAAGTGACGTGGACGACACCTGATCTGGCACCCCCTCTCCTAACTACCACACCACACCAACGGGAGGACGTTTGAGCTCTCGACAAATTTAACGTGCATCGCTCCCCTATCCGGCGAGTCTTTAATGGTTCTACGCATACCTATACCACTCGGCTACCACGAACTCGTGTAACGTTAATAGATAGGGATAACGTTGCAATACTTTTTCAGACAGAAAATTGTGCCAAAGTTAATATTCCATTTTGACTTCGCTATACTATAAAAAAACAGCCCTAGATATTACGCTTTTCACTTCTAACTGAAAGAACCCATTTTTTTCGAGCCTATAATGTATTCCACATTTCATTTTACCAAATATAATACCAAATGGATTTAACTTTCATACGCTAAAATGAATAACTTCGAATTTATGAAAATCTTTCGAATTTTAAAAAACGAAATTTTATTAATATGCATATGTGTTAAAAAACATCACAAGTTTGTGAGATTTATTATAAATTTACGTGGAAATAACTATGGATTTATGTGAATAATGACTTTTTGGTATGAAAATGTATTTCGAATTTTGTTCAAGTCTTTCAACTGTAATGGACGGTCCGTGCCATCCATTAGTTTGAGAGGGTCAGAAGGAAGATTAGATATAGTCAATGCAAATTATAGTCAATGCTCTATTTATTTAAGAAGTGTTGGAAAGCTAAAATCTTATTTTTTTGACAATTTGAGATTTTTACATTTTCAAATTGTATAGATTTTAACCGTTCTAAAAATACCTTACTTTAACCTCTAAGGTAATTAGAAGATCTTAAAACCTATTTTTAAATAATCGTTGAAACTGGTCCATGCCCATTAGAATGGCTAAAAATGTAAACAAAGTACTTCGCTTTTGCTTAAAAGTTGAACGTCTGATATAAACCAAAACATGTATATTTTATTGAAAATTGAGCCTTTTTTTTTATTTCCTGGCCAATTAGAAGCCTCGCTGTAAACATTAAAATCACTTTTTCTCAATATGTAAATTTTGAGGTTCGACGTACCTTTTCTGATAAACTACTGTTCACAGGTATGCAAATTTTTTATGATATATTTATAATGATGGCTAATATATACTGATATGAGTTTTTTATAAAAAACTTAGATATTTATTTTTTACAATTTTTTTTATGTGACAAATGGATCAAATTTCACTATGTTTGATAAAATATTTTATAAATTATGTAAAAAATAAAAAAATAGCTAAAAGCTCATTTCGGTATAATGAGAAAGGTGCACTTTAGCTGCGTGAAAAATTTCAAACATGTACATAAAACAGATTTTGAGAAGAAGAACATCGAAAACATCCAATTTAACATTGTCGGTATAGAGGTTTCCTTCTCCTCTTAACAATTCTCAACAAAGACACAAATACAATAACCCAAGTTTTGAAATGCACCAATTGTTAAATATGGAAACCAATGGCGAGGTAGACAAGAAACTAGAAGAATTAATAATAAATCGGATCACTTACGTCCAGGCAATACACCTTCTAATTTAAATCGACCTAATCCGATTTAACCACTAATTGACCAAATCGTCAATCTTAATATTAATCAAATAAGCTACGAAGTGCTCGCGCCTAGCTTTACATTAATCAATCACTACTATCATTTAACAGTCTAACCTCCCACTCTTCGAGCTTGAAAGTTAATCTTTATATGCAAGCCTTTATTTGCATAATCACATCTTCTTCGGAAGAGGAAAGTTTTCAATAGAAAAATTTTAAAAGAACCATTATTCCCCAAGAGGACTATTAGTAGGAAGAACGCGAATAGCCCGTTACACAACATTAGATGAGGACAAGCTTAAAATCATGTACAAGACAACAGTATAAGAAAAAGGAACATAATTAAGTTCTGTGAATGATTTTTGGTGCAAAGGTATGAATGTTCATAAAATTGAACGTAACTATTTTCTCTCACACATTCTCTTCTCTCTGTAATGTTTACAAAGTAATTTATTGCAATTGATCAAACAACAGTCATTTTCCTATTGATACGAAAATTTTCATATTTATTTTTGAAAAATCGCAAATATGAACTACCTAGAAGTTGCTACTGTTAATTGTAAACCGATACATCTTATACTGAAAAATTTTTCTGTAAAAAAGAATTGATAAAGTGCTTTTACTTTAATTTTTGTATTTGATTTTAAATGAAAATTTGTGTCTTATCTTTTAGAACTCAAAATATTTCTAAGATACAACAGAATTTAGTGAATGGACAGTAATAATCATAACATAAGCAAGCTATAGGAAAAAAGCAACTAAGAAGCAGTAATAAAATAAATACACAAAAGAAAAAACTGATAAAGAATTCCATCCATATTATCTCACATATATCTAGTTGTTTGCTATGAAATTCATATTCGATATAATTTTGGTCATATAAGTATCAATTTTTTTTAAAAAAAAAACTTAAATAAATCCCATTTCTTAAAAATCGTAATTGAAACTCAATGCGGAAGAAGTATTTTATATTTCGACAAATTTTTGTAAATTAATTTTTATAGCCTATTTCATTGTTTAATATTGTTCTAATAACTCATTTCAGAGGGAAAAGACTACTTTTAGACCTGCAAAATTTGGTTAACTATCTGGATGAAAATTTGAAATGTGTTCTTTTTCCAAAAATTGAATAAAACTTTCGAGTGAGAATAAAATATAGTTTTAATTTTCATTGAAGTTGGATATCGCAATGGAAACGCAATTCATACGATTATAATTAAGCTTGTTTAATGACAATTGAATTTTTTTCCTTCATAGTTTTCATCGAAGCCCAGTGGCTGAATGGTTAGTGCATTCTACTTCCACACCACAGATTCGAGGTTCAATCCTCGGTCTGGGCAAGGTTGACTCTGCCTTTCATCCCTTCAGGGGCTCGATAAAATGAGAACCAAGCTTGCTTGGGAACTTAACACTGGCGGATTCGCGTCAGACTGACCACCTGACCGGAACATCTGCTCATGTACCTCAGGGCCGATGGTTGCGTATACTGAGTTGGGCACAGTAGGCCTTGGCCCACGCGGGCTGTCGTGCCACTGAGTTAAGTTTATAGTTTTTATCTGTCAAAACAAATTAAAAAACACAGTAAATATAAAACATTAAACAATTTTCTTTAATTTTAGAAGTTGTGTAGATTTATTTGTGCACTGCATATTTTATAATATGAATTTATAAATTCGCGAAATAAATGCTTTCATCTGTCTGCTATATAATATAATTTATTCTTTTTTATATATACTTCATCTTCAAATTTTAAATTTATTTGAAAAATAAAAATTGTATTAAAATACATAAAATTGGGATCGTATATTATACTTGATTTTAGTAACAGAATTCCAAGTTTCCTTAATTATTCATGAAAAAATAAATTATGTTGAATTTTACTCAATAAGAAATTTTTTTCAGCAGTATTTGAGGATTAAATCAGCCCTAGCAGTCTTTATTTCCGTTATTTTTTGAATATTACATAACACCATATCTTATAAACGAGTACCAATAAAAACGAATATTAGGCTCACAACATAAGAATATTGACCTTAATCATTGCTTTTAAAATGTATTTTGGGATAGTGATGATAAAATGATTATAAAAACTGACCAAAATTCTATACTTCAACAAGAGAAAATAAATCTGTACGTTCAAATCACAATTTACAAAATTTAACAACCAGAATCATTATTTAAAAAATTTTACTTAGATCCATAGTACAAAAACGTAGGGATAAACTACATAATAATTTATTATAAGTGTTACAGGACATAGTATCAGATCATTTATGGCATATTTCAAACATCGAGTAAAAAATCGATAAATTTGTCCCAGGCTGGCGGTAAGCTCATTACGGTCTTTTCTCAATGGTGAAGTGAACTAAAGCGTAACCATTAAACATCAATCAATCACACATAATCACACAATGCAATCAATCACATTTAATAGAGACAAGAAACGGTACGCTTTCTTTAAAATGTTAGGTAAAGTATTGAAAATTTTACTTTCATTACCTGAATTAAGTAAGTGTAATTTTACTATACATTTATTATTATTTTTTGTAAAAGATTTTAAAGAATTTCATTGTTTCATTTTATTTTTTTATAGATAAAGAATAATTATTTTTATTATATGTTACAATAAGGAGTTGAATAAAATAATTAAGGAATTCGTAGGCTACAACTGATGGAAAATAAGCAAATATTATTATAAAAGTGTATGTATTGCTGTGTAAAATATTTCAGCGTTGTTGTAGATATTGAGTTTGAATAAAACATTTCTGCATAGTTTTTAACAAGTGCGTTTTTTAAACATCACATTTAAAGAAATATTTTGTCGTTTATTTAAAAAAAAGGATAGAGAGTTTTTAATTATTATATCGAAGTTTTAAAATAAAAAAAATTACAGTAAATGTTACTCTAAATAGGTGCAATCGAAGAAATAGCTCCTGTTGCTTAAATTTACAGACTGGAAAGAACGAACAGAATCCTATGATTTTCCAATCAAATTTAATTTTACAATAGTGTTAAAAAGAACATTTTTAGAAATAAAAAATACCTAATATCAGTAAAAACTCGTATAACTTTCTCAGTTGATTCAACCATTCCACTAAAAATGAGTAGTTAATTTACGTATTGAATACGTGATTCATAAGTTATAAAAAAAATCGCAATTCGATATTCAAAGTCTTTTTTTATGCACTTAATAATCATGAATTTAATAAAAAAAATTGGGAACAAAAAAAAAGATGAGATATTTTTAGAATACATTTCAAATAAACATTACATTAAATTTTCCTTTTACTTTAACCCTACCGACTATTTTCTTTTATCTACCGATGGTACTTATAAGTACCACTCACTTTAAGATTACATAGAATAACCATTTTTACGAATACTCTGATGAAAGTTAGCAGGAATAAAATTTTCAATCCACTCTTCCAAGATATATGGCAGCCCGGGTTCTATGATGAGTATTTTAGCGAGGAAAGCGAATAGTTTTATAGCAGAAATTGTGTTTTCAATGGATTGCGAAGATGGCCATTTTTGTTCCGAAAAAATAGTTATTGTCAAAAGTTAAGTGCCGTATTTTTTGTACGTTAATGAAGACCTTAGAAAACGATTTGACTATTTATTTTAAGTGAACGGTGTATATAATTAGTTTTACAGTTGAATATCATTAATTAATTATTTAGCTCTAACGGATTAAATTTCCCAAAGTTGAGTATTTTGTTTATGTACATCCCTTAATTTTCAATGTAGTGACTCAAAAAAAAATATTGCACGGTAAAACTGCAGCAAAAACATTCGATAAATATGTTAAATTTTTAAAGTTTCGAAACACAAAAAGGAGATTTGATGTTGAATAATTTTAAAGTTATTTCACCGGCAAATGTGTACAGCAGATACATGTTGCTAACAGATCATGATTACTTTGTTTTAATTTTGATATTATGAAAACAGCTGCTGTTGGTATTAAACACAAGGCCAACTTTTTTAGTTCTTTTAAAATTCTTTTTAATAGCAAGAGCAAGCAGCTGTGACATGTAAATAAATGTTTTAATTAAAATATGCAGTGAATGTGTTTACTGAAATATTATGCTGTGTGCAGTAAGACTATTTGAATATACACATAAAAATAAATCATTTCATTTCCTGTCCAATTCAACATGACTGCTGAAAACATTTATTAATTAAAATAGATTTATATGCTTATTTTTTAAAGAAAAGCTCCTAAGCTGTGCACATTGGTTGATGATGCATGATTGTTGATAGAATGTTCACAATTTATAAAAATGTGTCACTCACATCAAAAGATATGATAGACAGAGGAAAAAATCAATTAAAAATTATGAGGATAGGAGAAACATAATTATATAATTAACAGTAATGTATGACTATTTAATCATTGATTAGAAATATAATTTCGGACAAAATACTTTATTCAATTACAGTTATATAAATTAATAAATATGCTTGAGTACTATAGTCTACACTAGAGGTTCTTAAACTTTTCGGGGTGGCAACTCCATAAGCCTTGCTCAAAGTCTACACGCGCTTTGGTATTTCTTTATGTGTTTTATTTGTCGTTTTTTATTGTTTTGAAGTGATAAACAACTGGAATGAGTTTTTACTTTGAATATAACTATTCAGAAATTTTAATTAAAATAAATAAAAAAACATTATACACAATACAGTCGAACCTCTATATTGCGAATTTTTGTATAAAGCGAACTTTTTCCTGGAACCTTGAACATTTCACGATTTTCTTCCTAAAATAACCTCTATATAGCGAAGTGGATTTTCTATAAAATGAACTTTTTCTTTTGTGATTCAATTTTTATTCCCCTTTTCTTAAAGTATTTCTGAAAAAAATTCAAGTTATTCTCTCTAAAACACATTTTATGTTGGTCATAAATCTTGAACTGGTTTTTTATTACACCCTAACTCGCCGAGAGCAATAGAGTTCTGGACGCTTCATCCAAGAAGTGCATCCTTTAACCCCCATTGGCTAGTTCACTAGAAACATCTTCGATATTCTCTTTCACTCTCAATGAAGTTGTCCCGTGTCCCCGTGTTTTAATTATAAAATAATGTCTGTTTAATATTACTTGTATGTTTTAAATTATAAACCGTCCTTAAAATTCATTAACTTTAGTAGAGAATTATTTTTTTAGTTTAGAAAATACACAGTGAATTCTTCGACATTCTTTTTCCATGATTTCCTTGCAGTTTTTCTTTCTTTCTTTCTTTTTTAATGGGTAAGATATATAAAATAAACACATATTAATTTTAAAAAAAGGAGTGAATAATTACTTTTTTTGATATATATAGTATTTATGAGTTAAAATTTGTTTAATGTGGTTTATAAAGTATAATAGAAGATGAATCTCTCTCTATATATAACAAACTTTTTACCGGGATTTAGCGACTTCATTATGTAAAGGTCCAACTGTATAAATAAATTACACAATAAAATTTAAACAAACTGCAATCTGTTTAAATGTAGTCATTTTGAGTTCACTTCAGAGATCATCACCGTTTATTATCAACGGTATATGCAAGACTTAAGTATCAACGTGGGATGGATGTGCTGGATTATTTTTAGTTATGTTATTAAATCTTGGAATAATAGACGATATACCGCTGGACGAAGTATTTCCTCATTGTTCTTTAGATTGATAGATACTTTAATAAGAATCTAAACAATTAAATTATCTAATGGCTTTCTCCAATAAGAATCCAAATAGACAATTAAATTATTATTATTAATAAAAGCAAACACGTTATTTTATGCAAAAAGATATATCAAAAATCTTAAAATTTTTGACCACCGGATCAGTAAGCCACGCAACCTCTAGTGTAAAAAACATGGATCTACACAAACGATAGAAAACATAGTGTTTATACTTATTAGTATAGGAAATTATGTGTATTTGGGTAGATCACGTTTATATGGGAGGGGGAGGATTGTTATTAATCGAAACCACGTATTTCCCACGTATGTGGGAAAGATGTTCTGCGATATGGAAATTAAGAGGAAAATAATTAAGAAGAAATAATTTCAAAATTTAATATTGTCACAGAGGTTGAATTTTTGAAAAAAAATTAAAAAAGGTTTATTTTTGGTTAAATAGTTTCAGACTCAAAATAATTATTTTGTTTCAATATAAATAACGAATAGTGATGATTACCGATAAATCAATTTATTATATATTGATAAATTTTTCTCCGTGTAAATTATACATTCGATATTTCGTCTTCCATAATTTTTGTTAGTTATGATTATTTGAGTGCCTAAATTGTCACATTTTTTATTGCAAAAATCAAACGTTTAGTACAAAATAAAATATACTTAGTAGTTAAAAATTGATGTTTTCAATTTCGTGTGTATATACAATTTTAAAGGTTTTGTAGTAACTACATATTTGTTTGAGGTGAATGCACACAACGTGATAGTGGTAAAATTCGCTTCTAGTGGAGTCTTATTTTCTGAAGAAAAAAAATAAATATGAATACCTTACACACACAGTAGCTCAGTATTTCATTTTTGCAGGGTTTTGTGAGCCCAAATTAACTTTTTCTGATATAAATTTGGGTTTGACAAAGAGATGAAGCCGAAAGAAACTTCTCCCGATATGTATTCGGGTATAACAATAAGATGCACTCAAAATAAAAATTACCTCGTATAATACTCGGGGGTGACATTTTGGAGTACAAGTACGGTGCTTGGGGTAATCTCGGGCATGACAGTTTAAAGGTTAATAGATTTTTAGTTTCGTATGTTAAATTGAAACTTTGCGTTTACATATCATATTTCTAATTTTTTAGAAAATGATATAATAAATGGGTACGCTAAGTATTTAACCGTCGTTGAATCTGAAGTTAAGAAGAATGCTAGTGGCAACGAACTGTTTTGTTGTCACTGATTCGGCTGTGAGCAATATGGAGTTCATTACATTGTAACACATCACATAATTCAATATGCATCATTTATTATTCCTCATATTCATATAACCTTATGTTTTAAATAAATCCTATTTAACTGGCTCTGTTTTGCTATAAAAAAAAAGCCCATCACACTCAACAGGGTACATTATAACCATTCTAACATATATGTGTTGGTGATTTTCTTTAATTTGAAAATTTGAACACAATTTGTTCATTACCATCAAACAGCCTATCCTAAAAATATTATCTCAGCAATACATTAGAATAAAATACACAATAATCAAAAATACCGCAACTTTTAATGTGGATGCTAATGATAAAAATATGATTCAGGTTGGTTGAAATAAAATTTTAAATTAAAAAAATTTCTAATAAGCCTCAAAATAAGTCAAATGAATGCTTGGCGTAAAAAAATAAAAACAGAAGATATTCCTCGAACATAACACGAGATGAAAAATTTTATAAACATTACTCTTACATTTTTTACTAAAAACTGAATAAAAACGAAACAATTAATTTTGAATGAAATAATAATCACTGATGATAACGAGCTGCACAATTTGGCCTTGTTGAAATAGAGTAGCAGTTTTATTTCTGTGGTTAGTTACTTTTTTTGTTTTTTGGAATCCTTAAAACACAAGAATCTCTTCACAAAACCCTGAAAAGCTCCTAATTATAACCATAGAGTTAGGGCTCGGCGAACAGCAGAAGATTATGTCATCATTATCTAAACAGGATGTACGATTATTTATAACAAACAGTCGCGTAAACCGAAGGATGTTCTCCGGAGATGGTTCGTTCACCGTCTTGAATTAGAATACGTGGAATTAAGAAAATTCCGAATATTCTGTGGTGTCCTTGGAAATTAGTCACGAAGCTCCGGGGTGCCACTTGGAAAACCACTGACTTCGGAAGAAACGGAACTGTTACCCTGTTACATAATTGGTAGTTGGCTGAGCTTCAGTTGCTTCAGGAATTTGAGCTTCGTCCAGAGAAATTCGTCGCTGTTGGTATGATGCAGCCATTAGGGTAAAGATTCGAAGAACCTTTCCTGAATTTTGTCTTCGTAATAAAAAAAGAAAATAGTGTCGAGTTCACCTTTTTTTTTAATGAATATGTCTTTCAGGGAACGATATTAGCCTTATGTTTATTCCACCAAATGATCATGAAAATGAGCCCAATCAAATTTATCTCGCTAACTGTTCACTGATGCATTGAGATCAGAGTTTATGTGAAACAATTTACTCTCGCGTAAAAAAATAATCAAGAACTGTATACATAAAAGTTAGTCCAAAGCTTACTTATTGCAAGGAAATTACAATACACAAGAAAAGAATCGAACGTTTTAAAAAGAATTTGATTAAAAAACATGCATTATAAGCAGCTGCTTATTCTGTATTAAAAAAAAGTATTCAAATAGATTTTTTTACGTATCAGTGTTTTTCTGTTACTTTTCATTTGGATCAAATTTATTTAGATCAAGCTTAAAAAAACAAAAACAAATACGCGTGTCTGTAAGTGTATTACAAATGCTTGAAAAACACGAAGACTTAAAATTGGGGCCTTATATATTATAAGTAATACTAATATAGTAAGTAACATTGTACTACAATAAAATAGATTTATACATAAGGTTTTGATTATTCTGATGTGATTTTTTTAAAAAATTAAAAACTATGGAAGGATTTCTTTTTTATTGAACACAGATAAATAACTCTCAAGCATCACAAGTATGCGAAATAACAGAAGTAAACATAGATTTGATTCTTAATGTACGTCACATTCTAAAACTACACAAAGGTTATTGGAGACGGGCCTCGGAAATTTGAACCACGCTCAAATGATGAGGACAATACTGTCTTCTAACTTCCACACCATGTCAACGGGAGGACTTTGAGCCTCGACAGCCCCTATATACTACAGGTCTTCAGAGGCACTAAGACTCGAAATCATGTGACTCGATAACGCCAGTCATGAGTTCGCGACCATGACTATTCGGCTACTGATGCCACAAATAAAACATACAAAATAAAAGATAAATTAAAAGGCGACAGCCACAGATGAAGTTTCAAAAACAAAACAGTGAAGTTTAAAAGCAAATCAGTAAAGTTATAAAAAAATATTGAAAAAGTTACAAAATCAAAACGATGAAGTTAAAAGACTAATCGATAAAATTACAAATAACGTAGATGTTGCTTTAGTGGAACAACTGGAAAAAATTACGAAGCCAGTTGATTTAAGGAGCACACGATTTGACTTTCAAAAACGTGTCTTTCTTTAATTTTGAACAAAAAAGGATAAGATGTTCAACACAATACTCGCCTCCAACATTGCAGTCATAAAGCTTGGAGAAGCACGTGTTAAATCTCCTGAGGTACATTCAGAGACGTCTTAAGACTACTTGAGGCCCTGGGCTCCAACATAAATATAGGCCCCACCTATAACCCATAAAAGTAGACAAAAGTAGTATAGCATACATTGACAAATAGTCGTACAAACAATAACCCGAAACAAATAAATGTGTATGACTTAAATCGTACAAACCGGCTCGTCCGACTGCCAACTTTTGACGGAATGAGTAATGATGGTGCATGGTGGTAAGCCTAGGCCTGTACGTGGACGACGGTAATCACATGTAGCCAATTGACATATCGTCCAAAATTCACTGTTTTTCGGAGAATACAACAAGGAATAACAGTTGACCGCTAAAATTATTCAAATCCTGATCTTATTAAAGTGGAATCGAAAACGAGACGAGGCCTCCATTGTGGTCGAAGCCCTGGGCATGAACCTAGTTGGCCCATGCCTTAATGTATCCGACTACGTTCGGAACCGTTATATTGCAAAAGCGCATAAATGGATAATTTTCATGATATTTAGCGTCACTTAGATTAGAATATATGCATAAAATTGTTTTAAGGACATTTTGACAAAAAATTTATTTAAATACAATATTTTGGCAAAAAATTAACTTAGAATAATCTTTTTTCCAAATGTCCTCCTTTTGTGAAAAATGGTTCTATTATAATATTTTGCCTGTATAATAGCTCAGACCTCTCTCTCTACAGAGGCTCAACTAAAATTTTTGAATTATATCGCTTAGAAGTGGGTTTATTCATATATTTTACGACAACACAGGGGAGCAAATTTTTAAAAAAACGCTAATAATTATTTCAATTGGTGGTAACTCTGAAAATAATGTGAATTTTTTTCAAAAATTCTAGTTGAACCTCTGTAGAGAGGTCTGAGCTATATACAGGCAAAATATTATTATAATAGAACCATTTTTCACAAAAGGAGAACATTTGGAAAAAAGATTAGTCTAAGTTAATTTTTTGCCAAAATATTATATTTAAATAAATGTTTTTCGTCAAAATGTCCTTAAAACAATTTTATGCATGTATTCTAATCTGAGTGATACTAAATATCATGAAAATTATCCATTTATGCGCATCTTAAAATCCCAGTTCCGAACGTAGTCGGATACCTTAAGATATCCCTGAGAAAATTTTAACTGTCATGGCTAGGAAGAAATTGGGTTATTTGTAAAAGCATTTAAAATATTATTTTTGGAAATAAAATTACACAAGTTCAAAATTTTTTCATTTCGATAAATCATGCAGTTTTAAAACCTATCGCGTGTCAAGATATTTATATATTTATCAAAAAGATAGGAGTGCATTGTCTTAAAAAAATAGTGTGCTAGCATATGTAATACAACATATTCGCGCTGAATTTCACAAAAATGGTACAAACGAATGAAGTTTTTCGTATGTTATGGCTCTTGGCCCTTTAAAACAATTTAAGAAAAGCACTATCGTGCATTTTTAACATTATTTAAAATTAATCCACACAATCAAGGGTTACAGATCTATACATTTTGCACAAGAAAGAGTTTTAAGAGAGGATTTCAAGAAAAGATTTTGAACAATTTTAAAATAAAGTTTGTGTGTTTGAGAAAAATATATATTATAATTTTTAAAATTAGCACATCAGAGAGAGAGAGAGAGAGATTTTATCAATTGCATAGTTTTAATTTATTTTTTATAACTATTTCTTTGTTTTTGTTATTTTTTACATATTTTATTTGATAATAACTCTGTATCTGTTTTGTATTAAAAAACATAGTCTTCTTTTAAAGTTCTTAATCATATAAATTGATAAAAAATGTCATTATATGCTCAGGATAAAATATTCGGATAATACTCTGTTGAACATATTTTAAAATTATAATTTAAAAAAAAAAAAATTACTACACACTGCACTTTAAAATAATTTTGCAAATATTTTTGATATGATCGTTATGTTAAACATACTAATATAATTACAGTTTTTAACCATTTTTTAATATTTATGCTGACTAAAAAGGAAAACTTTATAATACTCCTAGTTGAAGAATATAATTACATCACAATATTTGGTACAGTACTCAATACTGAAGTCGAGGTGAAGTCACTGTAATTGAATTAATTCCAAACTGAAAATAAACTAAATTAAATCCAATAGAATTTCTCATTATAAAAATTTTAAAATTATAAAAAGAGTTATATAAACTTGATACTGTGACGGGCTCACGCGTCTTTTCATTAACATGTCCTTTGGGTTCTTTGGAGCCAGAATTAATGGCAACTCTTTTCCAACCAAACCCAAGAAGTGAAGCGTGAAGGAAAGATGCAAATTAGGAAGCATTTAAATATCAGAAGTTAGAGTAAGCGGTGTGGAAATTTTAGGGATGTTATGATAATCCGTGATTCAAGCGTGAAGAGGTTTTGGAAAGGTTAGGTGACAGCCAACAGAAGTTATACGTGATAGAGAGCCCTTGGGTCAAAGCGCATGCCATTGCACTCCAGTAAATCCACAACTTCCAGTAGGATTGGATTGATCGATCGACATTAAGTAGGAGTGACTATTTAATATTCGGATCTGTGATAGTATTGGGATTGAGTTTAGGCGAGTTAATTATTGATAGTGGTCCGGGTTACGTTATTTCGGAATTATATATATATATATATATTGTGTGTTTAGCCAGTGTGGATTTTCTCCCATGTATTCTTATTATCTAATCTGTTAGAAGTTTAAGTTTTAAGGTTAATAAAGTCAAATTAGGATCATGGCAGCTTCTAGTTCTTCCGTTATTCCTACAACTCTAGCTCACGCTGATAATCAAGGAGAAGTGCACCCGAAGTGCCCTTACAATACTAAGATGGGTTTTTTTTTCCATTTTATGTATCTCACCAACGTTTAATATTTTTTTAAAACTTTTATTAAATTCCAGATTCCATACCAATAATAAAAATAGCCGAAATTGATTGATTTTTAGTTTGAGTTATGTAAAGGGTAATATATTTTTTGTGTGTTCCACCTTAAGTCATTTTTATAACAACCAAACATATTTTTATACATATATTCGTTTTACTAATTGAAGGTAAGTCTTACAAAATGTAACTGTATGCGAAACTTTAAACTGAATGAAGAAAAGATAAGATTTACAAAGTTTTCGCATGCAAAAAAAAAAGAAAAGTATTTCGGTGTGATAACATTTTTACATCGATTTGCTTATTTTACTTAAGTATGAAAATATTACTTGGGTGGCTTGATTTGGTTTTAATTTAGGTCACACAGTGAAGCAACACGAGCGTAACTAGTCACGAATTGCGTAATTTGGAGCCATGGTCAAGCGACCAGGACGGCACCCCCTTTCCAAACTTCTACATCACACACCAAATAAAAAACCTATATACCACAGTATAAAATCAGTAAAAATCCACAAAACAATTTTAAAATATTCATC
This sequence comes from Trichonephila clavipes, assembly GCA_019973935.1. Taxonomy (NCBI): domain Eukaryota; kingdom Metazoa; phylum Arthropoda; class Arachnida; order Araneae; family Nephilidae; genus Trichonephila; species Trichonephila clavipes. The sequence continues at coordinate 410,305 of BMAU01000194.1, read as the reverse complement.
ATTTCTTCCATGGTTTCTCTCAGTAACTGAAATAAGAATATGATTTAAGGCTGTTTTCGCCATATTACCAAGAGCGTGAACTTAACGCGGAGCACATTTTCGGACAGAACAAATGCCTCAATATATATAAAAATTAGTGACATTGTTACTCATACATTTGTTTATAATGCAGTGTTTTTAAAATTTCAAAATATTTCATAAATAATTAGTTTTGCCTTTTAACATGTAACGGGAAATCTCATTTAGCATCACGGTATAGGAGAAAAAATGTGAAACACATTTTATAAAAGAAAAAGTGTGTCAACTCGCATAAAAATGAGTAGTATGTTAAAATAAGTGATTTTCTGCAGGATAGTGTAGCCAGAATATAATAATAATGTTTGAGTACTTTTATATATGAAAAAATATTCCCGAATTTGTGCCCTATTATTTAACATTAGCCGAAAACAGCCTTAAGGTATCCGACTACGTTCGGAACCGTGATTTTAAAAAAGCGCATAAATTGATAATTTTCATGATATTTAGTGTCACTTAGATTAAAATACATGTATAAAATTGTTTTAAGAACACTATGACAAAAACAATTACTTAACTGCAATATTTTGGCAAAAAATTTACTTAGAATAACCTTTTTTCAAAACGTTCTTCTTTCATAATAAATGCTTCTATATTAATAATATTTTGCTTAAATAAAGTAAAGACATTTTCAGAGAGTCTGAACTAAAGTTTTTGAAGAATTCACATATTTTCAGAGTTACAACCATTTGAAATAATTATCGGCGTTTTTTTCTTAAAATTTTTCACCTCTGTTGTCGTAAAACATGGATAAACCCATTTCTAAGTTATTTATTTCGAAAATTCTAGTTTAACCTCTGTAGAGAGGTCTGAGCTATATACAGGCAAAATATTATTATAATGGAAGCATTTTTCATAAAAGGAGAATGTTTTGAAAATGGGTCATTCTATGTTCATTATTTCTTAAAATATTGTACTTAAATAATTTTTTATTGTTATAATATTCTTAAAACAATTTTATATACATTTTCTAATCAAAGTGACACTAAATATTATAACTATTATTCATTTATACGCTTTTGCAAAATCACGGTTCCGAACGTAGTCGGATACCTTAACGTGAAATGGTTTTTTTTCACGACAATAGATGCTCTTTTAATCGAGTTAACTCGAATTATATAGAATCCACTATATATTTTACAAAGGGAAAAAGAAATCACAGAAGCACAAACAAATATTCACAGTACCGCAGTATGTTTTAAGTTAGAGGTCTTCAACCCATAGTACGCGAGCTACAAATGGCCCACTAATGGCATTTTAGTGGCCCCTGATTCAAATTTGAGGCAATCGAAAAATATATTCTTGTCTGCTTTTTGTCGTAAAAACGCCATTTTTCTGTTATTAATGATATTTAAAGCATTTCACTGATGTGTTTGGTATCCATTTGAGATAAAATTTTCTGGAAATGACGAATTTTTCAAAAATTTCGCTGTATGATAAATGTAAAAAGATCAGTTAAGTATAAATACCGAGTGGTATAGTTATGGATTTGTGGCTGGTTTTGTCACGAGTTTGAGTCCAGTACCACTAAAGATTCGCCGCGTAGGGCAGCGATGCACGCTAAATCTGTCGAGAGCTGAAATGTCCTCTCTTTGGTGTGGTGTGGTAGTCAGGAGAGGGGAGTGCCAGCTCAGGTGTCGTCCACCTCACTTGACCATGGTTCAAAATTACGTGGTCCGTCGCTAAAAGCCATCGTGTAGCTGAACAGTGCGGCGTTAATATTCACTCACTCACTCACCCTCCAGTAGCACACAAAACAAACCTACCTTATTTTATATCCTGACTACAATTCATTGAGGGTTTCCTGACTACAATATATTTTTTTACAGTCGTGTGGCCTGCGAATTTATTGATGTGGCCCGCGGATCGCTGTAAATTTATTAATTTGACCCTCGAGAGTGAAAGGATGAAGATACCTATTTTAAGTAAGCAACTGTAGAATGCAACGCTACATATAAATATTTTTTTAAGAATTAAGAGTTACATTTTAGAAGAAATTAATAATTAGAATGGATTATACACTTCTCTAGTTGATTACCCGTACTGGACATAGGCAAAGATCGTGTCTACCATAGCTTACAAAGCTGCCTTTCATACACCTAAAAACTTCATAAACCAACCCCTGTAGTGTTAAATTCACGCAACATTGAAAAAGAACCCGGTAATTTATGGAGATTTTGTATTTACGGTTTACAACATGTAACCACATTAGAATGGTGTTGATGAACAAGGCTGCCAACGCCTTTTGTTGGAGGAGGAGGTCCCACTGAATCATCTGTTGCAGATGAAATGCTTCGTGATGGAATCGCGTGCACCGACCAAAGGAAGGTGTAACATTCAAGAAAAGTACCAAGGAACCAATTTATTCAACTGATTTACCATTCTCGAGCACGCGATTCTTTCAGTGCACTACTTATTAATTGGCGAACGATCAGGCCATTTGAATTGGCACGAATATCAGTTTAAAAAATCGGAAAAAATAATGTATTTAGAATGTTATGTTAGGTTAATATCTTGATTTACTATAACTGTCGCGATTTTTTAAATGAACGGAATATGGGTAAAAATGAATTAATATCAATACAAATGTTCTAAGTATGATAAAAAGTATTAGAAAACAAATACTTTTAAACTATCTTGTCTAATGATAAAAAAAAAAACAAGTAATATAAAAAAAAAATTAAGTCAATTCCTACTTTGCTAGAAAAACTTACTGGTGCCATCTGTTGCAGATAAATATAATTTCATCAGAAATAACGCAGAATTAAAACTAAGAAATAAAATTTAATTAGTGAATTAACATTTGAAAAAACTGTATTAACATCAAGTGTCATCCACTACAAGCTTAGAAAAATGCATTTGAACACTTCAGTGGATGAATCAAAAGTGTTTTATTAACAATTGAAAATTTGAAAAAGATACATGTATAATATATATATATATATATATATATATATATATATAATAGTAGGAATTGAAAAAGACTAACAATCAGAGAGAATCATATTTCAAATAAAAATAATTCTTGATCGCTATTGCTAAATTGCTGTTTAATCAATACCATCCTATAAATATTTTAATATTGCCATATTTCATTTTGCTAATAATTTTTGTGTGAATAAACCTTTTTTTTCCTACAAAGAAATGTATTCAATATGTATTTTGCCTTCTATACTAATTTCTAACTGCATAAATTGAAGAGAAACATTTCGTATTTATAAAATGCTGTTATAAATTTTAACCTATGAAATATATATACATACACACACACACACACACATATATATATATATATATATACATATAATATCTCTTATAATCAATGGTTGAAAATAGTTTTAAAAATTGTGAGTAGTTTATTTAAACTTATGATTTAAAAAAAAATAAATGCTCATAAAAAATGACTTTAAAAAAAGTAGCACTATAGATATAAATAAAACTTATAAATTAATAGGAATAGCTCTGCAGTTAATAGTAAACATCTTTCACAGCATAGTAAATAAAAATACTTTTATAAAAGTTTTCAAAAGCATATGTTCCCAAGACCCATGATGTGGAGATTACAGGGATGTACGTTACGCCACTGGTGCCAGTGACGGACTTAGGTTCGATGGCACCCTAGGTCCAAGTTAATTTGACGCCTTTATATATGCTAATAGTAATTCAAATAGTAATAGTGGATTCGATTTAAATTTAGGTATGGAATTTAGGCTTGAATTAAATATATATACACTGCTGGCCACCGTAAAAGTAAAACCCTGACGGAAGCATGCAAATAACATTAAATTTACAACATGCATTAGAGGATGTGAGATATGCAAATGATTAGAATTTCAGCGCAGACACACATCACGCGCGCCTGTGGCGCCACCTCAAAGCGCTATTTAAGGCTTGGAGATTTCGACGATTTCAAGTTCGGCAATTATGTTTTTCTTGTGTTTTTTTTCAAAAAACGATCAGTTATGTCTCGTAGAAAACAGCTATCAGCTTTTGATCAAGTATCCGAGTTCGACAGAGGATGGATAGTGGCCTACCAAGATTGTGGATTATCTTCCAGGGAAATCGGTAGTCGTATTGGTTGAAACCAAACAACTGTAATGCGGATATGAGACCGTTGGATGCAGGAGGGTACGACGGACCGACGTGGTCGATCGCATCCACCTCAGCGCACCACTTCACGTGAGGACAGGCAAATTGTACGCATGGCAGTGACGGATCGCTCAGTCACATCATGAACCATAGCACAGCACAATGAGTGTGTAACGCATCATTCAGTGTCTGCTCGTACCATTCGACGCCGTTTACAGCAGAGTGGTCTGCCCGCAAGACATCCATTGCTTGGTCTATCCTTGACACAGAACCACAGACGTCTCCGCCGCCAATGGTGCGATGAAAGAAGGATGTGGGCGGCAGAATGGAATGAAGTTGTCTTCATTGACGAGTCACACATCTGTCTGCAACACCACGATGGTCGGATTCGAGTCTGGAAACACCGTGAAGAGAGGATGCTGAACAGCTGCGTTATGCACCGCCACACTGGTCCTATACCGGGTATTATGGTTTGGGGCGGTGTTGGATATCACTCTCGTACTCCTCTAGTACGCATTGCCGGTACTTTAAACAGACAGTGCTACATCTCCGAGGTGTTGGAGCCAGTTGTCCTTCCTTACCTTCAGGGCTTGGCCACAGCCATATTTCAACAGGATAATGCGTGACCACACGTGGCACGCTTTGTCCAAAGGGTTTTCGTCAATCACCAGATTGAATTGCTTCCCTGGTCGACTCGCTGTCCGGATCCTTCACCGATAGAAAACATGTGGTCCATGGTTGCTCAACGATTGACCCAGATTACACCCCCAGCTGCCACACCAGATCAACTTTGGCAGCGTGTGGAAGCTTCTTGGTCTGCTGTATCTCAAGAACACATCCAAAGTCTCTTTGAATCGAATCAATGACGAGGCGTGTGGCAATTGTGATCTCCAACAATGGCGGCTACTCTGGCTACTGATTCTGGCAGGAACCACACTTCACAGAAGTCTATAAATTTATTCATTTGATACTTGGTCAACATGTTTTATCTACAAAATAAATTTTGTTGTGCTATCTCTTGTCTTCCTTGGTGTTGCATTTACGGTGGCCAGCAGTGGGTCTATCTATTTGGGCCATTTATCAGCAGCCATCTATTTGGGTATAACAACTGAACATACAATTTAGAATAAATTGCTTTTAATTAAGAAATAAATCATATCTATCTAATTAATCATATATAATGCATTTGTTTCTTGCTTTGATTCATGCGAAAGTATTAATGACATCCTCATACTTAACTTCTTGAATTAATTGTGCTTCAATACTTGAAAATGCAAGCGCATTGAGCCTATCTTGCTTCATAACTGCACGTAAATAACTTTTCATTGTTTTCATGTTGGAAAACGGTCTTTTCTCCAGGACAATTTGTTGCAGGAATACTTAGATAAATACGTAAAGTGATGTCTATATTTGGATAGGTATCGCAGATAATAAAGATAATACAAATAAAGATAAGTACTATTTTTATACCTTGTGTGCTTCGAGCAGCGTACAATGGTCTCCAACCAAAAAGACACATAGCTAGTTTCCCCCACCCTTTTTACTCGATAGATTTTGTCTTCAACAACTACATTTTTCTTTCTTTTACAAATCCCTAAAATTAAAATGCACTTTTCAAATTAAAATGCATTTTCGGATACTTTAAACAGCTTCTAAAAACAATTACGAAAAATTTCAACACTTCAAAAACTGCTTTACAGTCGGGCAAGAAGTTGAGAATTAGCACAGACAAGTGTATAAATTAAAGCGAAGTTATGTGTCTTAAAGAATAAAATGGAATGTTTATGTAAGAAAATATGTTCGTTTTATATAATCGCTCTCTCAATATATTTATTTTATCACATTCTAATATTTCAAAACTGTCACACAGGGAAAATAAACTATTAAAAAAATAACTCAGAGGAAAAGTTAATTAAAAGTCAGCAAAACAACTATTTATGCGTCAAACAAGATACATTAAGCAAAGAAGAATGAACAAATTATCTCATCGTCGTAAAAAAACTGGATTTTAAAAAACAGAAAAATAGACCCATCAAGCAACTTTACACTAATAGTATTTAAATGTAACAATTTTCAACCATCTCTCTTTAGGCATGAGAAATTCAAAACCGTCATGTAAGTGGTTTTTAGCTACAAAGTAACTAAAATGCACTAATCACCTAAACTTAAATGAAGAGAAAATTCGTTAGCGTAGAGGGGAAAAAACAACTCTACTCGTATTTCACTTCCAAAACAAAAATATCTCGCGCAGATAATTAGGGTGTTCTGAAATGTAGTAATTGTCTTTACCATTTTTTTAAAACTATTCCTTTGACTTTAAAAAGCCGCTATTTTTCGAGAGCACATACACGCCCGCCATTCTTGAATTTTGAGCCCACTTACAATCATTGAGAAATGAAACTTAATACAGCCTTCAGACGGCACTTCAGATACGATCTCGAACTCGAGAATAATGAATTCAAATAGAGGAAACGTATTCTTGGATCTTTTTGCAACGGAAAGCCTCAAAGTTCATTATTTATTCCTGCTTAGCAAAAAAGCTAATTTTTTCGTCTTTATAAATAGCTGTGACAAAGATATCTTCACATATGAGTGCCTAAGTATTTCCGCTTCTTGATTAAAAGAAAGAAAGTAGAGTAAAAGGCTTTCTTTACTCGAATTTTTAAAAGTAGTTATGAAGTTTCATTCAGAAACTTATATTCGCATGAATAAGATTTTCTCAAGGCCTTCTAAAGCATCTTCACTTAAACAGGATAGACTAGTTTAAATAATTAAATGCAAAAATATTACGAACATCTTACTTTTTGTCAAATAATCAAAAGAAAAAAAACTCCTGCAAAAATATAAAATTATGTAGAAAAATACTTTAGTATATAAATGTGCACAAGGATAAATAAATTTTTTTAAAGAATTTCAAAACTTACTTATGTTGGAAAAAAGTCCTCTGGTAAGAAAGAAAAAACAACATAAGATGACAATTTTGTATATTAAGTACTGCCACAAGGGAAATGGGGCTTAGATGTTTGAGCCTTTTTAGGGTAAAAAGTCAAAGTAGTTTTTGTTAAAGAAAAACAGGCATTTAAGTCATCCGACTACGTTCGGAACCGCGATTTTGCAAAAGCGTATAAATGGATATTATTTATGATGTTTAGAAAATGTATATAAAATTGTTTTAGGAATAGTATTACAATAAAAAATTATTTAAGTACAATATTTTGACAAAAAATGAACATAGAATGACCCATTTTCAAAATAGTCTCCTTTTGTGAAAAATGCTTCTATTAAAATAATGTTCGGCCTGAACATAGCACAGACCTTTGTGCAGAGGCTCAACTAGAATTTTTTTTTAAATATGTAACTTAGAAGTGGGTTTATCCATGATTTACGACAACAGAGGGGAGAAATTTTAAGAAAAAAACGCCTATAATTATTTCAATGGGTTGTAACTCTGAAAATAATGTGAATTTTTCAAAAATCATAGTTGATCCTCTGTACAGAGGAGGTCTGAGCTATATACAGGCAAAATATTATTATAATAGAAGCATTTTTCACAAAAGAAGAACATTTTGAAAATAGGTTATTCTAAGTTAATTTTTTGCCGAAATATCGTATTTAAATAATTTTTTGTCAAAATGTCCTTAAAACAATTTTATACATGTATTCTAATCTAAGTGACACTAAATATCATGAAAATTATCCATTTATGCGCTTTTTTAAAATCACGGTTCCGAACGTAGTCGGATACCTTAAGTATTTTGAATCATTTATGACGATGAGAGTACACTTATTAAATAGTTACAACAAAAAAAAACATCAGGTACATTTAACATCCTCATTAGTATTAAATTTTTAAATAAATTTTAGGTCAAAATTCAAGTGCTCGATAAAGCGAAAGACAGAAAATACTTGAATTGGACCTATTGAACTAGAGAGACAGAGTTAAGTTTATGAAATGTTCTAATGTATACATTGCACTATTCACTACTCAATACTCACTTAAAAATCATTGCCTTGGGTTATTTATATTGTTAAAATTTATTTTATTTTGAGTCTAAAATCATCTGACTAAAATTGAGTCTGTTTCCATTTTTTTTGAAAATTTGCCCCCTTTGTAGCAATATTAAATTATGAAAATGTTTTTTTTAATTATTTCTCTCTTAATCTTTATATTATAGAACATATTTTTCTCATAAATAGAGGTTCTAATTATTAAAATGTTTCTCTCCACATAACAGCAATCCTTACAAACGCTTATTCATAATATTATACGAAAAAAGTGTAAAGATAAAAAAAATGATATGTATAAAATATAGATATATACATCCCAAAATTTGAAAAAAACATAAAATAGACAAATAGAAAAGTAAACAAGAAAAATTCAATATTAGTATCAATAAATTTAGAAACATAGCAATGATTTTATATAAGAAACCTCCTCTTGTATTCAAAATAAAGCTAAAACATTTTATCATCGTCTAATATTTCTTACACCCGCATCGTTTTTTTTCAGCTTTGTTATTCTAAAGGGTGTTTTTTTAGAGGTATAGAACTTTAAATTGCAATAAAACAACGATGTATTATTCGATTGACATGAATTTTTTTTTATTCGAAAGATAATCTTGTGGCATTACATTTTAAATATGATCAAGCAAGGCGTAGATTCGTCGAATGGGCCCAAAACGAGATTGCCGTTGTTCCCGATTTTCATAAGCGAATTTTGTTTAGCGATGAAGCGCACTTCTGGTTGAATGGCTACGTCAACAAACAAAACTGCAGCATTTGGAGTGAGGCTAATCCACAAGTGTATGTCGAAACACCGTTACATCCAGAAAAACTGACTGTTTGGTGCGCTTTATGGGCTGGTGGAATCATTGGTCGGTACTTCTTCAAAAACGATGAACGCCACAAAGTTACAGTCAATGGTGATCGGTATAGAGCCATGATTACTAACTTTTTCATTCCTGAATTGAACAATCATGATGTCCAGGAGCTGTGGTTCCAGCAAGACGGCGCAACATATCACACAGCTCGTGCCACAATCGATTTATTGAAAGACACGTTTGGTGACCGCCTAATTTCACGTTTTGGACCTGTGAATTGGCCTCCAAGATCTTGTGATTTAACACCGCTAGACTATTTTCTGTGGGGCTATGTAAAGTCATTGGTCTATGCGGATAAGCCACACAAACGCTTGACCATTTGGAAGACAGCATTCGCCGTGTTATTGCCGATATACGGCCACAAATGTTGGAAAAAGTCATCGAAAATTGGACGTCCAGATTGGACTACATCCGAGCCAGCCGTGACAGTCCTATGCCAGAAATCATATTTAAAATGTAATGCCACAAGATTATCTTTCGAATAAAAAAATTCATGTCAATCGAATAATACATCGTTGTTTTATTGCAATTTAAAGTTCTATACCTCTAAAAAAAACACCCTTTACAATAAACTTATGAAGGTGGAAAGGTCTTCAAACTTGTTTCCCCAGGAATCTGATCAAATTTTCAACATCTAAAACTCTGACTTCTACTAGTAATAAAAAATACAATTCAGGCTCTATAAGTCTTTTTTTTTAAATTCAAAAATTTTCAAAACTATATTTTAATTTAACTATCTCATAAGAGCCTATTATAATACACTCTCTACTCATTTCTGTTAATATCAGTCAATTTTTTAATATATATCTCTCACACACACATACTACGTTAAAAATTCGTTTTACATAACTTAGTAAAACGTTAAAATGAATTTTTAACTTTATTTGTTCCAAAAGAAGTATTGCGTTAGACAAGTGTATAGATTTGCATAAATTTGTCTTCATAACTATAATATATAGATGTGTATGTTCAACGCAATATTCTATAAATTTACATTAAAATTTGAAAAAAAAAAGGATTTTTTTGCTCTAAATTTAAGTTTTGCTCTTCGACAACTTTAAACAACAATTTCAATTAGAAAGTAACATTTTACACGATACATACTATTTGTGTGTGTGTTTACACAGTGGCGAACACAAGGGAGATGTCCTGGGGGTCTAACCCCCCTCCAAATCCCTTGAATTTGTTCCGCTTGATTATAATTCTAAGTATATAGTACGTAAAATTTAATTAAGTATTTGTTGCTGATGATTAATTTCATTAATGAATGCTAATTACTTATTCAATAATTAGTTTTTTATTAATTTTGTTTTCGAAAATCGAAAAAATTAAAAAGGAGCATGATACAAGAACGGTAGACTGTCGACTCTGGACACCCCCTTGAAAAATTCCTGTGTGCGCTACTGTTTGTACATTAATGAGTTCTTTTCTTTTGTTGAATTGGAAACTAAAAACTAGCAAAAGGAGCTCTAATCTGAAGTCGATTTAAAACTATTAAGTACGAGGACAAAATCATAATCATAACATGTTGTTTTGTTAATTTTTAACGAATGACTGTCGATTCTAAATAATTACGAATCTAAACATTTTAAAAAATTTTGTTCATAAAAATTTGCGAAATATTTATGCGTTTTTCATGATCAAAACATCATATTTTAGCAGCTTATCTTTGAATATTCCATAAAAAATTCTTTTTTTTTTAGTGAAACCTTGTTAAAATAGATGTAGGAAATCACATCGATTTCTTAGAAAATTTAGTATTTCTAAAAATTGAAACCAGATTTTTAGTGAATATTTTGAAGGGAAAAAAAGGATGTGACGGAGGAATTTTTATTCGAACATTGATCGGTTTATTGTAATTAGCAGTTTTTTTATCAAATATCTACAAATTAGTTTCAAAAATTTGTAGTTAAAAATTTAATTATTAAAAGTTCAGAAAAATATGCCGCTTGTTTTACTAACATTGTAGGTCAAAGTAACAGAAGAGCAATTGGTAATTTACCTGAGAATTCTGAACAAAGTGATGGGGATGATATCAGGACAAATAACCCACTCTCCAGACATATGCACGATTCTAACGTTAGCATTTTGAGCTTCGACAAATTTATATAATGTCTCTTTACACCAGTGGGGTTCCCAACTTTTGATAGTCAAAACTTGCCAACAGACCCATTTTGAAAGTCTAAACTTGCCCATGGATCCATTTTGGTAGTCAAAACTCTCCCACGGACCCATTTTTATAGTCAAAACTTGTCCACGGGCCCCTTTTGATGGTAAATATTTGCCCACGGACCCCTTTTTAAAGTCAAAACCTTCCCAAATACCTCCCAGTGAAAAAGATATATAAATGCATAGTATAAAAGTTACAAATTTTAAAAAACATTTTGTTGAAGAATTATTTATTGAAATTATAATTTTTGTTTAAAATAAAATTAAAACAAAATGACTTGGATGAACTTGATGAGATGTTATTTATGTTCGTCTCAATGGTTGTGAGTCACAACCGCAAATCCCCACGAGCTCTAGTTTTTAGTCGGTTTCTTTTTTTGTGTGTGATGAGGTTTTTTTACGGCACTGAATCTACGTTCTACCAAATTGGAAGACGAGAAATTAGTCAACAAAGTCTGTACAATAACCCATAATGTAGGATATAAAATTGGGATCTGTTTTTGTAGAGCCAGAATGTGTGGCATTCTTGTTCAAGTGTTGGTTATAAGTTCCTCATTTGTGGATATTTCAATAAGATGCTCCTGCATTAATTAATATAGATTCATCTATTTTGGGGATCTGAGTTAGTCCACGCGCAAAAGGGTTCAACACCCAGTCGTCGATTGTCATTTTTGTTCTGAATAAATATAGTCAATGTCAAAAGGTAAGAGTCTTATTTTTTTGTATGTTAATAAAGACCTTAGAAAACGATTTGACTATTTATTTTAAGTGAACAGTATAATTAATTTTACAGTTGAATATCTTTAATTAATTAATTAGCTCTAACAGATTAAATTTCCCAAAGTTGAGTATTTTGTTTATGTATATCCCTTAATTTTTAACGTAGTGATTCAAAAAAAAAAAAAATCTATTGCTTGGAAAAACTGCAGTAAATCATAATGCGGTAGATAAAAGTTAAGTTAAATTTTGTTGTATTCATAACTTTTTTATTTAATTATTGTTTTAACCCCTTAACTGCCCCCAGCGCATATATCCATCTCGCTCAAACGGTGCGTTAAGAGCCCTGGACGTATAATTACGTCTTTGTGAAATACGATACTTTTCTTTGCTCTGTAAAATTATCTCTAAATTCTTAACTTTTAATCAGTAAAACTATTTCGAAGACTTAGGAATGCAGTAATACCTTGACAGCTTTTATGAAGGATTTACTTATTTCAGAGAAAAAAATTGCTTATTTGTGTCTTTTCTTTTCCTCCAATGCACTGCATATGCGCACTGGGGAACGAATCATGTATCTTTTAATCTGCAGTTAAGGAAGGGGTTAGTGGATGTCTGCAACTTAAACTTGAAAAGGAAACAATTCTTTTGTACTAAGAAAAGTATATATAATTGAATACAATATTTTTATAGGGTATTCATTATAATGCTCATTTTATGATAAAGGAACTTAAAACTTAATAAAATAAAAGCATCCAATATAGATATAACTTAATTGATATATTTCTATCTACCCTTGTTTGTCTAAGTGAGTGAAACACTATTTTATTAATTATCTGTGCATGTGCACTGTAATTTAAATTATTACCATTTAAACTATAAATTACCAAAGTCAGAAAAGGATAGTCTTTTGAAAAATTAATTCACAAATGATAGCTGATTGATAAATCAACAATAAAACAGTATTCAACAGATCACATATGTTGAGAAGTTAGCATTTTATACAACTGAAATATTACAAGTATAGCTATCAATACCTAACTATAAATATATATGTTAAGATATACATTCTCGTAATTGTCGCTAATATTATTATACATATAAAAAGATACTTTAATTCTCAGCAAAATATGAATAGAAAATATTATATTTTATTAATTCTTTTTTATGTATAATTCTTTATTTTTAGGAATCCATGAAAAAGTTAGCTTTTATGTGGTACCTAATTTAACCCGGGATACATATGGCATTAGTAAAACTAATTTTCGAAATTGGCGATAAATTTGGCTATAGTATAGGAATTTAGAGAAACCACTTAATTTTTATATTTAACCTGTATTCCTTAAAACAATGATATCTAGGCATTTCTATTTATGGAACAAGATACCATTTTAGCTTTAAAATGGGGAAACAGCTTTAAACAAAAGCTGAAATACTCTAATCCAAGAGTGCTCAACCTTTTTTCCTAAAATGGGGAAACAGCTTTAAACGAAAGCTGAAATACTTTTTAATGCTCAACCTTTTTTCCTAAAATGGATGCTCAACCTTTTTTTTCCTAAAATGGGGAAACAGCTTTAAACGAAAGCTGAAATACTCTAATCCAAGGGTGCTCAACCTTTTTTCCTAAAATGGGGAAACAGCTTTAAACGAAAGCTGAAATATTCTAATCCAAGGATGCTCAACCTTTTTTCCTGTTGGGAACCATACATATGTTAATTATTTCACGCGAGCCGCAACATGAGGATAAATGGGGGAGAGAGAAATGCTTTAAGACCAAGATAAATCAGAAATTTAAAATGTGAAAAATTTATCAAAATATTATATTTCTTGTTTTGCTTTTTTTAATTATTATTTTACATAATTTTAATTTTTGGCACTAACACTAAATTGGAAGCAATTAGGAAACACTCCTTCACAATTTCTGCGTCAGTAAATAGTTTCATATGATTACCAATAATATAACAAACTCCATAGGATGTCTTAGTTACCGCTGTGATATTACCACTGACAAAACACTTTGTTGCTGTTGCAAAGATTATTCAAGGAAGCCTATTTATCAAGTGTCATTGAATTGAGGAAAAGTGTCATTGAATGGTTTCTGTTTATTGGTATTTTTTAAATACAGCACTTTCGTGACAAATCAAACAATTACTGATCCATGTAAGTTTTTTACAACAAAATAGTCAACCTTCCAAACGTCTTGAAACGATACATTTTATTCCAATATTTTTCGCTTGCAAGATATGGAAGATAGTTAAAAATTAGTTCCACCCACAAAATGGTCACTACTCAGTGTAGTCTGTTATCACTAATCATATAATAACCATTCCAAATAAAAAAGAATATTAATTCGTACTCATACGACACCCACAGCAAAAATGATGTAGTTCATTTTTTGACGAAGAATTTCCCACCCAATTGTTCTTAAATAAGCAAATTCCTCTGAACAATGGGCTATGACCGGGCTACAGGCTGCGTATCGCTGCTCTAATCCATCGATAGCACCTAATTTGGTCATGCATTTTGTGACCGAAGACTCTAGTGCTAAATAATTTAACGCTCATGAAGAGGATATACGAAGTGAATATTTTAATTAGAAAACATTTCTCGTTAAAATGCGATTTTATTTAAAGTGCAATTTAACTATGTTTATTGTGTTTTCGAATCAAAATAGTTAATTGTTTTTCAAGTATGAAAACGAAAATGTTTCCATTGGCAAGAGATTGAAATTTTCTATATACTTAAAGGGAACAAAAAATAAAATACATTAAATGATCGAAAAATCCAACATTTTTCTTAGATGAATTAAAATCTATTTATCAACATTTATAAGTTTAATTCTTTTAAAAATTTAAGAAAACTAAACTTTTTAAAATATTTATTTATGCAATAAGAGAAATAAAATATTAATAATGACAACTTTTTTTTTCTCAATTTTGACTGAAAAAGTTAACAGAACATTAATTAATAGCTTGTCGGAAGAAAAATATTTAAAAAATGACATAACTCGGTGAAAGAGATTACATCATAGATTCAAAATAAACACAAAGTATATAAATACTTTCTGTTAAATAACAATATTTAAAATTTTCTATTTTTTTTTCTTTGTATCTTTTACAATGGATTTTTCTCTGAAGTGCATAAATATTTATCTAAATGAATTATACTTCAATATCTTTTTACCCGACGTTTTAAATATTCTACACTGAAATACGCTTAATGCAAAAGCTCATAAGACGAAACATCGGTTAGCACGAAATAATACAACTGTCCTTACAAACTACTATGCCTTTTCATGCATTTTTTTTAACACGAAATGAAAATCGTTTAAGAGAACACATTACGATTCAATAGATAAAAATCGGCCAAAAAATCAAATATAATTTTTTAGCCTAAATTATTCTTTATATACTTTTCCATAACCTCACAAAATTTGAAAGCTCTAAACTTAAAAAACGCAGAATTATGATAGCTTTTACGTTCGTTTTTATTCATATTCCTATGGCAAATCAAAACTTCAAAGTTACTTACCTCAGAAAAATAAAATAACTAGTTTGTCTTCATTTAAGGTTTTTTAGCTAAGGTTTTTTTTCTATTATGGCTAATGCTTTGATCTTTTTTTTACCTATTGCTAAATAGTACATGCTACAAAAGTTGGTATGCATTTTTGAATAAAAGCAATACTAATTTTTAAAAAATAATTGAGCTCAGAATTTGTACATCGTTTAAGGAATTTTCAATAAGCATTCGTAAAAAGAAATATTGTATGAATACCAATCATGTTATCTCAAAACCCATACCAACTTTTGTTATACATAGTGTAAGGTACTTGTAAAAAAATTGCATGCGTGTACGTAAATTTTTGTAGCATTTAAAAATCACAAATTTCAAGTTTTTTCCTTAAAAAATTAAATGGCTAGCTTTTTATGAAATTTTGAGCACAAAATCTTTTTTACATAATATGCACACATAGGAGGCAACAAAAAATTTTAAAAATCCTTCAATTAAAATTTTTTGCGTAAATCGTAACATGTCATCATAAAATGAAAAGATTTCCCTTCTGGGAATGAACAAAATAAGGATAATACCAGACGGATTGAACTGTCCTATTGTATTATAGGGAAAATCGTTGCAGTAGGTGATGATAATGTATGTACAGGCATAATTATGGCGGACAAAGACATTTTGTAGTTTATTCAAAGCTCAAAAAATATCATTGAGGCAGATTCCGACTATAAAAAATGAAATAAATAATGCAACTCCTGTTCCCACATCATCCAAAATGAGGAACATCATGAAAAGTATGCGCAGTTATTTAGACGACATCGAACAATTTGTTGACAATATAATGCTAAAAAAACAATGCAACGAAAAATATCAGATTTTTTTCCAACCATTCAATAAATGTTTTGTTTTTCAAAAAATTGGAAAGTTTTGTATTAAATTTATTTATGTTCTTGTGAATGTTTTTTTCATTGATTGATTTTTATTAAATGCATGCATCTATGTAAATAAAATAAATAATAAACTTAATTTTGTTAATATATGTTTTTTTGCAATAATCTCTAACACGAAATTCTTTTAACACGAAAAAATACTTCACTCCGTTCAGTTTCGTGTTAAACGATTTTCACTGTATTTCATTTTATTTATTTTTCTCCTTTTCCATTTTTATTATTTATTTATTTTCATCCGCTTATGGATTTTGCACTGAAGTGCATAAATATTTATCTGAGTGAATATAACCAGATAAAACAACAACAACAGAAAACGAAAACTAGACAATGAACTGCTGAATCACAGAAAAAAAAATTGGTTTAAAAGATTTTCTTTGGAATGAAAAAAAAAACATTTGATCTTTTGTCTTTCTCACAGATGGAAGTCATTATGGGAGAGACCACCCGGTAAGTTTCGGAGCGCTTTTTCTCAAACATCAATGGGAGACACAAAATACACCTTTTCAATAGCTGTCGTTTTCCTGTTAAATCTACTCTGCTACGTGCTTTTGAATTTACAAGAATTATAAGGCGTGAATAGAAGATCAAATTATAAAATTTCAAAAATATCATTTGCGCACACACAACCTCCCCTTATTTCTTAGATTTTAAAAAATATTTAAACTTTCATCTATTTTGAAGATAAGTATAATTTTTAGAAAATACCTTCCCCTCTCTCCCCCCTGCCAGGTATAATCTCACAAATACTTATATTTAATGACTGTGTGTTTATAGCTTTCTGTTTTACAATTTATTGTTTTATGTTCCTCTATATAAATCGCTGTCCAAATGATCTTGTATATGTTACCGTCAAAGCGTGGGGATCCGCTATTTCATTAAATAACTAGGTATTTCATGAATTACCTAACCAAATCGGCTGAAGTATGTAAGACTGTGGAGTTGTTTTACAAAGAATAGCGGTTGTCTAATCGTTTAAGTCACGCAAAAGCTGTTTGAACCAGTTATTAATATTATTATTTTTTGTATTATAAGCGTTATTTATGTTTTGCATTTTGGATAAAACTTTTGAAAATATTATTTAAGCAGCGCAAGGGGTGTTTTTTTTTCAACCCACGGAATTAATTAGTCGTAGAAATTTATTTTTGGATTTTAAAAATTTAAGAGAGAAAACAAAGTACGCAGGAATTTAATAAAATATTACGGCGGGAGGCGGGATTTTAATGAAATATTGAGGGATATTTACGACGGGTTTTGTAATTTTGAACCAAGGTCACACACACTGGAGCCAATACTTGAGTTGACTACTGTTTCTCTTACCTTTTACACCGCGTCAACGCAAGGACTTTGAGCCTGATAAGTGACCACGGTAGCCCAGTGATCAGGGTTGTGAGCATATGGCGGGTGTTGTCGAGCCCTGGTTTTAAATCCTTATGTCACTGAAGAACCACCGCGTAAGGAGGTTGTAACGGGTCTATCCGCATTCTTCCTACTAATAGTCCTCTTGGGGAAGAATAATGGGTCTTTAAAAATTATTATATTAAAAACTTTCCTCCTAGAAGAAGATGTGATTATGTAAATCAAGACTTGCATATAAAGATTAAACTTTCGAGTTAGAGAGAGAAAGAGAGGTTAGACTGCTATATGATAGCCGTGATTGATTAACGTAAAGCTAGGCGAAGCAAATCGTAGCCTATTTGAGTTTTTTTTAAGATTTGGTCAATTTTGTGTTAAATTGGATTGGGTCGATTTGAATTAGAAAACTGTATTGCCTGGACTTAAGTGATTCGATTTATTGTTAATACTCCTAGTATGTCTACCTCGCTGTTGCTTCACTTATTTGGTACTTGGTGCATTTCTTAACTTGGGTTATTGAATTTGTGCCATTGTTGATAATTGTGAATAAATGAAGTTTGTTTTGAGCATGGCTAATCTTCCTTCCGACCCTCTCACACTACTGGAATGCACGGGTCGTCCATTACAAGGTTACACATGTTAAACCTATAGAGGCTCAAAGTCGTCATGTTGGAGAAGTAGTTGTGCTGTTTCCAATATAACCCTCACGAATTCTCAATTTCATTTCCTTAATTTAACGCTAGTTTTCCAGGGCATGGTCAAATCTTCCCCTCAACCAACCTTTTCTTTCTGCAAAAGCCACTTCGAAATTTTTAAGCTAGTAGCATCAAGAATACCAGAGTCGATATACACTAGCTAGAAAAAATCTGCGTTCACCCATAAGAAATCATAGAGCAAAGATAAAATTTAATAGAAATACTATTTTTTTCTAACAAAATTTCATGATTTTGTTAACTATTATTTAAATATTGAGCATGCAAGAATTCGTTAATTTTGAATTAAAACTACTTAGGATAACGGGAGTTTTGTAGCAAAACACACAAACAGAAGGCAGAAAAGTCTGCGTTCACTATTTGAATATTCTTGATTCTTGGAATTTGTATCAACAGGCGTTATAGGTTAGCAGAGTTTTTGCATTCAGTTATCAAGTAAAATAGCTTAATAAATTTGTGACGCAATAATTCTTACGTTTTTCTGAGATACGAAGCAATTCAAGGACATGGAAAGTAAAAAAGAAGGAAATTAGTACCAGTGAGAGTAAAATCATTGTGAAAATGGAAAAAGATGGAAAAAGTCGTCGGGATATAGCCAGATCCGTTGGACGGCAGTATTCATCTATCCAACATGTTATTTGTAATTTTAAATCTACAAGAGTTTACACATCCAAACCTCGTTTGAGTCGCCCATCTAAACTCACAATCAGAGAAAAACGAAGTATGACATCAATGGTGAAAAAATCCGTGTTTGACTGCAACTCAAATAGCAAACGACATTCACGAGAAGTTTAACAAAAATATTTGGGAGGATACTGCAAAAAAAATATTGAAAAAGGCCGGATATCGAAGTCGAGTGGTTCCTAGAAAACCTTATATTTCAATGACCAACCGGCTTAAGCGGATAGGTTTTGCAAAAGATCATATACATAAGCCTCTGGAGTTCTGGAGGACTGAGATATTCTCTGATGAGGACAATTTTTGCATCTTCGGCATAAAAAGTCGTAAATTAGTCTGGAGAAAACCTTGCACAGCGCTTCAAAAGGAGCATTTAGTACACGGTAAAGCACGGCGGTGGTGGAATCATCGTGTGGGGGTGCATGGCGAGCAATGGTGTTGGCAAGTTGAAGTATATAGAATCAATTATAAACAAATATGATAACTTTGATGTCCTAAAAAACATTTTAAAGGAAAGGGCCACCAAATTCGGCTTAGGATAATCGTTTCGTTTTCAACACGACAACGATTCTAAGCACACCGCTGAGATTGTGAAGCTTTGGCTCTTGTATAAAATCCCAAATCAACTACACATGGCCCAGCAGTCATCTGATCTGAATCCTACAGAACACCTTTGAGATTTGCTGGAATATAGGATTCGTCAACACAATGTATCTAGCAAGGATATGCTGAAGAGTCCTCTTAAGGACCAATGGCAGAAGATAAGCGCCGAAGAAAGCACCAGATTTGTTAGTTCAATGCTGAAACGACTGAAATTCTCAAATGATGAGGTTATCCAACAAGCTACTAAATAGATCATTATTCTCTTTTTAAATAATTTTTATAGTTACTACTAAAACAGTGAACGCACACTTTTTCTACCTGATTTTTATTAGTATCGCTACAAATCTGTCTTTATTTTAAAATCTATGAAGGCGAAAACAAATTTAATTTTATTATTCTGAATACTTAAAATGAACTAAATAAAATATAATTAAAAAATGTTTTAAATTCCAGTTTTTTTTAAAAAAAATTTTCATTGTTCATGTAAGCAATAGTACGTGAACGCAGACTTTTTCTAGCTAGTGTTCGTATCTTACTACTAGATAATTACAGCTTCTCTGAACATGGATTCATATTCGAAATTCAATTGCAAAAAAAAATTACAAAGCATTTTAAAATATTTTTTTAAAAAAAAAAAGATGCGTCGAATTCCCTTACAAAATATCGAAAGTTAAATTAGGTACTTCATTGAATAAAATATTTAGGTATGATGCACTTAAAATAGCTTATTTTTTGCTTATTAGAAACGTAGATAAATATGTAATAGATATTATTTTTTAAACCGACATGAATGTTGGTAATTATGCATTCATACACTTCGCAACATTGTTGGTTAACATTTGAATACGATATTTTCTAACCAAGTTCATGCATTTTGGGGGAGGGAAATTCTTTGTTAAAAATTTTTGCTGCACATATACTATAACATTTCATTTATTTTTTGAGTAACGTATTGTTAATGATCGAGAAAAAATTAGCTTTGTTTTGAGATTGAATTCACTGCTGAAATATGACAATATAAAAACTTCTTTTGTTATGAAACTTTCAGGAATTTTGAATGACAGTATTAATCTCACGTCATCATTTTTTAAAATTCAGTTTTCTTGGGAAAAAGTGCTTCACCTTATTTCGACTCCAATAACTCATCGCTTCCAAAAGCGAGCAACTTCTTTCGCGCCAAAATTTCAAAACCGGCATCGCGTTCGTTCTACTCTTCACCTATTGGTTAGAAACCAGATCTCCGCTTTTTGTTTCTATCTTCTTTTCATTTTTCCTGCTCAAGCACTTTCTCTACCAGTTTTGCGCTCAGCAGACTTTGAATAAATAACACAGATACACTTAGAAAAAAAAAGAACAAAAAAAAAAAGAACACAGAAATAATAATTCAAACTCATCTTTCTTCGTAGCCAAAACCTACTGATTAGCGTATAAGGGAATTCTCTAACAAGAAAAAGCGAGCTATCTAATCGAAAGAAATAAAAAGGAAGGAGAGAAAGGAAGAAAAAGAACAAAACAAAAAAAAGCACAAATAGAAGAAGAAAGAAAAAAAAACGAGAATAAAAAAAAAGTAATGGGTTCAACGCACCTGATACCCCAGACATCAAAATCAACCCCAGACGTTGGATCATGTTATGTATATTATTTCCCCAAGTGTCGAGTGGCTGTCTAGACGATCACGTGACTAGGGTGCGTAGGACGTGCACACTGTCCCCTCCCCTCCTTCCTACACTGGTTTCTTTTCTCAGAAGATGGACTTACTTTGCAGCGAGTCTACATAAAGTTAGCGAAGGGTATTGACGGGGTAGTATTATTCTTTATGAAGGGACTCCTACAGCAGTATAGTGTGAACAAAAGCTTTCGAGCGATTCTTGATTTATTTGTTGTTGTTTTTTGCATCGACGTGTTTCCGTTGCTAATGATTATTTTTGTTTGGTTTTGACTTCGGGTGGCATTTCCCAACGGAAATGTTTGCTTGCGTAATAAACGAGGTCGAATGCCACAGAAAGAGGAATGTTTAACACTTCTTTTTTTTCTTAACTTATCGAAGGAGTTGCAATTTATTTTTAAGTTATTCATTTTGTTGGAGTTTTAATTTAATGAACTGCTAGCGTTTTTTTTTTTTTTTTTTTTTTTTTTTTTCCATTTTGGAGGCAGTGAAAAGAAAAGAAGATACGTAATGATACATTCCCCCACACTTTTGTACTTTGTTTTCTTTTTCTATTATGGAATCATTTATGTAACATTTTTTTTAATAACTTGCTCGTCTGCTATTACTGGTTTCGCGCCTTTTTTTATTGCCATATATCAGGGATGGCGAACCAGTGGCACGCGTGCCATTGATGGCACGCGATGCAATATATTTGACACGCCAGTAATCAAAATGGTTTGCATTTTATTTCAAAGTGCACTATGAAGTATTACGAACAAATGGAAGTTATCGTTCGTGGGACGGAGGCGAGCACACTCGTTTGTTATTGTCTTCACTTAGTTCCGTCGTAGACTACAATTGCTTATGATGTAAAGTTTGTCTACGCATAGCACTGTCAATTTCAGCAGTACTTTAAAGACACAACTGTATTTTAAAGTTTATCTTTGTTATATTTACGATTTTTAACTGTTATTTAGCAAGGCTAGTTTAGCTAAAGAACCAAAAGTTTAAGATACTAGTAAGTGTAACGGAATTTCAAATTTCGCGGAGGCCGAAGAACATGGCATTATTAGTAAAAGCGACAAAGCGGTGTGTGTTTTATGTTCCAGAATAGTGTTATGCGGAACATGGTCTGTAAAACGGTATTGTGAAACAAGTCACAAACCCTCTCGTCAAAAAAAGAGAACCACATCAAAAATAATTAACTGCTTAGAAACCGTTTGGCAGATGAATCCAATGCAGCACTTATTCTACAAAAAGTAACATCTTACAATCCTAATATAAGTTATTTGTCATCCAATCTGCAACAACAGAAGTCACACTAATGTTACTATTATTTGAATTACACGAATAAAAAAACTAAAACATTTATAACTATATAATGCAAAAGGTATTTCTTCGTAGTAAATAGAGTTTTGTGTTATTAATATTTAGTTTTATTGTTTTCCCAGTAATTACAAGTCAAAATTATTTGACGGCACTTTTATATACCATTAAACACTTCTTTAGAGAAAAATGGCACGTTGACCCATAAAGGTCGCCACCCCTGCCATATATCGTTTCATTTTCTTATTTCTTCGGTTAGAAATCCTATAGTTTTTTTTTTCTTTCTATTTTCAAAGTTTTTTAGTTTTTCTCCCCATTTTTATTTCTATGAAGCAACATAGCTTAATAGAATTAAATGTATTCGTTAAAATTTATTATTAACATACCACATAAATATTTTTATTTTTGATATTCTTACCCAGAAAAATTAAAAATGAATACAATTAAAATTTAAAGAATACCCTAGAAATAAAAGAAAAACTAAATATATAATATATATATATATATATATATATATATATATATATATATATATATATATATATATATATATATGTGTGTGTGTGTGTGTGTGTGTGTGTGATATATGTTTAAAATGTGTGGTTCTTTATCAAATAAATAATTTAATGTTAAGTTAATCACTCATTATACAATTCATTAAAAAAAAATTTGCTTTTTTAATCATACGAAATCTCGCTTTTTTTTTCTTCCGGAAATATGTGTTTTCAATTTCTAAAAATTTCACATTTGACACATTAGTTTCTATGCTAGAATTTAATTTCATTCAGAATAAATATGAGAAAAATTCTCAAAAAGGAATGCGAATTTTTTTTTTAATTTACGGCTAATTTCAAATGAATTTTGGTTCCATCCCCTAAGGTCGTGAACAGAGTTCTTATACTTAAAACTAAAGCTTGATTTTTAAACTGAGTGCTCCATATACGGCTTAAAACAAATTAAATTAATGCCAGGAAGATACCAACTCTGATAAAAGATAACTGTATTTTTGTTGAAAAATATAAGACAATACACTAATTAAATGTATACATTTTTCTAGAATAGCACGTAAAGTTCCACTGTAATGCAACTTTAGCTCAGAGTAAATTAATAGTATAATTCAAAATCAGAGTATTTTTTTACAGAACAAAAATCAAGCACAAGGTCTAGAGTCTGAATAGTCCTCGTGCTACCGTTAGTGTGGCATTTGCAATACTCCATTCAATCATTTGATGGAGGGTTTACTTCTACAACACTGTCAGGCTATTTTTCAACCGCAAGAAATAATCTCTTAAAGAACGGATTTTATCCAAAAATCAACAAAAAAGTGCCATCCCCTTTTAACTGCTTTCTGAATACCCTGTGGTTTGTCAAAACCAATAAACGTCAATCATTTCACTGAACTTTCTTGTCTTCAGACGAAAAGGGTATAAAATTTTCTCTTTTTTTTCTTACTTCCTAACCACAAAGAACCTTATTACTCAACAGGTGAACAGCACGCTATCTTGTTATCATTGTCCGACGACACTTAACAGTGCCAATCATTGACAAAAAAAGAAGGGAAAAAAAGCGTGAAAGCAATACAGCTCTAACTTCCATCCTTGAAGAGCTATTTCTTCTCACACCTAGCCATCTCCTGAAGATTAACATAGATCGTATCCCACACATGATATTACATTATACTTTCGACTTCTACGAACATTATCCTGCTCGTTAAATACAAGGTAAATCATAAGGCTCCACTTCATATTTTTCAAATCCGTTAACTACTATCGACCGCTACTATTTTGAAATAAGTACTACTCAATAAATTACCTATTTTTTCGACGATAATGACTTTCCCTAGATCAGGGATGGGGAACCTTTTTGGATCAACGTGCCATTTTTTTTTAAGAAATGCTTAATGAGGTATAGACGTGCCGTCAAATAATTTTGACTTGTGATTTTTGGGAAAATAATAAAACTCTAAATACTAGCAACACAAAACTCTTTATTTACTAAAGAAAAATTCATTTTGTATTTTACAGTAGAAAATGTTTTAGTTAAGCGTAAATCAAATTATATAAAAGTAACATTAATGTGATTTCTGCTACTGCAGATTAGAAGACAAATAAATTATATTAGGATTCGGTAAAATGTTACTTTTAAAGAAGATTACATGCTGAATTGGAGTCATCTGCTACATGTTTTCTAAGCGAGTCTTTAATGTTATTCATTCCTGAAAATAATGATTCGTAGGCACAGGTCGATGAAAATATTGTTAAAATAGCATGAGCCGGCCTCTTCAAACAGTTAAACGTATCTGGAATCGAATTTAATGTTTCCAAAATTTCGTTACTAACATTTTTAATTATATTGCTTGTTATTCTTTCTGTTCCAATCAGTTCTAACTTTTTCCTTGTTTCAATAAATTTTTGAATCCATATTGAGCTAGACTAGAAATCAATAAGTTACATTTCAAATTCTTCAATTTCCAACCAATCGAATTGCGGCAAGTTCAGTTTATAAAATGATGTCACATCAGGGTACATAATAAACTTGAGCTCTTCTGATAGTTCTTTGAACTGAGAAAATCTCCCTGAAAATTCCTTGATTAGATAATCAATCGCGGTTGATCGTTTTGATCGGTGGCGTGCCCAAAATATTGTGCCGCGTACTATCAATGGCACGCGTGCCGTTGGTTCGCCATCCCTGCCCTAGATAAATACCAGGGAGGTCATAAGATATGGAATTGCTGGGCCCGGGCACAGGGTCTCGCCTTTGGGGGGCTCATTTCGTTCTCGACTCTGTTTTAATAAGATCATGATCCGAATAATTTTAATGGTCAAATATTCTCGTACATATCCTCCGAAAAATAGGGAGCTTCAAACTGCGTCTCAATTGACAAAAGTGGTAAGACTGTATTATTATGTGATGACCGTTGTCCCTGCCTAGACGTGGGCCTAAACTCATTTAGCCTAAATGAGGCTATCAGGCCTAGGTTTGTGATATTGAGAGTCGCGCACATTTATTTGTTTCTGATTAACGTTTGTATGAGTATTTAACAGTGTATGTATACTGTATACCAGTGGCGCACACAAGGGGGGGCCTGGGGGTTCGGACCCCCCCAAAGCCCTTGATTTTTTTCCGAGTACGTTAAATTTAATTAAGTATTTGTTATTAATGATTAATTTTATTAATTAATGCTAATTATTTATTCAATAATTAATTTTTTTCTGTGTTTTGTTCCTGAAAATCGACAAAATCAAAGGAGCATGATACAAGACTGGTGAACTTTCGAACCCGGAGCCCCCCCTTGAAAAATTTCTGTGTGCGCTACCGCTGTATACTTTTGCAAAGGGGCCTATGACCTCAAAAAATCTTAAGATTTCTCTGGGCCCGGGGCCTCAAGAAATCTTAAGACGTCCCTGTCAGTGACCATTGAGTTAACACAAATAAATAAGTCTTTGAAGCATTCCGTTACCCGACCCCTCCAAAAAAATGAAACGAATATCGTAACTCAAATAAAAAGAAAGCAACAGAAATCAAATGACCCAAAACACCAACCAAATAACCTCAAAAGAAAAACGATAGAAAGCACTTGGGGCAAGATAACGACGTCACCAAATCGCTTCTTAACATGCCCTAGTCTTCAACATTAAATGTCTTTGATTTTGGGGGTAGGATGAACAGGAATGAAATAAAAATAAGCAGTGGTTGTGAAAAGTATATTGTCTAAGAAAATCATACAGCAAAGAATAATCGACTAACCTGTTAGTTCACGAGATACTACGTCGAAGGTCTTGAAAATTAAAATGCATCACATAAAGAACACGAAAAAACATTTAATAATTGACGAAGAGGCAGCAACATTTTCACTGTGTCAGTTTTTAGTATCTAGCAGTGTAGGGAGCTAGTAATTACGTAAAGTAGAACTACTTAGAAGAAAAAATTAACTAAGTTTTTTAATTTTCTTTTTACCCCGTACATCATTTTGCTCAATATCCCGTGTACTGAATTCAGAACATCAATATTAAAAAAAAACTATCCCACCGAGCTTTTTTTATATTATACACAATATTTATATTATCCATAAAAAAGTAATTTGAACAATGTAAATAAAATAATAAACGAATCTACTGAAATAAAAAATGCAAAATAAAATTATTTTAGTTTAGAGATTTTCTTTTAAATTAATTCTATACTACTTCCATTTTTTAAAATAAAAATGTATTTTCCCTATTCTATACAAAAGGTTTCGTAATGTATATTGTTCATATTTTATTTACTACTTCTTATTTACATCTTGACTCCTTAAATCTCTATGCTCTCATTTTTTTCAGTTCACTAATAAAATATTTATAATGATTGTGGTTTTTTTTACAAAGGTGGTTTTAATTCAGAGAAAAATAATCTTAATGCTCAATAAAGTTTGATTACCTGACTACAAAACTTGAAATTTCTGATTTTCCGGATTCTCAAACGAAAATATAGGGTTAGTTTTAAGGGGAAAAGGAAGAGGGGCTTATATAGTCATAAACATAAGTATGATATTTAACCCTTAACTTCGCAATTTTTTAAATTTCTATGAAAAATTATATCGGATAGTTCTCAAGTAATAATAAAAGGGAAAAATGTATTTAAAAAAATTAAGTTGTTTTAATTTGAATTTCAGTCATTTTTTGTTTGGTGCAGAAGTGCAACATTGTGCAGCAGTGCTGTAAATTACAAAACTTTTTTTACATGAGGATTTTATTAATCATCATAAAATGCTTAAATTTCTTACCTGGTAATTTATTTCGTCAATAAACAAGAGGAAGCATAAAATATAATGAATTCTTTTTATAGTAAAAACACAGTTCTTGAGGCATCACAGATTTTTATAATTGTTGTGATTTCTGGATATAATTGTTTTTCCATCTAGCGACAAGATTAGCATGTATTTCGTTGCAGTAATCTTTTTGTTCTCAGATAAATGATTTGTAGGTAATTAAAAAAATATTGAATCTGTTAAATTAAAATAAATCATATGTTGCAGAAATGCAACACAGTGCGAAGTTAAGGGTTAATCATAATCTGGAAAATGATTAAAAGTGAACATAATTTAATTTTCAGAAATGTGGCATTTTGGAAAAGAGTATCTAATGGACTAAATTCAAGCGACGTCATAGTCACATGATAACTACAAGTACCTGCTTCTAGCCATTCAGTTAATAAACATATGACGTCGGAATCGCATGATAAATGCAATCACGTTTCCAGCTGATTTTTGCTATTGCCAACTTTCGTTTTTTGTGTCCTGAAACTTTCTTTTGAAAAGTACATATTTGTAAGCAATAACAAAACACATAGGTAAACAAAATGCGTTTGATTTCAAAATACATGCATAATATAAATTTTTTAAAAAAATTAAGAAACTTTTCGTAGAATTTTAATATATATATATATACTTGAGCATTATTATCAGATTAACAAATTTAAAATTGTATCTAAATTTCAGAAGTAGAATAAGCACGTTCAGTGTCGGTTTTGAATTCAATAGAGAACACGCGATTGTATTTATTATGTGACCATAATGAATTTAGATCATTTTAACTCTGAAATTAATTGCAGACACTACACTTTTCACAACAGTTTGGGATATTTTCAAAATGATTATAACTTTAAAAGTATTGATTGATTATTGATAATATAATGTGATCTGTATTGCTTAATTTAAATAATATAATATTAATTTTTTTATATTTAAATTAATACGACTTTTTTATTGATTACTTCCATATTCACTCAGTCAAAAAAATAAATATAATGAAAATTAATGTTTCAAGCCCTTATTTTTAGTATGTTTAAGGGAAGTCCGGCATTTCTATAGGAGCCCATGTTAAATTGCGTAAGTTTATGTACCTTTTTCTCAGAAACTACTTAGTTCTCATCTATAAAATTTTTACAGTAGGTTATTTATACTATCAATAAAACTTTAACGAAGAGTTTTGTCTTTTTGTTTAAAATTAATTAAGAGTTTTTAAAAATTGCCTAATTTCCCCCCCTAAAATTTAGTTTAAAAAAGTCATATCTAAAAAGGTTTGCTAGATATATCTAATTCCCTCCATTAAAATATGTAAATATATTAAAAGTCAGTCTGCTCACGGAAAATTTGAGGATTATATGATAAGTAGCTTTTGAGAAAAAGGTACATAAAGTGAAAAATATTACATTTTGAGAAAATAGGCTTTAAGGTAAATTTTTTTAATTTTTTGAGCTTTTACTTTTTTTAGTACTTTCCAGAAGCGTATGAAGTATTGTTTTTTACTCTCTCTGCCCATACAAAAAGTTTCTACTAATTTTCTTTTTTTCATTATTATAAGAAATTCTGCCTTTTTTGGGATCACAAGATGCTTTCGTTGGACTACACGAATCCTACGTGTATCTAGTTTTTTGAAGCATGGCACACAGTTATAACTTGGCTCACTATCACAATGTTTTAAGATCGTTAATTTTGCTTCATTACTCATATTGAACTGTGCAATAGCCATATTTACTCCTAATTTTAGAATTTTTAATTTTACAAATGGAATCACTGACCATATAGTGCTATTAACTCATTTGGTTTCTGAGCTTCTCCATGTAAACATTTTCTTAATAACATAGGATCACCTAGATCTCTAGAAATTGGCTTCATTTAATTCATTGTGGTGTATTGCATGTGTGTATTTGTTCATGATCATATTGCCTTTCGTTGCTTTCAGCTTCTGTCTTTTGAAATTTGCACCAGGCATTTATACCCGTAAGACACAGTCCATGTTGAGAGTTCTCTTTTGAGTACAGAAGATGAAAATAAATATCTCAAACAGCAGTTTTCATGCTGTGTAGATCATTGATATGATTTCTAATAGCCATACTTTAATATATTTGAATTTTTCAAATTAAAATGTCGGTGACGACCACTTTGGCTTTTTCCATCAATTAACTCTTCCCCCTCCCCGTTTCGCTTTTAAAATCCAAGCGACGTATACCCATACACTTTTGGACAAGCCCAATACACTCTTATTTACCCACTTTAATATCATATGGATTCGCGCTCATCAGAAACTTATACAGGGCTCATTTGATGCGCGTCTCTCTCTCAAAGAGTAGCTTCATTTAAAAAATAAATAAAAATACTTCTAATTATCGTATTTCCTCATAAATATCATTTTAAACAGAAATATTTGAACTTTTAAAAAATATAAAAAAGTGAAAATCGATAATTTTTCGAAAATTCATGTGCTGGAAAAAAGCAGCAAAAGCAGCCAAAAAAGCCGGTTTAAAGCAATGCTTCTCAAACTTCGAATAGTTGTGACCCAATATTTTCAATCATAATTTTCATCTAGCCCCCCCCCTTCCATACAATGAAAATGCATTAAACTTAATAATAATGTACATATACTTTGACTCTAAAGCTGTACTACGACTTTAATTATAAACCGTACAAATTATCAAGATAAGTGTTAATTTTTTTATATAATTTTATATATTTCACGCCTATGAAGTCACTGGTAATTATTAAACTAGTTCTTAACTTAATATTGTTAAATTAATTATCAAACACATTGTGCTGTACTGATACATTTATAAAAGTATTATATCGGTGTAGACGTGTATTTTATATTATGCCAAACTACATTTGGTTTTGTTTCCTTTCAGTAAATTAATAATTGTTTTTAAATCCCTTGTATTC
This sequence comes from Trichonephila clavipes, assembly GCA_019973935.1. Taxonomy (NCBI): domain Eukaryota; kingdom Metazoa; phylum Arthropoda; class Arachnida; order Araneae; family Nephilidae; genus Trichonephila; species Trichonephila clavipes. Next base: position 379,904 of record BMAU01000194.1, on the reverse strand, counting down.
GAATTTTCAGTATGCTTGCGGCCTTATGAAGGATTATCACCCCCTTCCTAAGAGGGCGTACCCCCCAGTTTAGAAACGCTGGCTTAAAGCAATACAAATTTTATTAATTTTATCGAAAATTTTCTTAAAATAACACATTTTAGTTTCTTAGTACTTAATACGACACGGTTTTAAAGGTTCTAAATTGCGGACAGTTAAAACATTAAAATAGAAAGACACATTTTGAATTAAAAGCATTAATTTTATTTGGGAATCGTTTAAATATATTAAATCCTAAATCAGACTTTAATTTATTCATTTAGATAATTTAGAGAGAGATCTAGATAATGTGAATATTAGTAAGAGTGACAGTTGGTAATATTTACTTAAGGCCTAATTGAAATTTCAAAATAAAAAAAGTATTTTAGTAATTTGACTTAATCTTTTTCACGTTACTGACAAATAATAAAGAAAAGAAATGAGTCTGTATCGTTAGTATTACATGAAAATTATTAATTTTATATGCAAAACTATCAAAAATTAAAATAGAAATATTCTGTATGTGTCTCACGATTTTTATTAATTTTTTATACTTGGTTTATTTAATTAAAAAGCATTAAACATTCAGAAAAACCAAAAAAAAATTTTTTTAATTTCTAGAAATAAGAAATGAATTATCTGTACTGATGCAGAATGTAATAAATCCTCACTTAATAATATAGCAAAGTGTATGAACTGCCTTTTAAAGTCGTTTCTGTACATGTGATTTAAATTTAGACTGTTTTGTTTTTATATAAACATAAGAAGTTTTTATACCATCAAATATAATAAATATAAGTAACATACAAATAATTTACAAACTTATAATACCGTAACGGTTTTAAATAGCAAAAGTTAGCTTTAGAAGTTTTCATTTCTTATAAATAATTATGAAATTTGGTGGACAAATTATTTTCTGCTTCTAGAATACCGAATCAAGCAATACTTTTAATATTGGATATTTAGAAAATGATTCAATTTCGTATTTTTGTTTAATGTATACCAGTGGCGTACCCAGGTCACTGATGTCCTGGGGTCCGGACCCCTCCCCCAAGCCCTTGATTTTTTTTCCGATTGATTATAATTATAAGTATATAGTACGTAAAATTTAATTACTTGCTATTAATGATTAATTTTATTAATTAATGCTAATTATTTATTCAATAATTAGTTTTGTACTGTGTTTTGTTCCCGAAAATCGACAAAATCAAAAGGAGCATGATACAAGAGTGGTGAACTTTCGACCGCGGACCCCCACTTGAAAAATGCCTGTGTGCGTCACTGATGTATACTATTCATCTGGAAAGTTCACATAAACTATTCTTTATTATAATTTTGTTTATATTCATCAAAAAGTTAAGGCGAACTACAGGGGACCGGAAGTCTTAACTATTTTGAGCATAAAAAAGTAAAAAACTGCGTTAGTTTTAATTTTGGAATACTTAACTAATTTAACCTTTAACATGCTAGAATGGCGTTTTTTCGTCTTCAGACATTTTGCGCAGTTATGACTCTTCTGTTGTACATGTACAGACTAATTTTTCAAAAAATTCTCCAATGGTCCTCTTGACACCAATAAAAAATTTTAAAAAATCTAAAACAGTCTGACGCTTGGATACGCAACTCACAAATACGAAAAAGGTTTACGTGTCAACTTATCATATTTGATATTTTGATGTAATTTCGAAAGCATGGCGTTATATATAGAGAGAGAGCATTTAAACTGTGCAATAGTTAACAAAAAATACAATATTTTTTTAAAAAATGTAATAAAACAGCACGTTATCAATGTAATTTTTTCTATAGTTTACATGATTATGCTTGCTGGCTTTGTTTGCAGTTATTTTACAATAATCATATATAAAATGTTTGTTCATAATTAAACTTTATTAAATATCATAACAATGAAAATCATCATTAATAAGGTAAAAATTTTATTTAAATATTCTTTTATCATTATTTAAAAGATTTCAGTAATTGTATTAAATGAATTAAGATCAGAGAAGAAAAGAAATCAGATCAGAGAGACAATATTTCGTTTTTAAAAAATGAAAATTTAAAAAAAAAACCCACATCTTTAGTATTTTTAGACACATACACAAGACGAATCAGCAAACTTATTGGAATGTCTTGTACTTTTATTTCTTTTTACCTTCTAAATCAGTCATAGTTAACGCCTCCTGGCGGCAACTTGAGGAGTTAGTATTCCTATTTCACAAGCGGTAAGATACACGGAAAAGAAATTTTAACTGCGAAGTTCTAAGGCGTCCTCGATTTAGTTCGAAAAGACACTTTGCGCACAATACTACTAAAAGAATGTGTTAGTTTTGTCGCGATTTGTCAAACCAGTAAAGGTAAAATGGAAAAAAAAATTTTTTTGTAATAAAAAAACCAGTTGGAGTTCTTGTTTAGTGACATGATTCTTGTTTGAAAAAGCCATAATTCAAATACAAAGGCAACGTGGTTTATCGGCTGCTCTTAAAAACCGATTTTATGCTGTATGCGAATAATGCAAACTCATTTCTTAAGACACAACAACTGAACTCTTGATACGTGAATTATACAATATTCCTGTATTAATGAAATCCATAAGGTGTTCGGTAGGAATGGAGAATATGAGTTAAGGCCAAAACAGCAACGTGACTGTATTGAGAACGTTTTCTTGGAGATCCATATCCATCTCAGAAGACCATTCAAGGTATTATGTCATGTTGCAGGTATATGATCGTAATATTGTAGCAAGTTATGTGTACAAACAACCTCGGTCTGGCAGACTAGTTAAGATAGGGTGGATAGTTTAACCAGAAGATTTATAAGCAAACGCCATTGATCATTTCTCGAAGCAGAAGCTCAAGAGAGATCATAAAAAACTGTAATCTCTCTAAAGCCTCATTTGAAAAATCCTTAACAAAGAAAAGACTCTTCCGTACCAGCTAATATCTAAATAGGTCTTATGGCAGAAGAATTTAAAGGCCTTATGACTTTAACAAATTTATCTTGAACAATTTTGTTGTGAAGCCAGCCTTCTTCAAACACAGATGAGGCATACTTTCCAAGCAATGAAATGCACAATCTACAGAAAACCGATTGTTGAAAGTTGAAAAATCCTACAAATTAAAGTCAACATTCAAATACCCAGATCAGTTAATATTTAATGCACTCTTTTCAGTAACAGACTGTTTGGCACTGTATTTCACATGGATATCAGTTAATTGGAGCACGGTATTCGGAGCTATTACAGAAGGTTGAAAATCGGCCACTTCTTCACTTCGAAACATATGCTTTCAACAGGATGGTGCCACTCTAAAATAGACATCAAAAGGAAAATAGTATTTGGCGAAGACATCCCCCCATCAAATCAACGGGTATGGTGTTTCGTAGAATGGCTTCTGTGCTTACTTGATCTGGCCCAGCGGTACTCAACCCACGGCCCACCAAGCCTTTTTAAGTGGCCCGGCCAAAAAAATTAACTTAGTTAAGAATATTGCATTAAAAATTTGGGTGGGAAATCAGACATGTCAATTTTACTTTTTGCTGTCGGTATCGTACCGGTACGAATTGATATTCTTTTTCTATTTGAAATGGTGATAACAGAGAACAAGTAGAGTAGCGACAGGTTTATGGGTGGAATTAATTTTTAACTTTCTTTCATGTCTTGCAAGCGAAAAATATTCGAAGAAAATCTATCGTTTCAAGACGATTTAAGTCGACTATTATGTAGTGAAAAACAAACAGGGGGGGATCAGTAATCACTTAATTTGTCACAAAAGTGTTGTATTTAAAAAATATCAATAAACAAGAATCATTCAGTGGCACTTTTCCTCGATCTCTTTCAAGAAGTGATAAATTGGATTTCTTGAACAATCTTTGCAACAGCAACAAAGTATTTTGTCTGTGGTAATATCACAGCGGGGTAACAAAGACATCCTATGAGGTTTGTTATATTATTGGTAATCATATGAAACTGTATACTGATGCAGAAATTGTGAAGGGGTGTTTCTTAAATGTTTCTAATTTAGTGTTAGTGACAAAAATAAAAAAATATAAGAAAATAATAATTAAAAAAAGCAAAACAGGAGTTACAATGGTTTGATCAATATTTTCCACATTTTAAATTTCCAATGTTATCTTGGTCTGAAAGAATCCCCCCGCATTTAACCCAATGTTGCGGCCCGCGTGAAATAGCTGATACATGTATGCGGCCCAAAAGGAAAAAAAGGTTGAGTACCCCTGATCTGGCCTATCGGGGTTTTTTTTCTGTAGGGATACTTGAAACAGCAGGGGACAACCATGTTGACTCCCCGGCTACAATGCAGGATCTTAAATGACATGTTTCTAATGCTTATTGCATAGGCTAGTTCAAAAAGTGTTACATGAAATCGAAACGTTGGAATGTAAATTGTGTGATAAAGAGCATACTGAGCACCGAAAACAAGGCTCACTCTTGTTAATTAATTATTCCTTTAAAGAAAAAAAGAATAACTATTAAGGAATCATTAATGGTTTTTCATAGGGTCAAAGTGCTGTTTATTATTAACAATTTATCAAGCATTTTATGTGTTATATTCTATGTATGATTATGCGCGAAGTGACTTTTCGTAAAAAACTAAGAAGCTCTACAGTTTTTTAATTAGCTTTTTTTCATATCTCTTACCCTTTTTTGGGGATAGTAACTATAACTCTCACCATTTGCCATCAGATGGCTGTTGGTCAGATTACTGTGTTCTAAAGTTAATTCATTACACGAAACACATAGTTGAAGCATTTGATGATCATCCGGAAATATTCCAACGGAACGAGTAAATTTTTTAAACTATATTTAATGCCTTCTTCAAATTGCAGGCCATTGTGGCCAAGCAGGTAATGAAACATGTAAAAAAGGAGGAGGGGAGTAAAAAAAATGCTGCATTTAAAAATGAAACTGCATTGCTGGCCATACAAAGTGCAACACCAAGAAGGACCAAAGATACTGCAGCAAAATTTATATGGCAGATATATATATATATATATATATATATAACATGTTGTACAAAAATCAAATGATTAAAATTAAATACAGCCTTTTGTGACATGTGTATGATGAAAAAATCAGTAGTAAGTGAAGCCGCCACTGTTGGCTATAACCATTGTCACACGCCTCGGCATAGAATCAAAGAGGCTTGGGGTGTATTCTTGCGGTACATCAGTCCATGCGGCTTCCACATATTACCAAAGTTAATCTGTTGTAGCAGTGGGTGGTGTATCTTGGGCCAGTCATTGAGCAAACATGGACCACACGTTTTCGATTCGAAATAGATCGGGAGAATAAGCAAGCCAAGGAGGCAATTCAATCTGATAGGTAATGAAGAACTCTTTGCGTGCCACGTGTGTTCGCGCATTATCCAGTTGGAATATGGTTCATAGCAAGCGTTGAATGTATGGGAGGACCAATAGCTCCGATACCTCAAAGGTATCGGACTGGCTGTTCAGTGTACCGGCAATGCGTACTAGAGGGGTGTGGAAGTGAAATCCAATACCACTCCAAATCATGATACCGGGAGCAGGAACAGTTCAGCAGCCTCTCACCACGGTGTCTCCAAACTCGAATCCGAACATCGTGATGTTGCAGGCAGAAGCGGGATTCGTCAGTAAATACAATGTCGTTCCTTTCCTTTGTCCAGGTCAGCCGTTCATCGCACCATTGGCGGCACAAACACTTGTGGTTTCCAGTCAAGGGTAAACGAAGCAATGGACGCTTTGCGAACATTCCACTCTACTGTAAACGTTTTCGAATGGTACGAGTGGACAGCGTAAGATACGTAACGGACTGAATCTGTTGTGATACGGTTCATGACGTGGCTGTGCGATTCAACACTGCCATAAGCACAATCCACCTGTTATCACGGGCGGTGGTGCAAAGAGGTGGGTGCGATCGGTCCCGTCGGTCCTTCGTTTCCTCCTGCATTCAGCAAAGACAGATCAGCATCAAAATTGCTTGGTTTCGTCCAACACGTTGACCGATCTCTCTGAAGGATAATCCGCAATTCCTATAGGCTACTATTCTTCCTCGGTCAAATTCAGAAACTTGTCAAAAGGCGCTCGATGTCTTCCACGAGGCATATATAAACAGCTTAAGCAAAAACAAAACAAAAAAATACCACGAAAAACAATTGCTGTACTTCAAATCGCCAGTCTGTTCTTTCCTTATATAGCGCTTGCGGGTGGTGCTACGGTCACCCGTGATGTTCGTCTGCGCAAAAATGCTCATGATTTGCATATTTCATCGTCGCCAACACATGATATAAATGCTTCATTCAGGGTGTAGCATTTTGTGTGGCCGGTAATGCATAAAAGCAATCTTAATGCTCAGATTACGTAAAACTAAAGATCTCAGCTAATAATAATAACTATAAACTTGAACGATGCAAAACAATGGCAAATGCTTCTGAAAGAATAAGGAAAGAATAATTTCAAAAACTTTTTTTTGTTTAACTATACTACAAAAGTAGGAATACTAGAGATAATTTTAAAAAACATAAGTTCTGATATATTCCCCCTCCTTTTAAAAAACGACATTATACTATTGAAAATTCCATTCAATTTATTTAATTTTTGAAATAAATAGATATGTAACGATTAAAACTATCATTTTTATTAATAAATTTTTTTTAAAATTCATGAATAATGTGTTTTTACACTTATCCTTCATTACAACTATTTTTAGTATCTCAGTGGACATTCATTGTCTATTTCTTTGTATTGAATACGAATTATAACTTCTAAGGAAGAAATGGTGAGACATACATCGATAAATTGATTGAAATATTTCGCATGTTAAATATATAATCAAGAACCACTAGAGTTAAATAAAAAGGTGTGTCAGAGAAAAATCGTAGGGAAAAAAAGTAAATACTTTCATTATTTAAAAGCTTCTTTATTTTGTATGTAACATCTAGCTAAGAAAAACACTGTGAGTTTTTAATCTAAAAAAATTTTTTTATTATCCCATAAAAATAATTTTTTTTTTTACTGATATCACATAAAATATTAATTCAAAAATTATATGCTCACATAAATAATCTTTTATTCTAAAAATGTCTCCCATAAAGACATTTGTATAACTGGGTGTCCCTACACATAAAAGATTTTCATATATAACATTTGAGACGGGATTTTAATTTTTTAGATGAAGGTATCTGACTATGATACCTTCATCTGGCGGCTGACTTTTAAAAATCATTTAAATAATTTTTTTTATATTTAGTGTCACTTGAATTAGAATATGTATGCAAAATTGTTTTAAGAGTATTACTATACAAGTAAAAACTATTTAAATGCAATTTTTTTGGTAAAAAATGAAGAAAGAATGACACCGACTCAAAATATTTTCCTTTTTTGAAATAAGCTCTCTTCTGTAATAATAATATTTTCCCTATGTTATTGGCTAAGAGTACAAAGCCTGAACCAGTGTATTTTCGAAATATATATTATAATTTAGAAGTGGATTTTTTCATATTTTAGGATATTAAAGTACAGAAATTTTAACAATAAAAACACCCGTGATTATTTCAATTGATCGTAATTCTGAAAATAATCTAAATTTCACAAAAGTCTTAGTTCAGCCCTGGTAAAGAAGTCCTTGCTATATATAGACAAAATACAGGGGGGGGACCAAAAAGTATGACTATACAGTCAATTAAATAAAAATAAATAAACAATGATCTACACTCACGTTTTTTTAATCTGTCTTTAAAAAAAAAGATAAAAGTTTCTGTTTGATGAAATGCAAACTAGATGGCACAACGTCCCTTTTTATCAGCATTCTCGTTTCAAAATGACTTCACCGCAAGAACAAGCGCAAGTTGTTGCATAGTTTATCGAATTTAAATTAGCAAAACATGTACAGCGTACATGGGAGTAGGGGTGTACCCCCCCATACTGGAGTTAGGAATAGAGAAAAAGCTCCCTGGGATGGAAAGAGGAAGTCCAATACCGTGGCCACCTAGATCTCTAGATGTAACACCTTTGCACTTCTTCTTGTCATTGTTTACTAATCTTCAATTAGTGACACTGACGAAACGAAAAATCTAATTAAAGTGACCATTCGGATTGTTGATCCTACAATGCTTCTTAGGACAAGGCTAGAAATTACGTATAGATTCGATGTGTTGTGCGCAATTAATGGTGCGCACATTGAGAAATCGTGCAATAAAACATTGTACAAAAAACACCGTAACTATCTTAATTTTTTATTTTATTTATTTATTTTTGAAATTAATATTTGAAAGTTAAGTCATACTTTTCGAACATCCGGTATTATTATAAAAGCCTTTTTCATTGGAGGAAGTTCTGAAAATAAGTTTTTTTTTTTTTCCATTTTTTACCAAAAGATTGCATTTAAATAAATTGTTTTTGTAATGATATTCTTAGAACAATTTTTTTTACATGTATATTTTAATTAAAGTGATTTTAAATATCGAAAAAATATTCGTTTAACCAATGCTACAAAATCACGATATCACGCGATTCCGAACGTAGGCAGATACCTATCTGAGGTACTTCATTAGTGCTTTTCAAACATTCAATATTTGCGACCCAATATTCAATCATAATTTTCATCACGCCCCCTCCATACAAATAACAATGCATTGAATTCAATAATATTATACTTCGACGTTAAAAAGCTACAATACAATTTTAACCTCTTAAGTGCCAATGGCGTATATATACGTCTCATTCAACCGGTGCGTTAAACGCCCGAACGAATATATACGTCTTTACGAAATACGATATTTTCTGCGCACTGCTATCCATAAAATTATTCCGAAGTCTTTGGAATGCAGTAAAAGAACCTTGACAGTGTTAGCGAAGGATTTACTTATATCAGAGGATTTCCTTATTTTTGTTCCTTTTCTCTCCACCCCCAGTACATCCCATACGCGTGCCTACATGGAAAACGGACGCATTGGGGAGCGAATAACGTGACTTTTAATCGACAGTTAAGGGATTATGTACAAAGCGTACAAATTATCAAGGTTAGTTTTTGCTCATAATTTAATATGTGACAAGCCAGACAAGTAATCAGTAACTTAGTATTGTAAAGGTGACTGACTGCCTACCTTTGGACTTATTTTTTATATAAACAATTTTTTTAAGCAAATTGTATGTTTTTAGGAAGAAAAATAAAAAAAAATATGTAAATGCATAAGAATTTTTAAATAAATATTGCACTTTTAGAAAAATTGGTTGTTTTCAAGAAAATTTTACCAAATTTTTGCTAAAACGCGTAACGCTGTATAAAAAAATTTCTAATACAATTATCATAATTTTCTTTTTATGCAACATACATATTACGGTGCTATTCAAAATGAACCAAAATCTAAGAGAAATATTAAAATACAAAAAAATTACAGACAATTATACATAATGATATGAAAATTTTGATATTTTTTAAGTTTTTTCTTTATAAAAACTACCCTAAATGAAAAAATATTTAACCTACACAAAATTTATGGTGCACTTTATAAAAAAACAGTATAATAAACATTCCCACGAAATTTCAAAACGTTATCTGGTTTGGTTCTTAAGATATCATGTATCTGGTAAAAAGTTTCTTTCGAAAACATAATTTTGAGTAAAACGCATTTAAAGTTTTATCTTACCGCCCTTTTGCAGAGAGTGATGTTTTTTAAAATAACTATAACTTTATTTCTATTTCGCGTAAAAGAAAAAGAAAAACTGTTTTGGAAAGAAAAATATTCAAACTATAAGATTTTTTTTTTTAAAAAAAAAATGCCTTATACATGAAGACGAAAAACGACATTTTCAAGGTAGGCAGTCACCTTAAATTAATTATAAAATACATTGTGCAGTACTGATACATTTAAAAGTATATTATATAGGTGTAAATGTTAATATTATTTTTATAATGTCAGGATGTATTTTGTTTCTTTACTTTTAGTAAATTATAATGATTCTTTTAAATAATCTTTTGTTTTCGACTTTTCAATAGGCTCGCACCCCCCTCGTAGAGTGATCACGCACCCCTAATGTTTGAGAAAGGCTGCACTATATACGTACCTTGATACGTTTACAGATCTTTAACAGGAACAAAAGAACACGTTTTTCACACCCACTTTCAGCACGTTAAAAAAAAACTTTTCTTCTGATTTCTTTCTCTTTTTTTTCAAAAGGAATAAAAACGACACGCAATTGCATAAGTGTAAGGACATTTTCCTTTAGAATGTAACAACTGACATTTTTTTCTAAAAAATTCAAGGGCGAGGATCTGATCCAAATGCCATGCATGCAATTCACTACATTCTCCCCATATCCACACCAGGTGCGATTTCAACTAAATATGCATAATATTTACATTTAGAATATCCGCCACGTTGTCATTAGCAAGGTAAAATCCACTTGGCAAAAATTTTCCGCGGATTTGCCAACCGAAAAACCAATGGTAACTCCCCAAGCCGATAAAAATCAGAAACAACGACTTTCGGAAAAACCACGGACATCAGAGAGAACTACTCTTGGGATATTAGTCGCGGACCAGTGACAATTAAGCTGCATGATTGAAACATTAATAACGACTTTTTCAACCCTTTCTCTTCGCTTCATGACATTAAATATGAATTATTAGGGAATGGACCTGAATTCTAAGCATGTTCCATCTTTGTCTATCATTAGGCTTGGCACGATGGAGTCAATTAATGGAAAACGATCACGCGACATATGTGTGTTTGTCTGAGGACATTAAAAGAAATTCAATAAAAGAAAAGAGGAATTAATTTCGATTCGGCTCACCCTCTTTTGTTACTTTCGATACCAAAGGGTTGAGAGGAAGTCTGATTCGGGAGTGTTCCACGGATGAGACAACGTCGGAATCGGTGATTGGGTGAACACGGGGCTGTGTTTTGATATTTGGTTACCATCTGCATACGTTTGGTGAATGAAGCTTTGTTACGATCTTAATCAATTTGGTGATTGATTTTTTGCTATGATCTGGTTTCTTCTATTTTTTTTAACTTCGTTCTGAAACCTAGGGCTAAATGTTCTTTTACTTACAGCACTCATAAAAAGCTACTTAAACAACGGTGGGACATCTGCTTGGTACTTGATTTGCTTTTTTTTTTGTCAACGTCACATTCTAAAGCAACGCCGGGGCTATTTTGACAACATATCTTGCAATTTTTAGCCTTCGTCCAGTAATGAGAGCTGATCTGAACTGACATCCAACCACTCTCCAAAATTCTTTGTGAGGACTTGGTGACTTGATAGTTTTAATGTATATCAGTTCCACTACACGACGAGCTTTTTAGAGGAATGAGGATTCAAACCTGCGACTCGATAACGCCAACCAGGATTTTCTACAGTGATTACTTAGATATTGCGGCCAACAGCTGCTAGGTGAAGTCCATGGTTGTGTCGGGCAACTGATATTTGGTTGCGATTTGTATACATTAAATGAACACAATTTTGTTACGATATGGACTCATTTGGTGATTTATATATATATATATATATATATTGGTGTGATCTATTTTTATTTGGTTTCTTTTTTTTCTATTTCTCTTTCAAAAATTTTTAAGCCAAAAATATTAAAACTTACAAATAGTGGCTGATTGAAAAAAAAGTTATTTTGGTTGGTGTGCGTTTGATACTGGGATACATACGAAAGATAGATGAACAGAAGCATATACTACAAACACAGAAGAATACAGACTTGTATTACAAACGAAAATCCCAGCATAGAACAGAAAGGATGCGCTGTTTTCCATTCAAGACGGGAATCCATTTCAGGCTAAAGTCCGACTTCATTTCCCGAAGATACATCCATGCCTTATTCGGGATTCGAACCTGAACCCGCTCGATTACAAGCTGAGTGTGAGAACCCCCATATTAGGTGGGGCGGGGGAAAAAAGTTTTATGCTGGATATTTCAGTAAGATTTGCATCCTTAACCTTAAATATTGTAACCTTAAATTAATGTAACTATTAAAAATATCTTTTAGTTATCAACCTGGACATGGTCATATGTCATTCACATACTTATGGCATACGAGCAACGGTAACAGGAAAGAAAATTAATGGCGCTATAAGGAAAACAAGAATTATCTATGTAATTTCGTTAAGAGTGATTCGGGAAATTTTTAACACTTTGTGACGAATCTATACGGAACTTTATCACTAACCTTCTGAGTCGACCTTTTTAGGGAAATTTAATTCCCTACCTATTTCCAATCAACTCCAAAAAGCGGACAGGATTCCTTGTTATGCAGATTAGATTAAGTATTTAAGTCAAACGAAATAGTAAAGTTAGAGCAGTAGGAGATAGAGATTGAAGCAGAAAGTTATCGTGGATTTAAATTGAAGATTTCTTGCTAGAGATATTTAATCTCAAGAATTGAGATTCCGAGTGGTAACTATTGATTTGTGCTTAAAGTCTCATTAAAGTTTTAAGAGTGAGATTAAAGTTAAATGTTCAATAAGAACATTATTAAATATAATTCTGGGATCTCTTATCGTGGTAATCTCTGCGTGATCGTTATTTAATGTTTAATTAATTAGATCATTAATTAAGTTAATTTAAAAGATATTATCTTTAAAACCTCATAATACTAGTTAAACATATTGTTAATAAGTCTTTGATTCTATTTGGATAAGATAACCAAATAAAGAAAGTTGTTTATAGAAATGGCTTCTGGTTCTTACATGACTCCTATTTATTCTCGTTCTCAAAGTGAGGTCCAAGGAGACCTTCACAACTTTTCTATGAAAATGAGCTTGTATACATTCATACACGTCACGCACAATACGCTTGCCAATATATGTAGAATTTATAAGGAGATATTTTTGTATGAAACAAGGAAGAAAAAAGTAAAAAGGGAAAAAATGAATAGAAATACGATTTTTCAGCACTGATATAGGGATAAAATGAGGCAACAAGTTTTATTATACAACCTCTGACAATAAAGTTCGGTCAATAGTCCTGTAACATTAACGTAGGGGAAATATTAACGAAAGTTACCTTACTGTCCTTCGTAATAGTCACCAGTCATAACTATGTCCTATGCTATACATGCTATGCTATGCTGTCCTATGCTAACTATGCTATACATGTCCTGGAAACTTTGCAAGAAGTCTTCTTTTGGGATGGAGTTCAAAAGCCTCATCACGTTTCGTTGGATTTTAGGAATATCGTCAATATCGATAACGCGTTCTTATCTCTAAATTCTGGGTAAATATTTGTCGCACAGATTCATGGTAAATCTGCCGTTCATCAGCTATCCTGCACACAGTTAATTGACGATCTTTAGGGATTAATTTCCTAACTTTCTCAATGTTTTCGTCACTGACGGAAGTTACCAGTCTTCCGCTACGGGGGTTGTTAGAAACACTTTCCCTGCTTTTCGAAAACGGGCAAGCCACTCGTACACACTCTTCATGGGCAGTGCTTGATCTTCATATACACGTACCGGTATCGCATAAGTTTCTTTTGGTGTCTTTCCAAGCTTAAAACAAAACTCTTAATTGATCTTTTATTCGTTCATTTTCCTGTTCTCAGTTAAGAACCAACGTATTAAACAAGCCCTTTGTAAAACAAGTCTTAAACGGAACACAAATGAGCCTCAACTGAAAAACGGTGGGGGAAGATGGTCAACACCTACCGCTACGCATGTGCAGCTCTTTGTTTCGCCAGTGTCGCCAGATCGGCCGTTCTGACTTCATTCACCTAACTTTATTGTCAGAGGTTGTATACGACTTGAAAGCTGTTTCATAAACATTTTAGTATAAAAAAAGTAAAAATATTGATTACTTGAAATTCAGATTCCTTGATATTAGATCCATTAATTTATATTGCCCTGGAAACATCGCGAGAAATATTGGCGACCTCATTACTCTGATCCACGGTCAAGTGATGAGGTTGATACCAGGTTTGGCACCCCATTTTCAAACTTAACATTATGTAAACTCTTTGCAGTTTCGACAGATTTAGCGTGTAACATCTGCTCTATGCGACAGGCTTTAATAAAATTCAAGTCTAGAACTCCTAACTAGAAAGAAAGTACATGGGTCACAAGCAGTGGCGCACACAAGGGTAACAAAGCCCTTGACTTTTCTTCCATTCATTATAATTCTATGTACATAGGATGTAAAATTTAATTATTTGTTATTAATAATTAATTTTATTACCTAATGCTAATTACTTATTCAATAATGAATTGTTTACTGTTTTTTTGTTCCCGAAAGTCGACAAAATTAAAAGAATATGTTTGGCGGCGTATTGGTGCAGGGTACGGAAATGGTGAACTTTTGATTCTGGACACCCCCCTTGAAAAATTCCTGTGTGTGCTACTGGTCACAAGTTAACAATTGTGACTACCAGCGTACTGTGGCCAAAATTAAAAAAAAATACTCGTATTTTTTTTGGCCAGAATATACAATAAATGCATCTAATATAGTTTGATTTTTTTTTTACAAAATCAAACAAATAAAAAATGTATACTGTAATCGCTGTTGACTTATTCCACCTGATTTAGCTACAGGCTAGACCAGGTCCATAAGCAGATATGTCTTAGGACATGGGCCAACTGGGTTTGGGCCCAGGGCCTCACCCTCGGTTGGGGCCACGTTTCGTTCTTGATTCTGTCTTAATAAGACCAAAAATTTCAAGCTGCATGCCAATTGGCAAAACTGTATTATTAAGTGATGACCATTGTTCATGTCTAGGCTTAGGCCTAATACCATAATAATAACCGGCCATTGGTCAAGCCGGTTTGTGCCTGGATTTGCGAGACTGTGAGTCATGCACATTTATTTGTTTACAATGTTATTCAATGTATTAAAGTGCTTAAATGGTTCGAAATTTTTTCTGAATATATTTAACAAAATTTTCGGATAATTTGAATCTAAACACAATAAAATCTAAAAGGTTGTTAGAAGAACTTTTCTATTATTTTTTACTATTCATTTAATGCCTGTATACTTACTCTCTTACTCTAGAAAAAAACTGTAACTTGTAATTTCTATTTATTATAGAATATATTAACAAACTAGAGCAAAAAAATCGATACATTTATCTTTTTATTTCAACATGGATAATATTGATTTGTCTGTTACTTCGCGTTTTCCCTCACGCTCACAAAAATATATGCATATCGATTATGCAATTCTGATGACTTACTTATTGTATTTTCTTTATATTTAAATGGAGTATTATGCCTGATTTCAATAATCCATCCATAAAAGGTACGAGCTTGATAAACACTACTATAGCTTAATATGTAGCATTGCATAAAAAATTTGCTGTTTGTTGAGAAATATTGAATTTCTCGATATTTTTTTAGCAAATAAAGTTTGCATAGTGATGCTTTTTAATATTAAAAGATGATAATAAGGAGATTATTACTACTTTTCTTTTTTAAATGAAATTTAATGTTCTTTTTGATAACAATAACTCAGGATTTTGATAAAGGAAAGATTTCTTGGGTCTTTGTGATATTACAAACTGATATTTTTGAATTGTATAAAATGAACAACGAGTGAAATGATATTTAACATAAAGCATGGTTTTTTTATCCCTTCAAATTAGCCATTTCTGATTTTTGGACAATTCTTTTAACTACAAAATAATTTAGAAGTTCAAATTAGCATGAAATATCATTAAAACAATAAATGCCGTATAAAGTTTATTATTAGTATTTAAAGTTTCAAGTAATTTTTAAGTATTTTAATTTATTATTTTACTTATTTATTAAGTATTTTATTTTTTTACCGAAATTCCATTTGTGTGTGATTCTTGTATAATTTTTAGAAATGTTAATTTAATTTCACAACAAAAAAAATGAAATTTTAAAATACACCATACATTAAGAAAAAAAGCTGCAAATTATATTTTTCAAAGTTATATAGAGAACCCTTTACTCAGCATGAATTTTTTCAGATATCTTTTTTTTTAATTTGGGAATATTTAAAAAAAAAATTCGTTTCAATAGAAAAAAAATTTTGTTGTTGCTAATGAATGCCACCTGTCTGACGGTGACAGATCGAGGTCCATGAAATTCGCCTGTCGTTATCCGTAGCTTTGAGCACAACAAAGGTGACAGTACGATTTAGCTCGGTTCCTCCCCAATTTTGAGAGAGAAGACCCTGGAGGTCAGTGGCCTCCCACCACTCTTCCTTTTCAGCAACCTCACGAGAGGGCGTGTGGTTGAACGACTATTTAGAGTACTCAATGCCGCAAATACACTATACATTTACAAACATCCATGCCTTCTCCGGAATTCAAACCCAGGCCCTAGGACACATTAGTCAAGAGTCACTAACCACTATACCGAATGGGTGGCAAGAAAAAATTAAATTGCATATAAAACAATTTAGCTCTGTTTTAAAATGTATCTATTCTTCAAAACGCACTAAGAAGTCGTCACGTTGATATAAAGTATAAGTTAGGCTAGAGTGAGGTGACAGTCCAGATATTGTCCTGGTCACTTGCTGATGTTGTTGTTGTTGTTGCACGCCCCTATTGCCATTGGTCAGTAGTGCTAGACCAGGTCCATGACATCGTACACTTTCAGAAAGTCCAACACCAGCAAGGGATCGTCTGCTAAATCCTGCTTGGTGAGCCCTTGGCACTCGAGGATGTGAGCAGGTGTGGCCGGCTCAGAAGAACAGTTCTTGCACGTTTCAAAGATCTTGCGTCCTTCGGAAAATTTCATTGTTTTGATATGGCCACTTCGAAAGGGAGCTAGAAGAGTTTGATTCTGTCTTGTAAAACCGTGAGCCAGAGAGCCTCCAGGACGAGAACACTAATACCAATGGTGCTCTGGGGGACGGGGGTAATCCAAGCGGTCTTATTCTGGTGTTTAGTTCTAGAGAAAATCTCCAAAAAGGTGAGGAGTGCTGACGGCTCTGGTACCTCGCAAGCGCTAGCCTTTGCCAAAGTGTCCGCAATCTCATTTCCCTCTAGATCTATGAGAGAGGGAATCCACACTTACTGATACTCGATTGAGGTCAGGGGCGTAGCTACCTCAATATCGATGACATGGGACACCCAAGCTACAGTGGCCCCAACATGTATATCTACAGTCCTGACAACAGGGTTCTCATCTAAATAAGGGCTCCGAAGGAATTTTGATACAAGGCCCACGAGTACGAGATCCTCCACCTATAGCCCTTATGCTGTTCTTAAGAATAAAATTATCATTTAATCGATTCAACGTATTAATATCCGTCGCGTAGAACAAATAGGATTTCAGCACTAAAAAGAGAGGACCTCAATGTCTTCATTTAGATTGTGGCCCACATTCAAGCTCAGGTATCGTCTTCGCCTCTTGACTGTGGATTAAAATTACCAGATTAAACGCCAATAACTTAAACAAGAGGTTTCAACATGTGATGGCATCCGTTGAGGAGGTGGACATTGTGGGTCTGAGATATCTTCCTCAGTTTAAGTAGAATAGAAATGCTGGTTTCATCGTTTACGGAGGACCAGCCGCTACTAATATGTTGTAGTGCATTGCGGCTGTCCGATAAAACCCATAGTTCCCCAAAATCGTAATCATAAGACATGATAGCATCAGTTGGACTAACAAGTGGCTACTTGAAATGTTTTTCCTACGATAGTGACAGAAAAATCCACCCCACTTGTAAGAAATGATGTAACCATCCAGCTTCACCGGATCACATTCTGCCTCAGACTTTCTAAGGGGGACTTCACATCCGATCCCCTTATTACCATAGATTTTTCGGTAGTAAACAACGTTCTGGAGCTGATCTGACATCGAATGCGGATTAGAAAAAACAGAGGTTTCAAACTGATTTCATGCAGGTTTGATGCAGCCATTTCATACAGTCAATGATGATATTACAGAAGATGATATTTCTGCATAATATAACACAAAGGAATAACGTATTCAGTTTGAAGTCTTTCAAGCTTATAGGATAAACCGCATAGTTGAACCGTTAATATTTTTTAGTATGCATTTCATGCTAATTTAATGTGCAGTAAAACAAGAAGTGCGAATCATTTGTAATAAGTGAATCTGGTGGGGGTGTGCTCAGATTCAGAAGATTGGGAGTTAAAGTTCAGCAAATATTCAGCTACGTCGATTTGTACGTTCTGAAAAACATCTAAGTAAACCTGGTCTTCCGCAATGATTCACATTTTGTTTTTCTATCCATCTGGCCTAAATTATATTTACATTGGACACATCTACGTGTGTTTCAGTAATGATACGATGTTAATACTAACGAGCTGTACGTAATGCTATAATTAAACCTTTCGTAAAATTGTCCAACTGCCAGAACTACTTTGGTAGCGCCATTGAGGCATTTCTTACTCTGTGTAAGTCTTCTGGCACACATACACACAGAATTTCCTAAAAAGTTCTGGATTTCCTAGACGAGAGAAAGTAGAAACTATTGGTTCACTCATCGCGTCGTTTCTTTCTATTTTATTCCTGCTACAGTCACGTAACTAACTAGCATTGAAGATTATCTCCATAGCTTGTTTAGCTGCGTATTACACGAAATTTGCGTAATTATATGGCCAAATATGCAAACTGTTTCATTTTTATGCCATTGTTAGAATATGACTTTCTTATGTCAGAACATGAAAAATAGACCAGTAAAAACTAGAGACTTCTGATATATTTTGCTTAGGAGAATCATAAATCTCCCTCAAAGTACGTCTTTTGCGCCATACACTTATCTAAACGATCTTCAACCACCGAAAACGCTTCTGCAAGGTTTCTTTTGGAATAGTGTTTTATCTCAGCCGTCACGCTCTGTCTTATTCCTTCTCAAACTCAAAGCAGAATCCTTTCAATGGCGTTTTCAATTTCGGAAACAATTGGAAGTCGCAAAGATTTATGTCTTGAAAGCGGAGAAGTTTGAGAATTCGATGTTCAGCTCAAAGAAATGAATTCTTTCTGTTCTACCCATAAAAGATAGGACACAAATTTCACACCCACTCTGTGCATGTTCAAATCATCATGCAAAATTGCAGGAGCAGAATCATTAACCTGATTCCAATTTTTTTCGGAAATCTCTACGTAAAGTCGATCGATGAGCTTTGATTTCCCAGAATTTCCACCATCTCAACAAGAACTGCTTCTCGATCAGTCTGCAACTTTCTAGAAGTTTGGTCACTTTCTACTGATGGCCACAGCCCTTTTTTAAATCTGTTGAATCACTTCTTTATTTATGTTACCATCGTAGCATCTTCTCCTTGTATCTGTTGCATCTTGCGAATTGTCAAATTTGATGCAATGTCTTTACTCAATTCATTCAGTCACCTTGAGAGAAGTATAAAATACGAGGAACACTTATAACAGCACTTTCACTCGGTGGTCATCAAATAACCACTGCCACACCTGAATGGGGACAAGAAAATCAAGTACGTGTGTGATGTTCCTCCCCTTGGAAGTACATCTCTCGAAGTATCAGCGTGAGCTAGAGGTGTAGGATTAGCGAAAGAACTGGGATCAAACATTATCTTAATATGACTTTATTAAGATATTCAACTTAAACTTTTAGCAAATTCAATTATAATAATTAATATGAGAGAATCTACGATGACGAAATACGCAACACACAATAAGACTTAATCTAATTCAGATCAAAATCAATAAGCGAACCGCCTAATCCTCAATTCTAATATTAAATAATCAATCCTACCTTATTACAGCTTGTAGTAACGATCAATCTTGTCTTTATATGCAATGGGATGCAACACACTTGGCTAATTCATCTATTCGATCACTAATAACTTGAATTCACGTCACGCAAAACTCAGTAAGACTTGAACCACGAACTGTAATAACCATCAACTGCCACAAACCAACATCAATTGTCTAACATTCCTTTACATTGCCATCACGCTTACTCTAAGATCCTATATTTAAAAGTCCGTTCATTTGCATCTTTTGTTCACATTTCACTTCTTGGATTTGGTTGGAAAAGAGTTGCCATTAATTTTGGCCCAAAGAACCCAAAGCACTTGTTAAAGAAAAGACGCGTGAGACGTCACACGTGTTTTAAACTGTGTCCTTTTCACTGTGCAAAGTGGAGCTACAACAGAATCATTATTGCGGGCTGAAAGGTTGGATGTTTCTTAGACAGCTTTATCTGTGAATACGTAAACGCTTTTCCAATGACATTGAATAATTCTCCATGATTATTTAATGTGGCGGTTTTACTGTTTGAGCGTTTTCTTTGATTTCATTTTCTTCGTCGATTTTAATTAGGAATTATACTAGAGATATCAAATAGGGAAATTGGAAGGTCGTAGCCGGATTGAGAAATGTGCTTTACTCAATAATGGTTCAGATCACGTGAGTCATATAGGGCAATTGTTTTGATGTGAATCTAATTCAATTGCTTTATCATTGCCAATGAAAGATATCAATGTGCTTATTTTTCTGCCTGAGAAAATGTCCGATCAGAATCTGGATCAATTTAACTGTAACCTCACACAACTACCTCACCGAATTCATCTCTGTACATTCGACAAATCAAAATTTGCCGAGGAAATCCCAAGGTTTTTGCAGGTGTCTCTTAATTTTAGCATTCTTCATTTAATGAAAATGGCCAGAAATCCTAATAGATACGTTTCTGGACAATAATACTAGGTACAACTTAGCGTTTATTAATATCTAATTAGTATTTAATGTTTTAAAGTTTGTATAGTTAAATTTTAAGATTTCACTCAGAGGCTCCCAAACTTTTTGTTTCATAGACCCCCTGCCGTGTTTTCCGATTTTGCGTAGACCCCTGTTCCCCTAATATTGAATTTTTGCAAATTTATCAATTTAAATGTCTTTATGAAACCTGGTACAGAGCTACTTATTTTAAAAGATTTAGTGGAAGGAGTATAGAGTTAGGAATGTAGTTTAGTCGGAGTAAAGTGTTAAAGTTTAAGAAACACGTTAATTAAATTAAAATTTAATTAATTAAATTAAAATTTAATTAATACATAGAATAACTGATCAACAAACAAATATTTATAATAGGAGGGATAAGTCTGGTGCTTCAATAACAAATTTTCAACATTTGGTATCAATTTTAATAGTCTCTTTTTCTTTCTTTCTTTTTTTATTTTGGGGATTGGCAACCGCGCAGAAACTCCTTCTCAGTACGAAAAGCAATTAAAAACTTTCTCACAATACTCTATAATTTGGGATAAGTTTAAGGTTTGTTTTTTTAAAGCCAAAATAGCTGACTTCCGTTTTTAAATTGTACTTTACGATCTCCGCTACAGCCCATTCCCAACAATTCCTCTTAAAATATGACATTCTTTTTTCAATACACCCATATGAAATCTGAATAAAGAGCATTTAAATGTTGAACGGAGGTTAAAGCCACCTCTTCCTGGCAGATTGTCTGTGGTCAATTGAGAAACTTGGAAAATTTACGACGTCCAATTTTATACTCCTTTAGCTTAATTCTAACAAAAAAACGCTGAAATGGTCATTTTTATAATAAAATTTATTCTGTCACCTTGTAAATGCAAATTAACCTAATCAAATTTAGTAAATAAATCTGCTAATTGATATTGATAAAGTTTGGTTTTCATTTGATTAAATTTTCGTTTAAAATGGAAGTCACGATCGTAGACCCCAGTTACACCTCGTTAACCCTTAAGTCATTTTTTCGCCGACGTGGACCCCTTAGAGGTCATCATAGATCCCTGAGGGTCGATATAGATCACTTTGGGAATCACTGATTTAAATGATTAAGAACTATTTAATTGCGTTAGCAACTAAAGGAAGATGTATTAGGCATCGATATGCTCGTGAGTTTATCTATATTGATGTTGTACTGGACACATGCGCATAAGTGATAATGTCTATTACGCAAGTGCTTGTGATTGTTTATAATATGCGATACTGTCTCCGCTTGTTTTCTTTTCCAAATTTTATTCTTAAATGTTATATTAGCTGCCTTTAATTAATGTATTTCGAGGTCTTAAAGAAAGGTGTTCTTTTTCTTGGGCCCTTAATACTTAAGATCCCAGTTGATAAAAAATTTTTTACTAGTAAAACATTTACAAGAGTTATTTTTTGTGCTAAGACGATATTTCGATTAAAATTTAAAAATTTCCACAATTAAAAAAAAGCTCCTCAAGATATAAAGATCAAAGAGTCATGATGCACTTTTAAACAAAATGAAAGAAAAACTCGGTGCTGTACATGTATTCTTTTACTTGCAAACTTTCCAGAAGGCTGTTCGTAGCCAGCAATAATTTAAAATTGGTAAGCATTTTTATATGAGTAATAATGTAAGAATTATTATAATCCTTTATTTAATTAATAAAATACAATTATAAAATACGTATTTTATTAATAATATTATAACCTAAGTTTAAACTTTTATTTATAATATTGTAAGTTTATTTTATACGTAAGTTTATTAAAAATTTACACGTAAGTTTGAACTTATACACATATACGTGCGTGAGTATTCTTGAGTGAGGGAGTATTGTATATTAAAATAGCATAGTAGAAAAGTTGACGCTACCCTAAAATACCATACTGAATGAAGAGATTTGTTTCTTGAAACACATGCTGCTTTTTTTTTATGAAATATGTACATTAAGTTAAGAGATTTATATTGTATAAATTAAAATATCTTATAAATTATTTTTAGAATTTGAAATTTTAAAAATACTGTAAAAATAATTTTAAAAAAAGTTTTCCTTAAAATGTTTTAGTACAGTAAATATTCTAACAAACAAACTCCATAGATCTGAGAGAGGCACTATTCTTTTCAAAATAAAATTAGCTTATTGTTAAAAATTGAATATATTTAATACCCCACTGATGCGTATGCTATATGATACATAAAACTTAAACTCAGTGGGGCAACAGCCCACGAGGGCCAGGGCCTACTACCTGACCATCGGGCGCTGAGGTGCATAAGCAGATGTCCCGATCAGGTGGTCAGTCTGAAGCGAGATCCCCAGTGTTTAAGTCCCGAAGCAAGCTAGGTTCTCATTTATCGACCCACTACAGTAGGGATGAAAAGCTGAATCGACATTGCCCATCCCAGTAATAGAACCCGGACCTGTGTTGAGGAAGCGCGATACGCTACCACTCAACCACTGGGCCTTCATATGGTGCATACATTAGTAAAATATATATTAAACTTCTAATTGTTTAAACAGTTATAGACAGAATCTTCTTTTTAATTCTGAATGAGACAACTGATTTTATAGGTATATAAGACATAAGTTTTTTCTATTCTAATATATGAAAGTATTTTGTATAATATATATATATATATAAAGTATATACATATATATATATATATATATATATATATATATATATATATATATATATATATATATATATATTGCCATATTGAAGAACATGTAAATAATAATTATAAATTGGTCTTGTCAAATATTTTTAATTACAAAAAAAAATGAAACGAACTATTATATAATTTGTCAAAACAAACTATTAGATAATCTGTCTACTTGTTTGTAGCAATTTTAAATAAACTGTTTTTAATTTTAGTTATCTTTAGACTTAGTTTATTTTTCTAATCGGAAAATGTAGAAGTACAATGGAATACGTTCAACGCGAAAAAGCTTAAGATGAAGTATCGGTTAATACGAACTAATACAATGGTCCCGACAAATTTTCTTTTAACACGAAACAAAAATCACTTAACACGAAAAAATTTCCTTTCCGGAAATAAAAAAAAAATACGTAAAACACCAGCCGAAGTTTGAAAAAGTTTCTGGATTATTGGACTGTCCTACTTTATGTACGTAAGAATTCGTTGCAGAAGAGGATAATAATGTGTGTAGATGATAATAAGCCCCAATTATGGCAGACAGACATTTTGGAGTGTTCAAAGCTGAAAAAATATCGTTGATGCAGATTCCGATGACGAAAATAAAATGAATAATGCAGTTCCTTTTTCTGAAGTGTGGAACATCATGAAAAGTATGCGCAGTAATTGAGACGCGCATTCCAATGGTGAAATGAATAACAAAATGGACGACATCGAACAATGATGCTGTCAAAAAGAGAGTGCAAAGAAAAATATCAGATTATTTTCCAAAAACTGGATAAATGTTTTGCTTTTCAAAAAATTTGTGAATGCTTTTGTTTCATTGATTTTTATGAAATACATACAAAAACATACTACTTAAGTGTACTCTAATACAGCGGTCGCCAAAATGGTGGTCCGGGGACCATTAGTGGTCTACAAGAAAAATGTACCCCAGAAAAATGTGGAATATACTTACTCATCACGTTAAGTTATGTTTTAAGATGCTTACGGGCGTATTGAGTTTAATATAAAATATATGCAATATATTAGTTGGATTATTAAGGAAGTTTTTGTGTATTTTCTTTTGTATATTGGGGTTTTTTAAGACAGGCGTGATCTTAAATCTTAACCATGTGCATATTTTCTTTCATTTGATATTTATTAGGATGAAATTAATTGGACTTTTTTGTAAATTTCTCCTCTTTTTTTATTTTAGATTTCATAATTTGACACTACAATTAATAGTTTCATTTTATTAACTAGGAACATTTTATGTTCATATTCTTAGATCACAATTTTTTTTTTTACAAACTTAAAAAATCCTATTAGTGGTCAACGGGATTTAAATTATGAATTTACTGGTCCGTGAGGTAAAAAAATGTGGCGACCGCTGCCTAATAAATTTAATTTTGCTGAATCTAAGTGTTATTTTTCTTGCAATATCATTTAACTCGAAATTCTTTTAACTCACTGTACTAAAAAATCCAATTTTTTGAAAGTGTTTAGTACAATACTCCACAGACATTCCATCCGCCCAAAGTCCAAACACTAAATTTTTCCTCTCTGAAACCGTATTCATCTATTTTTGCGTGCGTAATTTACAGCCGAGAATTTTATCTATTTTAAGCAAATGATTGGCCGCGGAACCAGTTCCTCCGTAAGACTTTCCTTTCATACCTCTGCAAGTTCAAGGTCCAATTACCAGCTCGCCAGCGCAATGAGTAACAATATGTCCAGAAACAGCCCGCATAAATACAGTCAGTCTCTTGTGTTGCAGGATTTATGAGGAGTACTTATCTGACGTACGATGATGGCGGATGACGGTTATTCAGAGATCGTGTCACTTATCTTTCTTTGACCTTCCTTGGGATGTGATGACGGATCTTTTTATTCCACTTCGCTATTCACTTTTATCTAACGCTTCTACAGATGCGCAATTCGCCTCAAAGTACGAATTCGTCGCAAGTCTATTTCAATACATGCGTTATTTAAATGCATTGTGTTACAAAAAAGCTGATTTGTGAATTTTGACGAGTGCTAATTTTAGTTCGTATCCTTAGTTTAATGCAGGGGTGACACCAATCCGTGGCACATGTACCACAATGTAGCACGATGGATTTGTAGCAGGAGCACGCGAAGACTTCATGAAAAATTTAAAGAATTTTGAAAAGATAATAAATAACCATTTTTTACAGTTTTGTTCGAGCGAGTCACTCTAAATGATCCTCGGTCGCTCGACGACCCCGAAAAACTAGCAATCCCCCCCCAGTACTTATTACTTCTATTTTAATTTTCAACAAGGTCAAGTAAAGAATCTGAATGCTATTCCCCAAATGTTCTGATAGGAGATTAAGATCTCTTCGGTGCTCCGATGGAACCGTCAACATCTTGATGTGAGCTTGTCTCAGATCAAAAACCTCAAAATTCGGATAAAAATATGTTCGTGAATAAATGTTTTCTGCAACGGACATAATGAAATGACTATCCCTAAAAACTAGCTAATGCGCTCCTATAATAACCTAATCTTGTTAGCATCTGTAAGAACTAATCCTAATATAGAAGACTTGGTAAAAAAAGTAGTAATTCAAAAGCCACATTAAGTAAATACAGAGCATTTTAATAATTATTTTGATTTAAATTACTCATTTTTATTTTATACCTAACCTAACTGATTGAACTTGTGAAAGGTTTATTAACAATAAAACCAAAGTTTATACTTTCGACTTACGTATTATATTATTTTAAATTTCAACTACATAGACTTGCACTAAAAAATGTGATATTTGCGACAAAATCCCATAATAAGCTCATAAAGAGCATTTTTCACTTTTCCTTATTTGTTTATAGTTTAAAGATACGAATACGAGTAGTATATCGCTTCTGTAGAAGTTTGTGTGTTCTTAAATTACAAATGTTGCTTATTCCGATTTGTTTGCAAGGCACCCACGGAATTATTTCGATTTTAATGCATAAATATAATGCAAAAAATATCATGAGGTTATTATTGTTTTTGTACTAAAAAAATCACAATGATTAAACTTTTATTTTTATGAAATTTGCAACACATGAGCTTAGCTCCCGGAATCTTAATTACCGAAATGGTATTTTCTTTAAAGTGGTGCAACAACTTATCTGCATTCATTCCATTTAAAAAAGCTGCGTAAAATTATTTTCATTCAATTGTCGAAAGGTAGTGAAATCCAATCAATATTGAAGATTCGTTTTTTGTTTATTATTATTGCTATCTGTTTAGAGTTTATTAACGTCACACTGTAGCATGCCCAACGTTAGGGCTATTGGTGATGGACAGTGGTGCACACAAGGGGGTCCTGGGGGTCCGGACCCCCAAAGCCCTTGATCTTTTTTCCGATCGATTATAATTCTAAGTATATAGTGCGTAAAATTTAATTAAGTATTTGTTATTAATGATTAATTTTATTAATTAATGCTGATTATTTATTCAATAATTAGTTTTTTACTGTGTTTTGTTCCCGAAAATCGCCAAAATCAAAAGGAGCATGATACAAGAATGGTGAACCTTCAACCCCGGGCCCCCCCTTGAAAAATTCCTGTGTGCGCTACTGGTGATGCACTTAGTAATTTTCAGCCATAGTTAAATGACGAGGACGACACCTGAACTGACGCCCCCCTCTCTATTCTAACGGGAGACTTTAAGCCTACAACCCGCTATATGATGAGTTTTTTTGTAGTTTATTAAAAGCTGTAGGAATATTGTTTTTATGATTCTTATGCTCAAGGTCATTTAACATTTGTGAACTTTGCAGACTTTAACGCTCGATAATTATTTTTTATTCATTTAAAATATACATATTTTCGTATTTTCAAGCATAAAAAAAATCCATTTTGAAACTTAATATATTTGTTTTGCGCAATGCAAACTTTTTAATACATGGATTTATAATAATTAGTATAAAATATCAAAATTTAAATTAAAAACGTTTTAGAAATGTGCATATTTTTATAAATTAAAAAATTCAGTTCTTTTCAGTAAAGTGTTTTAAATACATACTCAGTGGCGTAACGTGCACCTCTGAAATCTGGTGAGGGGGAGGCAGGTTTCTAGGGGCCCATACATGCAGAGGAGCCCTAATATTCTCCGTTACGTCACTGTACAAAAACGTTAATATTTTCCGTATAATTCAAAATTAAAAGCTATCACGTAAGAGGCATTTTACCCGAAGTGAGAGTACAAGTACACAAAAGTTCCAATTGCAAAAATAATTCTAAAACAGAACCCTTATTGTTTGTACCAAGAAACACTTAGCTGATAACATCTCAAAAATAAAAACAAAAAAAAAATATTGAAGAAGCTCTTTCTAATTTGTATACTCCGATCATTTTTTTTATCCGCATCGCTCAAGACATTGTTTACACATCAATTTATTAACGCACGCAATAAAAAAAGAACAAATAAACATCACTAAGTAAGGAGCAGAGTGTTTAGCTAATAGGGCGGGAAAAAACAACGTTTATGCCAGAACTTTCCATTATTCGCTCGCTCACGGCAGTTTTGTGTATTTTAAGATATTTCAATCAGCAAACTAATTGTTTCCTTGGCGAAAACAAATTAGCGACCGTCGTGGATTGCATTCTAAACCTCTCTCACTTTTGACTGATAATCTATAATAAACACATCAAAGGTGTAAGTACAGAAAAAGATAATTTTCTATTTGAAACCGGCTTTTGCGCCTGGATACATCACTAGGTGTAGAATATGCATTGCCGCGTCTGTGGCAATTAATTTGATAGCCGTCAAATGCGTTTATTTTACCTGTTTTAACAGCTTGTTGGGGGCAACACACAGCTGACGCAAGTTTATCGATTCAGCAAAATCGTCTTGCTTTTTGGAACGGGATGCATGCCAGATTATTTTATCGACCTAAACTTTTAGAAGGTTAATGAAATTTATTCTAGCCATTAAACACATCGACATTTCAACGCAAAAATGTAGAATCATTTTAGAGAATTCTAGCACCAAGGAGGGACCTCTAAATCACCAACAAATCTTTTTAAATAATAAAAATGCAATGGTAATTTTAACAGCATTGATAATTATTAAATCTTTGCAATACGAACTTATTCTTTCTCAAAATGTATTTGAAAAATATAATTTTGGGAATTGTTTATATGTAATTTTTAAAGGCGTCATATACACAAAGGCATAATAATCTTTCTCTTACCCATACATTAATCTTAGCTTCAAACTTTGCCGACTCATGGAACGCTTAATTAAATCTTTCCAGATTACCCCATCCAAAAAAAGTCCATTGGAATATAATATTTGAAGTAGATCAACACGTTATAGCAGCTACTTTAAGAAAATACTGTGTTTTGTAAAAAAAAATTAGCAATATTACTGTAATTTTCTCATTAATTTATGCTCCAGGTGTCATATACCATTTCATTGGGATATGCGTTTGCACTTTTTTTCACAAAATTATCGAAGGCAAAGTACTCGTATATAAAAGTTATCTGCAGTCGCATTTTATATTCTGCGTTGCTTTTATATTTTGTTTTTGTTGCCACATATGTTAAGAGAAATATTTTTAACAAATGCATTGTTCAGAATAGCATTGAAGTGCTTATAACTGTGTGAGAATGTAAGAAATTTCTCTGTGTTCTGAAAATTTGCAACCTAAAATTTAGGAAATGTTCCTGGTTAAATCGAGAATTTAACATCGAGTCTGTTGATATGTCGATAAATTGTTCCTTCTCATTCACTGGTTTGGTGGCTGTAACCGAGTGGTGAAGGTATCAGATCGTGGCTGGCCTTGTCACGAGTTCGAGCCCAGTACTACTTAAGACGCGTCAGGGGTCTTAAGTCGTTCTGGGCTCTAAGTTTAGTTGTAGGACAACGATGCACGTTAAATCTGTCGAGAGCTCAAATGTCCTTCCGTTGGTGTGGTAGTTAGAAGAAGGGGATGCCAGCTCAGGTATCGTCCACGTCACTTGACTATGGTTCAAAATTATGTGGTCCGTCGCCCAAAG
This sequence comes from Trichonephila clavipes, assembly GCA_019973935.1. NCBI lineage: Eukaryota > Metazoa > Arthropoda > Arachnida > Araneae > Nephilidae > Trichonephila > Trichonephila clavipes. The sequence continues at coordinate 350,604 of BMAU01000194.1, read as the reverse complement.
CCCTCGTGTAGCTGAACGGTGCGACGTTAATATTCACTGGCAAATCTTTTGATTTATCCATTCACGCTTGAAGCATGTGCCTTTTTCAATATTTAAGACTTTATTATACCCATAAAACATTTATTTTTAAAAGCAAACTTACTGGCCTTAAGAATTTGCACTTGAAGAACCCCCGTCAAAGTTCCAGGGAACACAGGTTGAAGACCTAAAGAATTGCAATGAACATAGATTTCCTAAAATATGAAACTAAATCCCTCAATGGAGATGAATTTTTCTCAATTTTGAGCCTTAGCAAAGTATCCTAGCGATAGAAATGAACACATTTTTTAGCAAAATTTCTCTCTCTCTCTCTCTCTCTCTGTTATATAAAAAAGAAACTACTTCTATATGACGGTTTTATTTATCAAGCTTATATAGACGGAAGCCAATAAACTTCACAGAAATTAGTGTTTCTCTGTATATCTTTTTAAATACAAATTTTTAATACTTATCCTCTCGGCGTTTTTGTCTATGCGTTTATCAGAATGTAGCCTTCACATAAGAGAGGTCTGTGTACAGTGGCATAGCTTGGTATCCAACGGCCCTGATGCTAAAAAGAGTGAGATTTGGAAGAGTTGAACTCACCCACCATAAGGCTTAGTGCTACCAAATGTACCACCCAGATAGACAGGAAATGATACAAAAAATATGCATGAACAAGAAAATAGAATGCGTGCAATATAATTATAATTATTTTTTTTAAAAAAATATCTCTGCAAAAGAGTAGAGGAGGGAGGACAACACTACAACAGTCTACAGCAGGTACTAGAAGACTGCGAAATATTGAAACAAGGGGGGAGGGGGAATAGCTTACTACGAATCATATTGCTATTAGAATGTAAAGTATGGTAAGATTTTTTATATATGGAACTTTCAAGTAACAATTTATAGAAAAATGGAAAAAAAATTGAAAATAATATAAACATTTCAATAAGTAAAGTTCGCAACACTGAACAAACAACGGAAACAATTTAAAGGAATTTCCAACAAGTTCAAAATTACTTTCATCTGAATTACCAACATTATAGTTAATTTGCAGTCTTTTATATTTTTATTTTAAATTTGGGAGAAATTATCACTTACATGGTGGTCAGGGTCCGAGCCCCCAGAGTTTGAAGGCCCCGGTGCACGGCACCACCTAGCCCATTGATAACTACGCCACTGTCTGTGTACGCTTGTATACAGTTTTGATATAATTCGTGTATTACCATAGAATTCCTAAGCGTATTTTTTGTGTATCCAATATATTTTTTTCTATATATTCATACATTTAGAAAAAAAAAAATAAAAATTTTATGAAAAAATTACACATTTTCTAACAGAAGCAAAAAAGCAACTCACATTCACCAGATCCAATATTTTTACAACAAAGCAGTTTTTTCCCTCTTAAAAGTTTTCCTTAACAGTAGCCCACGCACATATATACAATATTTGTGAAGTAAGTAAAAATATATTATGATTATAACAAATTTAGACTAAAGGTACAGATCAGTCCAAACTAATACTGCTAATATCTTATTAAATTCCTTTTAACAAAAATAAATCTTATGTATGCACACATATTGTAATTAAATATCTACAAAGAGTATAACAACATACTTTTTAAAATTCCAATCAAAATAAAAAAGATGATAGTAGACCAACATGCCAATTAATATTCTATTTTCAACTTGGAGCATCGATTATTAAGAAAGTGAATAATAAATACTTAAATGATTCTGCAATAAAACCTATTGAGAATTCGTTCACGGATGATTATTAATTTCCTTCAGGTTATTGCCTCAGAGTCTGGGAGAGGAAATTTATTACACACTCAGAAAAAAGGCGATTCATTTTTCTTTTTTGTCATCCGTAGGAGTGGTCATTCAATATTTCTTCTCATCAAGTCGTTTAAAAGCTCAAGCATATGAAATAAATACGTGGTCGTATTATTAACAATAAAGAAGAAATAATTATTTTGGACATGTACTGGCATGAAAACACATCTATTTCCTGAATTTATTCAAATGTGTCGCCACTTGATTTGTTAATTCTGTACAGCGATCATTCGATTCCGTCAGTTATAAACACAACACGCCTCTTAGTCGCAATGTTTGGTCTAAATTTATATAGAAGTTTGCTGTAAAGCTTGTGTGTATTATTATGTGACATACTATTATATTTCACTACAGCTAAGGACATTATAGAAAGTGAAAGAATGTTAATTAAATAAATAAATTAAGGTTCGTAACCTTAATTCTTCTGGGAAAAGAACTGTTTTTGTCTGGAACACCGAATTCTTAGCCTCACCTAAAGCTTTGTGAACAGGCACGTCTTAAGCCATCTTGAGGCTCTAGACCTTTACTCAAATGTAGGCCCTAGGCCTTTACACAGATATTAGCCCCACTTATGACTCTTAAAAGTAGGCAGTGCATAGTATACGTTGTTAAATACTCGTAAAAACAACTCGAAACAAATATATGTGAATGACTTACAATCGCACAAACCGGCAGGACCGACTGCCGCTTTTTGACTGCATGAGTAATGATGGTGTACGGTGATAGACCTAGACCTGTACGTGGTCGACGGTCATTATATGAAGCCAGTTCACATATCGTCCGAAATTCCTAGTTTTTCTGAGAGTACAACCAGAAAAAACATTTGATCGTTGAAATTATTCAAATTGTGGTCTTATTAAGGTTGAGTCGATAACGAGACGAGATTCCTATTGTAGCCGAAGCCCTGTTCCCGGGCCCAGTTGACCCATGCCTTACGACATCCCAGTTTGTGGACTAAAAAAATTTTGTCCGACCATTTATCATCGTCTAAAATGCAAGAAATTTTCTACTGACTTAAGTTATCCCAGATTCTTACAGGACACGGAAATTTTAAAAGCTTTTTGTGTAGGCTTAATTTAATTGGTAGTGATATTTGTTTTTGTGGTCAGGATGCTGAAACTGTGGAACATGTCTTGTTGTATTGTAACCTGTATTTTTGTAAAAGAGAAAAATTTAAAAAGGAGTTGAAACGTTTAGGTAAGACCTGGCCTCCTGTTTTGTCTTTGTTGGTCAATTGTACTGAAAGCCTTAATGTGTGTCTTAAGAAATTTTGTTTACTGCATAGATTTTTAAAGTTTTATAGATTCATCTCCCCTCTTTATATTTGTGTATTTCCCTCTTTCCTTGTAATTTTATATTTGTCTCTTAAATGTATTTTTAATTTTGTTTTAAGTTATATAATGCTGATACCACTTACATCTGTAAGCCTCATGTTATGCAATGTGGAACAAGAGGAGTTTTGTAAATAAATTAATTTAAAATAAAGTAACACGTCTCTGCTTTAAAATTTTGAAAAATACTTGCAACAATTTATATAATACCCTCGTGATCATATAAAAAGAAACTAATTTCAGTAAAATATTCTCTAAAAGTACTCTAGTTTAAATGTGAATTTTTAGTTATGATGTACGACTGCATCTCACAGGTATTATAAGTTTGTGGGAAGTATAAGATTATTGATAAAGGACAAAATTATGATTGAAAGTACTCACTTTGCCATCAACAAGCCTTTGCAGTCTATTTCGACAGTGTATTTGGCAAAAAGAATAAATGGCAAAAAAATAGAATATAAATGGAACAAAAGAAAAACGGTTTTTCCCCTGTAAAATAATATTTGATGAATCAGTTGAATAAGTAAATTTCTTTTTCTTAACAATTCATTACAAAACGGTTTTGGCAACTTTAAGGGGTATTTTTTAACAATTAAATCTAAATGATGCAGTTTTGAGTATCAAGTTCTCTTGTCTATTATCATATTTGCGTTCATCCAGATTCATATATCGTATGAGATTTCATGCTATATCAATGGCTATTCTTTCCTCTCTTGAGGTTTTTCTTTCAATTCAATTATAAGTTCTCTCAGTGGATTTTTTTTTCTGTCATTCATGATCTCTTCATGACCTTTCTTCATTTTCCTGATAAGCATACTGATGTTAATAATTTAAGATCTTTATTAATGTGTCATAACATCAGATTCATATACCACGTCCTTTATTAACCCCTTAAGTGTTACGGGCGTGTATACACGTCCTGCTGAGCCCCGGTGCCTTTAGTGCCCCGGACGTGTATACTCGTCCTTTCAAATGAGGACTTTTTTTTATTGTGCTGCTCTGTTTAAAACTAGTCCCCAGCTTTGGAATACAATAACATGAGATTGACAGTGCTTCTAAAGAATTTACTTATTTGGGTGAAGATGTGGAGAAGCAATTTGAAAGGGCATATTCTAGGAACAAGAAAATTTATAGCTAAGCAGTTTTTCTTGTTTTTTCTTTTGAATGTGCTCTTTTCTATTCTTCATTTGCTGTCATTTTCATTTACCGTGTATAAAAGGAGTCTTTTAATTTTTTGTATGTATGCACTGTGAATGTCATACTGGTTTATATGTTCAACCATGTGTATCAGGATATATCCCAGAACAGATAAGTTATAATTTATTTTTAATATATTGTAACTCTAGAGATTAAATTTTTTTATTTTCTTTTTTAAAGTGAAGGTAAACAATATTGAGGTGAAAAAGCATGTATTTTCTTTTCCTCAAAAAAATCGCGTAATAACGAGCGCGTGTGTGAAATAACGGTGGCACTGGGGGATTTTGTAAAACTTTTCCTTGGCAGTTATGGTGTTAAAAACACTACTGCAACAATATGCAGACCAAACAACTATAGTGATAAACTTCGAAACAAAACGAACTGCAGTTGCTTATGTTTTATTATTATATCAGTTTTCACAAATTCTATTTTAAAAATCAGTTACGGAAACCGCTAGTAGTTGGATAGTAATAGCAAACGATTGGTTTAAGCCATAATATTATAATTATAAATTCATAAGTATCATGATCAAATTCAAAAGTATCACAAGCATTGTTAGATACATTCTGTTTAAAATTAATTATTGCTAAATTTTTCCTCTTTACATACAAAGATGCATAAAATGGTACAGAAATGTATGTATTGAAAAGAAAACAAATATAACTTTTAAGATCACGTAAAATAAATATTTTCAGATTTAAATTAATATAATTCAAGAAGACAATGTTTTAATTTTCACTTCAACAATTATTAAATTAAAATTTATGTTTGTAAATTCTTAAAGAACATTAAAATCATATTTTTTGATAGACTTAATTCTTATATTTTTAAATTCAAATTTTTATTTTTATTTAAAATTGATTCATGTAACAAAAATTTAACAAATCAATTCTTTAATTTTAAAAAAAAAGTTTCTTTTTTTTAAAAAAAAATCACTTTAAGAGATACAGAAATGTGAAAGAAACGGAAGCAATAAAAATATTGAAATCAATTTCTTTTCATATGGAAATATCAGTACATATTTTATTTATGAGAATTAACTTTATATATCATATAAAACTAAAATGAGAGAGAAGTAATTCATATTACAATTACAGTTTCAAAATAAAAAAAGAAATAATAGTTGGCACGATTAATTGTTGCAATTTAAAAAGAAGAAAAGTAATTTCAGATGATTTTGTTGAAAAACCATTTTCAAACGCGCACGCACTTACACATATATATGTATTTACTTAGGGATCCCTTCATATATGTATAGAGAAAAATGCTAATTTTTCTAAAATTTGTTATAATCTAAGCTGAAATTTAAATGATTATTTTATTGTTTTGGATATGAACCAATGAAAGTACAATATAGACATGTACAAAAAATATGTTACAGAAAGAAATAAAAAAAATCACTTAAAAATTTGGGGGGTACAGAAAAAGAGTTGTACATCGAGCATTGACAAGGGTGTGGCTGTATCTTACAACTACGCCGGTTCTGAAATCGATTTTTCATGCTTTCTACGAGATAGCCCATTACCCGTGTGGGTAAACGTCCCACTCCGAAAATATATTTGTATCTAGCTTCAGAATTATTCTGGTGGACGCTGATATTTCATCTTTATTAGCCATCCCAAACATTCTCCATAAATTTTGTACTTTAAAGACAAATGATGATGGCCAGCTGCTGTATTTATTGGATTAATTGGAGGAAAATCATCAATTAGCTGAGAATGACGAGGTACATTCCATTGTTCTTGGTGCTGAAATGACTGACGTCACTTTAAAAAGAGTTGACATTGAAGTTCTAGAACGTTGTGCTTCTTGGCATCTTGTTCGTAATAGAACACGTGGCAAAGATTTAAAGCATTTTGCATCCGTTCACTTGTATGCATCTGTATATACTAACTACTATTAACCAAATGATTTTGATCCGTTATGAAACAGTACAATAACGTGTGCCCTTTCATTATTTTATTTGCGAATCGAGCTTGTGTGTGTATGTGATTCCATCAAATCGGAACAGATTACCTTCTTATTTTAGTTTAAGGCTGTTTTCGGCAGTAGTACAAGAGACTGAATTAAACACGGAGCACATTTTCAGACAGAAAAATGCCTCAATTTTCACGAAAATTTGCAACATTATAGCTCATACATCTATTAACAATAAAGCGTTTCTAAAATTTCAAAATATTCCTTGAGTATTATTTTTTTTATTTTAACACGTGAAAGGACAGCTCATTTAACATTACGGTATAGGGGAAAAAACGCGAAACACAATTTATACCAGAAGAAATCGCTTAGCTCTTTCAAAAAAAAGTGAAGAATGATAAATATGTTGTTCTCTAAGGGATAATGAGAAGCCAGAATATCATATTAATTTTTTCTTTCTTTTATATCTGAAAAAATGTACCTAATTCGGGTTCTATTCATTAACATTAACCGAAAACATCCTTAAATATTTTTTATTTTTAAAGTAAATGTTAATGCTTTGTGAAAAAAGTAATCAGGGATAAGCTGCGTTAGATTTCTATTGCTAATGACCTGTTGAAACTTATCAAAAACAAATTTGGTTTAACAGCTGCCTCTCTCGAAAATTCCTTTCCTAATTGCTCTATTTATTGGTGTTATGATATCGGTTCCAATGTTTTTAACTCTTCAGTTAACTGGAACATTTGATGTTTTCAATATTTGTAGCTTTCTTAACGGAAATGTTTTCAACTCGGTAAGCAAAACTTTTCTTCTTTCTTTCTTTTTTTGTTGTCTCACACTCAGTGTTAAAGAAAAGGGGTACAGTAAGGCTGATGGAAGTTTGAGAATCAAATATCAGGAACCTTCAAAACCGAATATTTTTAATATTTCTTAAAGAGTATTAATTATTCCGATTCTGAAGTACTTTTCGCAACGAATATATGTATCAAACATATTATTCTTTTGTGAAAGTATTGCAGTTTTTGTTTCCAACATATTTAACGGTGCAAACACGAAATTTCTAAATTGTTTAATATGAGAGGATACTAAACATATATAAAAGAATCACATAAGGGCATAAAATGTTTTCTTCCGTAAGAACTACTAACAAATAATATGAGTCCCAAATAAATTTCAGAACATTAACAGATTTCTATATATATATATATATATAAACTCTCTATATGCCATAAATTCCCTATATTATAACCTATTTATATAAAATAATTTTTAACTCAAAAGTTTCATTTTTCACTAAAATAATACGTTTTTATCAGATCAAATTAGCGTTGATGGGCAATGTAATGAATTAATTATATATTTATTTCCTAACGATAAAAAAAAATCTATGATGAAATCGAGACAATTTCCGTCAAAATACAATTCAATGAAACTTAATTCCCAAATGAAAATATCCAAGGCTAGCAAATTCGAAACCCAACAACAAATGCACATACACATAACAAAAATAAAAAAAAATTCAGAAGAGACAGAAACACTTCCTCAACAAAACCATCCCGGAGAATTCCACGGTTGGAACCTGATCACCGTTCGCGACGCCCTTCAAAATCCATCAGAGAGAGAGACTACACGATTACACATGAATTCCTTTTAACGTAACTTCGTTCTGGTATTCGCTGAAGACGCAACGGCATCTTCCCACAAAAACCCTTTCGCACAAAAGGCTTCGGGAAAAAAATGCTTCAAGTCCAATTGTTGAAAATGAGGTCACCCCTTTGATCCCTAAGCTCAGTGGAAGAAGAATTCGACAGGAGGGACTGAGAGAGGAGAGGGGGCACCCGTCACGTAGGCCAAGGTTTTTCCTGACGCTACACAGCTGCTGGATGACGCATGGTTCTGTTCAAGAAGACGCAGTCGACGGTTTTGATGATGAGGAATTTTTTTCCCCAGTATGTTCCACCTGCACGCAACGGGCACTAGCAATGGATGGCCAGTGGGCTGCTCCGGTTGCCGGCCAGGCGATTATTTTTTTGTTCTGTCTTCAACCCTTTGCTCACCAGGGAAGGGCGATTTCTTGTAGCATCTGTCCCCTGAGGCACACCATCTGGTGCTGGTTTGGGTGTATGTGCGAGCGACGTCCATTTCACTGAGGGTTAATCGATAGCGGCAGTGGGATAATTGAGAGAGGATATATCTCCTGCCTCGTGTGAATAAATAAGATAATTTTCTCTGTCTTTATTTTTCTCTTCGTTAGTTTTCTCCGTCCTGTTTTTTACTGCTGCTGTTGTTGGCCAGAAGAATATTTGTTTGCGCAAGGGTGAAGCAGCTGTGAATGGGTAATTGAGAAAAACATCAAATCGATTTCCGAAACGTCTCTTTGGGAAATAAGATGCTTAAAAAAATAAGAGAAATGGTGATGATTCAACACTTTGTGTGATGTAGCGTTTTTGAAATATTATAGTATTTGGAAATGAGAATATTTTAAAATTTTAGAAAAAAGCACACGGGGAAAACATTATTGACTGACCAACAATTACCAAAAAAAAAAAAAACTTGTTGAAATCTGTGAACATCAACACACGCATCTTCAACACTGGAAAGACTGAAATTTAGCATAAACCTACATTGACCAAAAGCAGTCAAAATGACTGCAATGTGAAAGAATAACTAATGTGTAAAGAAATTTGTTTACAACTAATTTTTAATATTTTTTATATTATTTACAGATATAACAAGCTATTAGAAAATATTAACAATAAAAAAAATTACTTCACTTGAAGAAAAATATATTCTAAGAAATTGTGTCATTATATACATAATTGTTTTTCTAATTGAAATTAAAAAGCAGTCAAAATTACTTCCTTGGACAATCAAGTGTGTCAATATACAAATCCTGAAAACATCCCAAGAAATTATTTTTAAAGCTATCGAAAAGTTACGAAGCCAACAGCTGCCTAACTGTTAAAACATTATTATTTAAATTACAGCAGAGCTTTTTTTTTGTAATCCATCAGCAAAAAAACATTGCAAACAAAAATGCAGGTAAAGAAGAAAAAAAAAACTTACCAGGCTTCGGCAGTTATGTGCACGGGGAAAATGAAAAATGCGGAAAATATAGGTCAAGGTCTCAATGTACTTGCTTCCTTCCGCACATCTTCATTTCAGTCATGATAAAACTGGTTAAAAATAAAAGTAATATATAATCTATAAAAAGTGCTTGAAAAAAATAAATATTTATAAATTCGCAGAAAAAAGAACATTTCTTTGAAAAAAAACTTGTACACTACAATAAAAGAGGAACAATAAAAAAAGAAAATACAAATAATATAATCTAAACATATATATATATATATATATATATAACTTTCAGCCAGCCTAAAAATAAATTTTAAATCTTTTCGGATATATCAAATCCATTCAGATTTAACCAAAATAATTATTTTTTTTATTTCTTTTTATTAATTTTTATTTTAGTGCGATTGAAAGCATTAAAATATATTTTAAAGTATTGGATGTTTTTTAAAGTTTCGTTTCAATTAGGTTATATTGATTTTTTTTTGTTTAGATTCGAAAATTCAACATGAAAATGCATTTTGTGATTATGTTTTTTTAAAAAATATATCACCAGAAATTCAAGTATAACTTCATGTTTTTGTAACTTCATAAAATAATAGTCAATAGCATACTCTGAAACAGTTGTGGCTTTAACTACTTATTTGCGTAAATAATGTAGTTTCACAAAACTTCAATTATGCAAAAGAAATCTGTTATTATTTCTAATTTATGAACTGCGGTATGTATTTAAAAAAAAGTTTTAAAACTTTTATTCCAAAACTACTAAAATCATAAAAGTGGTCTCATTTAAAGAACTGTACATTATTTTTCAACACAATAATGGATTAATTTTAATGTATCATATGAGTTTCCGTACGATAGTTATTTAACACTAGATTGCCCAAAGAAGTCATTTTGACTGCTTTTTAATTTCAGTTAGAAAAGCAATTACATATATAATTAACAATTTCTTAGAATTTTTTAGAACATATTTTTTTCCAAGGGAAGCAAATTTTTTTATTGTTAATATTTACTAATAACTTTTTATATTACTGTAAATAATATAAAAAATATTAAAAGTTAATTTTTTAAACAAATTTCTTCACACATTAATCATTCTTTCACAATGCAGTCATTTTGACTGCTTTTGGGCAATATAGGCATATACTAAGTTTCAGTCTTTCTTGTGTTAAATATATCATAATTCACCAAATGCTATTACAGTCATGTGATCATTTCTGATAATTACAAAATTATATATAATTTATATAACTTAAGAATTTCTGTTTTATTTAAATAAAAAAATGTATAACTTTCTACTCAAGTAAAAGAAATCCTGTATTATTTTAACTTATGAACAATCTTTGATTGTTAGTAAGCATTTACAGTTAACCCTTAACTTCGCAATTTTCTAAATTTCTATGAACAAATTATATCAGTTAGTTCTCAAGTAATAATAAAAGGGGAAAATATGAAGAAAAAAATTAAGCAGTTTTAAATTGAATTTAAGTCATTTTTTTGTTTGTTACAGAAGTGCAACTTGCGCAGTAGTGCTGTAAATTACAAAACTTTTTTTATATGAGGATTTTATTATTCATCATAAAATGTTTAAATTTCTTACCTGGTAATTTATTTCGTCAATAAACAAGAGGAAGCATAAAATATAATGGATTCTTTTAATAGCAAACACAGTTCTTGAGACATCAGAGATTTTTATAATTGTGATTTCTGGAAAAAATGTACTTCCATCTAGTGACAAAATTAGCATGTATTTCGTTGAGGTAATCTTTTTGTTCACAGATAAGTGATTTGTAGATAATTAAAAAAAATATTGTTAAATTAAAATAAATCATATGTTGCAGAAATGCAACAGTGCAAAGTTAAGGGTTAAAATATGCATTGAAGCCATCTGTGGGGAAGGGGGGAGAACGACTGCTGCATACATACAAAAATGAAAAAGATATAATTTTTAAAAATAATTTACATATTTACTCTTCACTTTAACCATAGTTGTCGAAAAAAATTAAGATTTTCATGTCACTACTAATAATAATATGCTTTTTTTAAAAATATAAGTCTAAATCCATTTATTTTCAAGTCCCAGAGATTCTCTATTATTTTAACCGTATTATACTTTGACTTTTTAATTTTTATTACATGAATGTTTTTAATGAATTTCCAAATTTTATAATTTTTGTAGAATGATTGAATATGAAAAGATAAGCCAGGATATATATACGTTTAAAGAAATTACCTTGCTAGTTAATGTCGATTACAATTTTTATCAGTAATAGGAAAATAAAAGGATGAGTGCCCTTCTTAAGTGAAAAAGAATTTTTGTGGAAATGAGAAGCCCTTTGAGGTGCGATTCATTTGCTTAACTGTGTATTAGAGTTCATTAATTATATCTTATTTATAAAATATCCACGATTTTTTTATTAGTCTTACTAGGCACTCACATCGAATTTGAAACTTTTTTAAATTTAAAACAACAGAAATTTGAATTTATAAAATTTAACCTGGTTTTATTTTATTATAATTTAGATAAAGTATTATTATTTTTTGTCACTGTGTGTATGATGAGTTACCTTTTCCATTTTATAAAGATGAAAAATTATAATAAACCGAAAATATCTAAAACTCTTAATTTGTTTAACACTTTTTCACTGGAGCTTTAATATAATTTATAGCTGATAAAAATTAAAATAATAAAAAACTTTAAAAAAAAATATAAGACTGCTTCTTTACTTTTCAGATTAACGTGAATTACAACATGTTAAATTATTTTCCAATGCATTTATAATAAATATTTCTTTAAAAAATGAAACATAAAAAAATTAATTATAATACTTTCACACACGAATCATGCTGTAATATTTTTAAAGGAATTTTTTTTAAATCTATTTCACATTAAGATTATGTATCACATTGCTTACAGTTCACTTAGTATTTATTTATATTTCCCCTGAATTCCTTTTATGAATATTTAGCAGAATACTCCATTATAATGCATATTATTTAAAAATTGATATCTAGTTTAAATAATCAAAAATATTAGAATCCATAATTAAGGTATCCGACGACCGTGGTTTTTCAAATGAGTATAAACGAATTATTTTTAATATTTAGTCACTTAGATTAGAATTGACATATGAAATTGTTTTAAGAATATTATTACAATTAAAAACGATTTAAATGCAATATTTTGGCAAAAAATGAACATAGAATTATTTATTTTCCATATATTCTTCTTTAATGAAAAATACTACTTTAATAATAATATTTCACCTGTATATAGCTGGTATATCAGGTTCTGTACAGAATCTGAGCAAGAATTTTTGAAATATATAATTTAGAAGTAGATTTATATCCATATTTTAATACAACAGAGGGGAGAAATTTTAAGAAAAAAACGCTGATCATTATTTCAATTGGTTGTAACTCTGAAAATAATGTGAATTTTTCAAAAGTCGTAGTTCAGGCTCTCTGGAGAAGTCTTAGCTAAGTATAAGCAAAATATTATTACTATATAGAAGCATTTTTCATAAAAGGGGATTTTTTTGGAAAAGGTAAATCTTTCGTTTTTTGCCAAAATATTACATTTAAATAGTTTTTAATTGTAATACTATTCTTAAAATAACTTTTAAGTGTACTCTTATCTAAGTGACATTTAATATGTAAAAAAATATTCGTTTGTACACTTTTTCAAAATCAGACACGGTTCCGCACGTACTCGAATACCTTATTATTTTCTTATACGAAAACCAAATTAAAACATTTGAAACAATTTAACAAACACAACAAGCAATTTTAATGAATTTAAAAGGGATCTCAGGGTGTTAACTTTCTCTAGAGAGCTGAAAATATAAACAATATTCAAATATATAGAACTCTTTGAAATTAAAATTAAATAATTCGAATCTTTTACAGATTATTTATAAGAGAACGGTGCTTCAGTAAAGTATAAAATGTTTAAAATATAATCAGTTTTAAAGATTATAAGCATATGAAAATAAGAAACATTACTTTATGAAATATTAATTAAGTTTTACGTTGCGCATGCTATTTTCTAAAATAATAGCTTTAACTACTAGCTATAAGTTGATTTATAAAGTTAAATGTATCCTTATTACACCGTAGTAATTTTATATTAGTAGAATAATAAGTTATATTTTTTAAAAAATAAAAAATTTACATTTTCAAAATTTTTTTAAAAAACTTAAATAATTTGAAATAGAAAAGATATATTATTCTTAAATGATGTAGGGCTTAAAGAGTATTACATTTTATAATTCTATTACGTTTTATACATCAGAGGCTACTATTTTAGAAAATAGCGTGCGCAACGCAAAAATTATTTAATATTTATTAAATATTTTCATATGCTTATAATTTTTAAAATTATGATCATATTTCAAACATTTTGTACTTTTTTGAAGCCATAATCCTTTGTAAATAATGTGTGAAAGATTCGAATTATTTAATTTTAATTTAAAAGAATTATGCCTGTTTGAAAATTGTTTATATTTTCACCCCTCGAGACAAAGTTAACATCCCTGAGACCTCTTAAATAAAGCCGATTAAAATTTTAAAAGATAAATTCTTCCCATAAAAATATATCATGATAACGTAACACACGATATACATTTTCAAAACTAACATTAGCATTAAACCCACAACCTCTTTCGGAAAATACCAAGGTGTACCACCAGATGGAGGGACTCGTCCCTCTCTCCCTGTACAGGGATTTATCAGGGGGTGGGGCATGATCGGAGAATTTTCTAGAAAGGACTTTTATATCTTTTGGTGCGCACGGGTTCTGAGCACACCAGCGGATCGATGGGAGAAAATGCGGATGAGATATAGGGAGGTATTTTGGATAATTTGTTCAATGATCAACCTTGCAATTCATTATTAATTATATGGGAGGCAGCCAGAGCGATTCTGATTAGATCGCTCAAGAAGAAAATGTCATTCTTCCACATCGCGTATCTAAGTATATTGGATGGAGAGATTTAATATATGTATTTATTAATTTAATCTTAGATTACAGTATTTTCTGAGGCAGTTAGTAACTCAGGTATTTATTTTGAGGCTGAGTAATAAGGCAGATGGGATAAATGGATATACATAATCTTATTGAATTAGAATTGCTTATTTATTTCTCTAAAGTGAAATCAGAAAATTATATTTATGTTACAATTAATTACTTTTAATCCTTAGAAATATTAAAAGTATTATTAAAATTATTTCAAATATATATTTGAATTTAAAAATGGGAAAATTAATTACCTTAATGCTAAGAATTGTAAGTCATTTTTAACATTAATCCCCTTTTGAGCATCTATAGCAAATAGTTTGAATAAATCTATGTTTATTTTCTTAATATATATGATGTTTTATAAGTTCATTTAAATTTTTATTACTTTAAATATGCTTTATATAATGATAATTTTATTGACGTTATATTGTAAAATAATTATAAGATTGTGATTCTCAGAAAATTCAATATTTAGAAATAAGAGAGATATTGAAATCATTAAAAAACTTAATGAAAGTTAAGTAGTACTAAAAGAGAGTGGGGAAAGGCCTTTTAAAAATAAAAGTGTAATAAAATTATTTAAAAAAACGCATTTTCTCAAACTGTTAACATTTATTGAACATCTGATTAGTATTTATTTCTATCTGTATCTCTATTCAATCTGTATTTTCGATTAAAAAAGTCAGAGTGTACTTTACATAGGTAATGATGAAGTAACGGTATAGTTGATGAAATAATTTGTTTGTTAGCTAGTTACATATAGATAGTTCGTTAAATAGTTACTTAATTTATCTGAGTCTCTACAGATTTGAAAATCAGTTTTGCAGTAATTTAAAAAATGTATAAAAGTTTAGAAAGCTGAGAAAAAGACTACTTCTTAAGAAAGTCTATTATGTAATGAGTCCAATTCGCTAATGAATGCAACTAAGTAATGGATGTATATTTTTTCTCAAACTCAAATTCACAGTTTTTCTTAACTTACATCTGGATTAATTTAGGGATGCTAATATTTTTGAATAATCATATATATATATATATATATATATATATATATATAGTTTTATACATATTTCTACCTCTTAAAATTTCCTATATAAATAATGACGAATATAAATATTTTTTTAGATATTCTGCCAAATATCTTTATGGGAATAGCCAGTGGCGCACATAAGGAGGTCCCCCAAAGCCCTTGATATTTTTTCGATTGATTATAATCCTATGAATATAATACGTAAGGTCTAATTAAGTATTTGCTATTAATAATTAATTTTATCATTAATAATAATTGTTTATTCAATAGTTAATTTTTTATTGTTTTTCGTTCTGACAAATCAATAAAATCAAAAGAATATGTTGGGAGGCATATTGGAGAATCATACGAGAATGATTAAATTTTTGCCCTGGACCCTCAACTCCCTAGAAAAATTCCTGTGTATAATAAAATAAATAATAAAATTGTATTTTTATATAATTATTAAATGTCATATTTTTATGATACTTATTAGCAAGATATTTTTCATTCATAAAAAAGAATCTCTTAAAATAATTACACTAAGATATAATACATAAATTTAAGTATCAAAATATTGTAAAGTATTGGTACGAAACCAGATAGCGTGGTTTTATCATTACAGAATGCTGTGGAATGCTTCCATCTTTTAAAAACTAAAAAAATAAATCTTTAATAAATAAATAAAAGTACAGAAAACATCAAAAATGATTTAATTGTTAAATTGAAGGGATAATAAGCTTCCTAACTTGTTTTTTTTTAAGTATAAAAGTCTTGGACCCCTTAGGGCCATTTTTGTGTCATTGTCAACATAAAGTATCAAAAATTACTCCGAGGTAAGACAAAACAATAATAAAAAATAAAAGAATATAATATTTTTATAATTCATTTTACAAAATAAAATTTGCATTTGCATTTCTTTTATAGAGTTCATTCCATTGGTAAAAAATTAAAAAGCACTAAAATTTAAAATGAATTTTAACTTTAATTTTTAATTTCTCTTAATAACAACACGAGAAGTTAAAAACCTCAAACATTAAAATTTTATTAAAAATTAAAGAAGTCTGGTCTGGAAAAGGCTTCTTGAGAAGGCCAAGGCCTTCCCTGGCCTGTTGAGCCACAGAAGAAGGAAGGTTTAACAATGTCACATTTTAAGGCTATTGGCGACGGATCTCGTAACTCTGAACTATGGTCAAATGATGAGAATGATACCTGAGCTAGCCCCTCACTCTCTAAACTTCCCCACTATCCTTGTCTTGCAGTGGACGTTAACTAAATAATCAATCAATTTTAAAAAACTGCATTTAATTACAGTCGAACCTCTATGTAACAAACCTCTATATAGCGAACTTTTTCCTGGAACCTTGAACATTTCACGATTTTCTTCGTAGAATTACCTCCCAACAGCAAAGTGCATTTTCTATATAACGAACTTTTTCTTTTGTGTTTCAATATTTGTTCTCCCTTTTTTAAAAATATTTCTGAAAAAAATTTCAAGTTATTCTCCCTTTAACACATTTTATGGTGGTCATAAATCTTGAACTAGTTTTATTAGATCCTAACTCGCCGAGAGCAATAGAGTTCTGGACGTTTCATCCAAGAAGTGCAACCTTCAACCCCCATTGCCAAGTTCATTAGAAACATCTTCGATATCCTCTTTCACCCTCAGTGGAGTTGTCCCGCGTTCTAATTACAAAATGATGCATTTTTAATATTACTTGTATGCTTTAAATTATAAAATGTCCTTAAAATTCTTTAATTTTAGTATAAAATTATTTTCATAACAATATGAAAGTACAGTGAATTAATTCTTCGACATTCTTCTTTCTTGTTTTCCATGCAATTTTTATTTCTTTTTTTATGAGTAGGATATATAAAATAAATATATATTAATTTTAAAAAAAGGTGTGAATAATTACTCTTTATATATATGGTGTTTATGAATTCAAAATTTGTTTTATGTGGTTTATAAAGTATATTAAAAGAGGAACCTATATACAATTAATTTTTCATATAACGAACTGGGATTTAACGACTTCGTTATATGGAGGTCTGACTGTATTTGGAAATTGATATTTTCTTTGA
Organism: Trichonephila clavipes; assembly: GCA_019973935.1. Taxonomy (NCBI): domain Eukaryota; kingdom Metazoa; phylum Arthropoda; class Arachnida; order Araneae; family Nephilidae; genus Trichonephila; species Trichonephila clavipes. Next base: position 333,114 of record BMAU01000194.1, on the reverse strand, counting down.
GATATTAAGAGAACAAAAAAGGACGCAAAGAAAGAATCTCTAATAAAATCAGCTGATGACATTTGAATACGTAATTTTTATTAGGTCTTTAATCAAGATGATAGAAGCACCTTTTAGAAGAAGAAATTGTCAATTTCAAGCAAACCTTGATTTATTGGAACCTGCCACGAGAGCTTTTATTGTAATTTTCTTTTCATGTCTTGTTAATAATAATCATTTTCAACAATAGGAGTATATTTAGGCGCTAATACCAGTATTACTTAAAAGTAAATTATCAGATGACATATTATTTAAGAGAGGACAAAAACTCAAAAACATACTTCAACAACAACCTCCATTCCTAACGCTCTTTAAATTAAAATTAGACAGTTCATTCCGTTTTAGAGATGACATCTATTTAATATATTTCCAATAGAACTAAAAAATACAGAAGAAATCTTATTTTGATATTTGCTCACACTTTTAAGCAATTTAAGTTTTTAAAATATCTTTTCTTTAGAATAAATTTTTTACAGTTTTTCTGTTTTAATTTCATACATACTAGAATATCTATTAAAATTAATATTACGAAATTTGGGGCATACATTCTTTGATTTCATAAAAATAACGCTTCCTCCCTATTTTTTTCAATTTATGTAATATATTTGGAAGATACAAATAATTCAATAATGTAAATTAAAAATGCTTTGTATCTATATTTTTCAATTTATATTTTATTCGCGTAACGTACAGTAGTTTGGATTGCATTTATTTAAAAACTGAAATAACAATGCTTTAATAGATTATTTGCCTTTAAAAACCACTATAGCTATGACTTTTGGGGAATAATTTTTAAAATATGGAAATTTAAAATTGTCCATTTTTAAATGTTTACAATTTTGTAATGAGTTCAAAGAGATTTCTTTAGTTTATAAATCGGGTAGTGTATCTTTCCGTTAATTTTGATTAAAGAATATGTTGTTAATTTTAAAAAGACAGCAAAATATGTTTTAACTTCTCCCCTCCTTTCCTTAACAAAGCCACAACATGACTATACATGTAGCCACGGAATTACTTATATCTTCATTACCGTTGTGTGAATCGATTTTTTAATGTACTATTTTTAGGTTCTTATTAAAACTATTCCAAAAATATCTAAAGAATGCTTGTGAATAATTGAAAACAACGGCAAAAATAATTATAATATTACTTGTATTAGGTGAAGACCCGAAATTTTTTAATGGAAAAGCTATTTTTTCATGTAAATAAAACAGATAATCTGAAATTTTCGAAGAAGTATGTTGGCCTCGAGTCATTTAGAATATCATGTGGAAGCCCTTTAAATTCAATAACGTCTCAAAAACCTCGCATGATGATTACGAGATTATAGTTCAAACTGAAACAGTGGAAATTTTTTCACTTGAGAATACAGTAGTACATCATTAATTTGAATTAATTGAGACGGGTGATGGGTAAAAGCATCATTTTGAAGGAGAATGATGGGGAGATTTTCTTGAAAAGTGGTCGGTTCTATCAGTAGTGTCATGGAAAATATTAGCCCCCTACAAAGTCAGGTTTGGGGCCCCAAGCCGGATCTTACAAGGGATTGCGAAACCATAACGTAACATAAGCTATGGGCCCCTTACAATTCTGTTGTGTTCTTCTTACAATGCGTCTTTCTGTTCTTCTTACAATGCTGGGGTTGCGGGAGTGTACGTTACGCTACTGGGTTCTATATGTAGATTTGGGTTTGATCTTATTTTAACTTACGTCACTCTGTGAAGCACCTCCAGGGCTGTTGGCGACGAACTTCGTAATCTTGAGTGAGTGAAAATTAACATCGCACTGTTCAGCTACACGAGGGCTTTTAGCGACGGACCTCGTGATTTTGAACCATGGTCAAGGGACGAGGACGACACCTGAGCTGGCACCCCTTCTTCTCACTACCACACCAACGGGAGGACGTTTGAGCTCTCAACAGATTTAACGTGCATTTCTCCCTTACACGGCGGGCCTGCCATGATCCGATACCTTGACAACTGGGCTACCGCAGCCCCTTATAAACTTGAAAACGACACCTCAGCTTGCACCCCCAGTGGCGTAACGTACATTTCGCATTGTGGGGGCCCCAGGGTTCTAAAGGGCTCCAAAGCCTGACTGCCATTAAGAACCTACTCTTTATAAAATCCAACTTGGGGCCCCAAACCTGATTTTGCAGGGGGGTCCGAATATTCTCCGTTGCGTCATTGGGCACCCTCCTCTTCGAACTTGCACACCATGGCAACGGGACGTCTTTGAGCCCCGACAAATTTAAGGTGCATCATCTCCTTTAAACGGAGGACCCTCAGTGGTACCAGGTTTCGAACCCATAACTCAACAACACCGGCCATGACCACTCGGATACTGCAGCCATGATATGTAAGTTTGGGAATCTAGTAGTGCGGTAACGTACCCCCCATTGCGGAGGAGGCAAAGCCTGACTGACACCAAGTACGAACTCTGTAAGATTCTAAGTACAAACTCTTTGTAATATTTGAGGCCCAAAACCTGGCTTTGCATGGAAGGGAATGGGGGCCAATATTCTCGGATACGCCACTGAAATCTAGTCACGATAAAGATGTTAATTTAAAGAAAACCATACATCGATATTTCTTATCATCTTTCAGTGTTAAATGTTAACATTCCGACGTTAAAAATGGCTGAAGAATAAAGTTACTACTGCTTGAGAATAAAACGGAAACATTTTGAATTAAAAAGTATCCGAGACGAAAAGCATTGCAAATCAAGACAATTTTATTTTTTCCTCACACACTGGTAGCATATCTCCAGAGCATTAACACAAACCATCTGAGACAATGCGAGAAAAGAAAACAAGCCAAATATTAATTGCCGTTAACCGACTTCAAACACGCGAGATTTCTTTCAGCGGCCTAATAGCATGGACAGGTGTTAGAAGAGACCCCGAAGGCTCTATAAAGTACCAAATGAAAGAAAGCGAAGCATTAGCAAAATTCGATATTTAATCACAGCGTGTACAAAGAGGTATCATTCGATCGGGACAGCAGGTGGTGCATTTTAACCCTCCCCTCCAAAGGATAAATACACGTCTCGTTTGATTAAAACGTCGATTAAGAACTGCGGAATCGTTTCGATTCTTCTTCCAATGGCTCGAACTCTGCGTTTGCTGAAAATGAATTTTAAAATCCTTCGAGGTGTGTGAAATTGGTATAGACTTTTCTTTCTTGTGTGTTAGTGTGAGTGTGTGCGTCAATTTACACAGTGGAAAAAAATTCAAATTAAATACTAAAAAACACGCTTGCAGTCATAATCAAAAATATTGTTCTATAAATTAATTATAGAATGATCTATATTTTCGTACAACGATAGAATTACTAGCATGGCCTTCATTTGAATTCCTGAATTTATAAAAAAAAAAGCTCTGAAGAGTGTCAACCTTAATTTATTCATGAGTGAGTTTCTCAGAAAATGATTCTAGAAATTTAAAAAAAAAACGTATCACCAGTTTCCATTTAATTTGATTTTTTCCAATAAGTTTCATATTATTTGTAATGAAATTCACCGAGGGAAAAAACACCAAAATTTTTATAGAAATTGTTTTATATATGACCGCTGTAGTAACGATATTTTCTAACATTAACCGTTAGTCACTCTTTAGTAACAAATAACTGCTACCTACCTCACACTTCATAACAACCTCACAAACTCGAGTGAGTGAGTGAATATTAACGTCGCACTGTTCAGCTACACGAGGGCTTTTGGCAACGGACCACGTAATTTTGAACCATGGTCAAGTGACGTGGATGACATCTGAGCTGGCACCCTCTCCTAACTACCACGCCAACGGAAGGACGTTTCAGTAATCGACAGATTTAACATGCATCCTGCCCTACACGGTGGGTCTTTAATGGTACTGGGCTCGAACTCATGACATACCTGCACTGATCCGATACCTTGACCATTGGGCTACCGCAGCCCCAACTCTACTCTCGAACTCTACCTCACACGTTCCTCTCTCACTTCTGTCATACACATAACTCCCCCGCATTATAGGAAATACAATTACACAACACCGCTGTTGAAACACAGCGCCATCTCTATTACCTTAACATACACATAAAGTTAAAATTCTGCAAGACATGTCAAGCCCCCAACACATTAATTCCATTTAAGGTGTAATAATTCCTATTCTTTTTTACTGTGGATTTTTAATGATATCAGGATCCATACCTGAAAACCAATTTGAATATAACTAGCAACGAGACTATTTAACAATAAAGATTCTTAATTATTGCTATTGCTCATTTAGAATATTTCTAAAAAGTTATTTTCTTAACAATGCTCCATATTTTACGATTTTAAATAAGACTATTACATAAAAAGCGACGCACTAAGAAACAGTTATCTAATGTCAAAAGAGTGCCGGCTGGGTGGTGTAGTTGGTTTTTCACTGGCTTTCTGCACCTAAGGTTGCGGGTTCAACCCCGGCCCAAGTCGGTGGATTTTCATGATGCAGAAAATCCACCGCGGCCATGTCGTATGATTATACGGCATGTAAAAGATCCCTCGAGTGTCTCTCGGCAAAATTAAATCCTGGCACAGGTTCACATCGTCATAGCTCAGGTGCCTCCCTCTGAGGAGGAAACTGGCGACAAAATTACTTGCGGCGATTGGTATCCGCCTATATGGTGCCGCACCAAAAGGAGATACCAGCTTCCGGGAATGTACTAAGTCTGCAACGGTAAAACACCAATCCGCAACCTATTAGAAAGAAATATTACAAAAATACTCCAATGAAGGAGTACGTTCCAGTGCTAAGGCATAATTTCCATACGAATGTGGTTCCGTCAACTCACATGGACTACCCCATTGCCTCGCAGACGGATTCGTGAACAGTATGAGCTGATGTCAACATTTAGGGGAGGGCATGCAACTGAACTGTAGGAAGCAAGGTAGTCAAATACCAGTTCGCACTACTTTTGGATCAGAACCAAGTTACCATTCAATAATGTTGGTATGAATGGGTGAATAATGGCTGTACAGAGTCTCAAGAAGATAGCGAGATCGACCGAAAGCGACCACACAGTGATCATCCGATTGCAAACCCTTGAGCCATCCTCCTCAAAGATCCTACTTGTAATCGGGACACCAGTGTTAAACCATAATGACCAACGATAGGTGACTAAGTGGCGAGAGTTGAGGTCACGGAAGCCGAAAATGCTGCTCATCATTTTTGCACATTTTCAGGTGTATTTCCAATAGTAATGGGTCCATTTAATCTACAAAACCATTGGAAAAACAATGTTTTTGCCAAACAGTCTCCGATGATCAGCGAAAACATGCTCTGGAGAAGCCCATGACAGAGGTGGGATACTCGCCTGATTGTCCTTCGTCAAGTAACCTGATCACCAAAAGTCATGTCGGATTTTAGAACTGCCTGACGCCTATAGTTGTCTCCTGTGACACCTTTACTGCACATGGTACGTTAACGAGACTATACCTTCCTATAATGTTACTCTTCCTTTCATGAGCCCAAGGGTTATATTTTAATAAAATACTAATCGGTCACACAGGCTACGCCTTTATTCTATTTACCTTTATATTTTTTGTATACTACGCCTTTACACTGGAACACTTTCCTGGCCAACGCGATTACCGGATTTCTTCCTACTAAAACGCGTGTAGCTCCGATGAGCAAGTGTCTTCAACCATCCTTGGATCGCGTCAATCCAACTTGCCAATTGGAACCAGTATGACAAGTAATTCTGCAGGAGCATATCACCCAATTCTACAAGTCAATGTCTAGCCGATTAATAACTTGCATCAGGTAAGAGCATTATTTATTTATTTTTGTCCTTGTAGTTGCATTTTCTGAATAAAGCATTTAATCCATATAATTTTAGGTTTCGTTTTAAATACATACGCATTACATCGGACGATTGTCATCTCTTACGAATAACCTTCTTTGTGCATTGATTCTTATGTTAGAGAAAAACTTGCCTCAATAGCGAAAATTTAAAGGCGTTCATTTTTGGTAAAGTTTATTTTTTAAATAATAAAACAAATGGAATTTGAAGTCATGCTTAATTAATGGTAGATAATTGTTTATAAGTTTCGCATTATATATATATATATATATATATATATATATATATATATATATATATATATATATATATATATATATATATATATATATCAGCAATACTTTCATGTGAAGACTATGAGATTGAAAAGAATTGTATCTTTTAAAACTTCTATGTTTAGTCTTTTATTTAAGTAAATTACTTCTCTTGATATCAGATGACAAAAAGTGAATGTGAGAAAGAGTATCATTACAAATAAAGTATAAATCCCTTTTTCAGAAACTTGAACTGGAAGCCTTATTATTGATCCCTACGATAATAACCAAATACGATGTCAGTATAGAATCCCTGATTTAAAAACAATTTTTTTAAAAAAATTTGTTTTTAAAAATCATTTTGTTTTGAGAAAATTTTTACCCAATCTTTTTTCTAAATATATGTCAGAAATCTTTTAAATTGCATATGTACTTAATCTTCATGCTTTTAATTAGAAATGATTCAGTGAAAAGTTTTAATGAAACAACAAAATGAAGAATACACATATAGGAAAATCTACTGTAATTTTCATATCATTTTATGAAATTCTAAAACCTCTTTTTTATAAATAATATTCATATAAAGAAAAATTCAAATTTCAAGAAATTTATATTATAGTCTGATCAAAACGGACAAATTAATGGAATAAATAAATTCGAATAAAAGAAGAATAATTTCAGTAAGAAAATATATAGTTTTTCTTGGAAATATAAATAAAGGAAATTATAGTTATAAAAGACGAAAACTTTGTTTCATGTTTCTATAGTATAAAAAACTACATAAAGCCTGTGTTTTTTATTTTTATGTTTTCATCGTCGAATTTCGAATGTGACGTTGATTTTGCACTTTTTCTACTGCTTTATTTCTCATTCTCATTGCTTAGCAATAATTGAGAAAATGTAATGCACATATTATTTACATTCTTTCACTTCATACTATAAAATATGTATACCCATAGAAAAAGAACTCCGTACTGCGTTATTATAAAAATGTTCTTAATTTTGTTTTTGTAATATCAACTGCACCCAACTCAAGAAAGATTAATAAAGATATTCAAAACAACAAATGCATCAGAACACTTTCTGAAATCTTAATTATTTATTGAAATACAGTAATTAAGAAAAATATTTAATATTTGTGTATCTCGATGTTTTCATGTGTGCCGGCTGGGTGTCGTAGTTGGTTTGTCACCGGTCTTCTGCACCCAAGGTTACGGGTTCGACCCCGGCCCAAGTCGGTGGATTTTCATGACGCAGAAAATCGACAGAGGCCATGTCGTATGATTATATGGTATATAAAAGATCCCTAGAGTGTCTGTTTGGCTTGGATGCTCTCGGAAAAATTAAATCCTAGTATAGGTTCCCATCATCAGAGCTTAGGTACCTCCCTCTAGGGAGGAAACTGGGCATCAAAATTAATTGCGGTGATTGGTATCTGCCTATATGGTGCCGCACTGAAAAGAGATACCGACTTCCAGGGAATGTTCTAGGTTTGCAATGATTAACCACACAGCCCATTAGAAAAAAAAATGTTTCACGTGAAGAAAAAAACTAACACAGCATGCTAATTTTTTAAAAAAAAATGTTCTGAAAAAAGTCTTGAATTACCGTAAAATCCGGCGTATAACGCGCACCTTGAACACAAAAAATAAGATCGAAATTTAAGGGTGCGTGTCATATGCCGGGTATAAGAACTATAGCTTTAAAAGTAACAAAAGAGATGAAAAATTATATTTCTACACGTATCGATATACTGTTTATTTAAAAGAAATGACATGCATTATGAACTAAAAGAATAATTGTTGTTTTAAAAGTATACTATTTTTTCTAAAGTCATGGATAACACCTTGAATAAAGGACTTCAAAACATAACACTGTATACTAACATTTAAAGATTTCTTTGTGAAGAAGAGGGTACGCGTTATACGGCGTACATACCTTAAAATAAAAAATGCAGCTCGAAAATATAGGTGTGCGTTATACACCGGATTTTACGGTAAGTGAAAAAGATTGATATTTGCAATCTACGAGAGAGTACAAGACAAGTACACGAGAATAAAAATTACTAATACCTAACGTAGCTTGTACCTCAAAATCCTAACAATACATCTCCTTTAAAAAATAAGCTCCCTCTCTCCTCCCCCTCTTAAAGCTTAATTTTAATTTACCATTTTCTGAAAATATGTCCTACCATTATTTTTAATTTGTTATTACTTATTTCAAGTAATTTTTACAATTTCATTGGATTCCTTTTCCTCTAAAACACTGATTTTTATTGATATGTTTCGTTTCAAAATTTGATTTCTTCAAAATTTGATAGAGTCAAATTTTAGATAATGACTAAGTTTTCGAGAATTAACAGAACTTTGTATCAATTACGCACCTCCGTTTCATTTTCGATGAAGGAGGATAAAGAAGAAAGGTGATATATTTTGGAGACTACAAGATGGAAGCTTCCAAAAGAAATTACTGCTTGATATTGATTACAAACCCCATCTTAAATTTAAGATCTCTTCCAATTGAAGATGGAAGGGCGTGTTATGGAGGATCTTCAATAAAGAATGTAATAATGCAATGAAGTTGTAATTCCTTTTCCATGGATGTTTTAAAATGTAAGTAAAAAAAAACCTAATTTTTGTTACATATAACAACAAAATAAATAAATATTTAAGAGAGTAGTTATAATATACAAGAATTGTAACAAGAAGTTTTATAAAAATAAAGAGGTTACATAGTAACAAAATAAAAACAAATTTTATAACTAATTAATACATAAATATAAATTTATGTAAACTTAATTCTTTGGATTAAATCACGTGTTGTTTTTTTTCTTTTCGTTGTATTATTATACTGGCAACATAAAAGTATAAACCACAGAAATAATGCATTATTTAGACTAATTAATAGTGAAATAAAAATAACTTAGTTGATGATTTTATTTTTAAAAAAATCTGTAGATTTTTTAAAGTTTCATTAAATTTCTTAATCAATATCCTGCATCCTGGCTTTTAAAAAAACATTTTAGTGGAAAAAATAATGATGAAAATTAACATAAATTATAAATACAACTTTTACAATTTTTCGGATTGATATATATATACAAATCTACCCGATGCATTAAAATCAAAAACTAAACAAATGTGTTTGTAAAAAATGTTTAAAAAAAATAAAATTAAAAATGAAATAAAATTTTCAGTACACTGCTATTAAACTTTTGAAAACGACACTTAATGGCGTTTTCTGGGGAAGACGACTCTTAAAAATACTTAATAATTTGAAAGAGGAACTTGTTGAGAAAAAATTACATATCTGAAGCAGTAATTTGGTCTTTACATTATCTGAAATTTTGTCAACATACAATTCTTCTTAAGAAAAAAATCAATATAAAACAAGTTTAAAAAAAACTGGTTGACACTTATTTCTAATTCGAGATTAGGTTAGAAATTAGCAAATAAGCACTTAATTAAACATTCATGAATTTCTGTACAGTTTACCTATAGATAAAAAGACATTCTTTTAACACTATATTATCGAAAGCAAAATTCACTGTTAAGCACTAAAAAAAATCCCTTGCTTTAGTTGCTTTATATTTATTATCCCTTTTATTTATATTAATTTTTTTATTTCCTTCATTCTCTAATTTTAAAATCTCACTTAAAAAGTACAGTTTTTAACCTTATAAGATAATTGATTTTATTATTTTAAGATTAAAAAGGTAAGTCTAAGGTCTTTAATAAATCTTTTATACAGCTATATGATCAGAAACTTATTAAAAACATTGTTTATCCGTAGAAATTGCGAAGTACCCGGTGGCCATGGTAACCGAGTGGTCAGGGTCATGAACTCGTGACTTGCATTGTTGAGTCACGGTTTCGAAATTCTTTTCCAATGTTTCGCCATGGCTTTTAAAGACTGCCGTGTGAAGAAGATTCTTGTTAAATCTATCAAGGTTCAAATTCTTTCGTTGGCGTGGTGTGGAGGTTTGAAGATGGTTTTCATCCTCATCACTTGACCGTGGTTCTAAATTACGAGGTCCTTCGCCTAAACCTAATATTATTACTTCATAGGGCGACACAAATCAAAGTCAAATCGATTTTCCGAGGAGATAAATCAGCAAATAATTCCTTATGAGTCATTCTTGCCATAATGAAACAAAGTTTGATTTTAAACTGTAAGAGTCAGATTATTTCATAGAACTTCACCCAAATTCCAGCTATTTCTTACAAATTTTGAAAAAAATTCAGAGAGAATAAAATTTTGAACACAGACATGCATGGTTTTCATTTGTGAACGTATTTTAATCATGAGAGTTGCCTCTGCATTTATGATTAGAAATTATTTTAAAATGAATAATTTATATGTTTATGAATACTAAAGATCACCTATGCGTCCTCTTCACCATTTCGAATGCAGTGAGCCTCCGATTAACTAACTGCTCAGCACTTTTAGTCATGCAATGAAATGGCTGATTAAAACAAATATTACGACATAATAATTTACATCATTTTCGCAAGATGTTCGAACGGATCACAGAAATCTAATGCTTATATATTTATAGCTTACCAATAGTTTCCAGACTGGATTGTTGTGGAATAATAATCCTCTTTAAAAAAAATTTAAAGAAATAAGATTTTTCATTCTAAAAGAAATCCAGAATTATATAGAACGAGATTTCTCCTCAGTTAAGTAAACAGTTAAGCTACGCTAAGTTCGATTATGAAGATGGCTGTTTCACGTAAAAGAAATATGGAGTCTAGAACATTACTTGTCTTGTCACATCTTAAAAACAATCACGACATAAAAATTATAGTTAAAAAAAACTACCAAACACGCTTTTATAGTGTGTGTGTGTGAATCGAACTAAGAAGTTAAAAAATAATTCTTAACATAAGAATAAAATGATCAACGAGAAAATAAATGTCATTGTGGTAACAGCGTGGGGTATTTTGTCTTACATTTTTTCTGCATTTCGGAATAGAACTAGTAAGAAATTATAGCAATTGATATCGTGCAACCCACGCTTTTACCACAAAGACATCACAATTTTCTCATTAATCATTTTATTCTTATATTAAGAATTATTTTTAGCTTTTTAGTTCGATTAACTATAAAAGCGTGTTTAGCAGTTTTTTTTAAACTATAATTTATCTTTCATTTTTTAGATCGATCTATTTATTTTCATTTTCAGAAAAACTAGGCATTTGTTAATAAACGGTAAGAAATTGCTCATGCATCTTTCCTTTTTTTCACATAAAGAACACTTTTCTGTTTGTTGTATTTGTATTAACCATGAGCGCTTTCACTTTAGGGTTGCAACTTAATCTTTTAGTCGGCAAATGTGGAAATGGGATCTGGAATTAGCGTCAAAAATTTGGAAATGGGAAATTGTTAATCCTGATGATCCTGATCAGGACAATGGAACAAAATTATGAAATTATTGCATTGTCATTGGTCCTTGACAAGTTTGGAAAATTTCGAATTAATCTGACCTTTTAAAGTGGGTAAAAATCGAGTTCAAGATTCCTCTACATACAGGTGAAGCTAATAAAAGCGTGTTAATAACTTTGTTGTGTTAATAACTCTGTTTTTTGGGAGTCGTGATAACAAGGTAAGATAGTCATGAGTTTCATGGCTAGTCAATCAAATGTTGGAACCTTGACTCGAAAAATTGGAATCAAAGATAATCGCAAGAAAAAATAAGGAGTTTTCATTCCGATTTAATTGAACCCTTAAGCTTCTAAATGAAACTTAGATAAGTGAAACTGTAATAGCTTAAATATCGTTTAATATTTCTGACAGAGGTAGAAAATGACATAAGTCGTCAATAACACGAGTATATCTCTAACGCAATGTCAATTGAAACAAATAAAATGAATAAAACTTATTCTAGAGTTAATTACTTAAATATTGCAATCAGAGAGATCACGGGAATCGTATATAAAGGGTAAACTTGGAAAATATGGGCACCAAAACGTTTGATTTAAAATATACTATACTAAAACACTTACCATTTCTCCGAAATTAAGATATTAAAAACTTTAGAGTATATTTTTTCTAATGGATTCTGAATAAACTTCTTACTCTTGTTACTGTGTGTATGAAAGAGCTCCAAAACCAATTTTCTTATTGCCCATATTTGAATAAAACTTCAGGTAATATGGGCACAACTGGCGGAAATATGTGGGCAGGTTGCATTATAAAAAAGATAAGAGAATCTGCTATCTCTATATTTATCTTTTCCAAATGGAAATGCATTTGTACACAAATTAAATGCTTGGCAAATGATAAGAAGTAGTTTTAAGCCTTTGTTATGCAACAAATTCTACCACAAAAAAAATGTGTCCAAGTTTTTATCTATAAATTAAAAATAATTGAATGCTGAAAATCAGATAAACTCTCTATTAACATAATTTATACATACTTAAAGAAAAAATAACACTTGAACAGGAGAGTTGCATTTGTATCATACACTACACTCATTACAATAGGACACATTCCTCATGGAGCCAGGATAAACAAGACATTGCACCCATTCTTGTTCTTAATTTTCAACATAATACTTGGCTCCACAAACAGTACAAATGCAGGACGCATTCTGTTTGCTGGCACTTGCTGTTACCCCATGTTTTGCCCCTATACCTTCTCTACGACTTCCGTTGGCAACTCTTTTCTTCGTAGAACCCAGACCTTCGGCACTTGTCAGCTATCTTGCAACATTTTTAAGTCTTCCGTGATTTTCGTAGGTTATTTTCAGTGTTCGAATTGGACTCAGCTCCTCCAAAAATAATGCTACTGACTGTAATAATTAAGTATTGACAATAGATGAGCCATGTGCTACCTAAACTATTATAAGGAAGAGGTTTTTGGAAGGAAGAGGAATTCAAAGCACGTGTAGGACGAGAGGATGGTCCAGGAATAGGGTTGCAAACATTGCTTCATCAAATTTCGGTACTGCCCATATTAACCTTAATTTTACTGCCTATATTTGCTTTAGGGACATTATTCGATAGTTGGAATAAATACTGCTGACGAAGGGAGAAGGAACGAAACCATCCACTCCTGACAACGGATATTACACTCACATAAGATTAAAATTATTTATAAATTTCAAGTAAAATTAATTAATTTTTCGTGTTAAATCTAAAACGTAACACCAAATCCAATTCGTCATGTCAGGTAGTTGTACTTACATTAGAAATGGTCTGTTTACTATTATGTTTGAACCACACAACTACACAAACAAATTACTCAATAGCCATGACACTTGCACATTTCTAACACGACAGTACGAATGCATCAACTCAAAACCATTACGAATAATAGGGGCCCACATTATCTTACTGCCAATATTTACCAAGTTTACCCTATATACCAAACTTAGACTTGAAGGAAGCTTTTTAACTTGGAACAGGTTTGGTTTGTTGAAGCTTAGTTTTGAGGTATTTTTTCCCTGTTATGCAGGCTTACAAATATGGATTTATTTACGATTATTCTTTATGACACAGTATACAAACTAGCATATACACTTAAGAATAAGAGCAGCAACGAGACACACACGCTAGGCTCATGACAAACATGTTCTCTTCATTCTCAAAGGATCTCTTAGCTTATATACTCCTATCACAGAAGTTTCGAGAACGTTCTTTACCTACATGATTTCCTTGTCTTAGCACGCTGATTGCTCGGATCCGGTGGCTGATGCAATATTGTGTGAACTGACTACAAAATTAGATTTAGCACTTTTAAGAAATACAGATTCGACTGAAATTGTGTCGTCCGTAGCAGTAATAATAAGAAGAATTATAAATAAGAAGAATTATCACAAGATGTATTTTGGAAGGGGTTCAAGACTGTAATGAATTATAGAAAACCTCTCTAAAGAAAATTGAAACAGAGAAACATTATGTATGCGTAATCTGGAAACGTATATGATGATAATAATGATCTGAAAAAAGTTACTTTACACAGAAAAATGCAAAAACTTTATTCATATCTAAAATGCGTAAATTCTAGAATCAAAAAGAATCTAGAATAATTTCTCAGAGTGTCTTGAAAAACAACACTGTAATTAAGTATTTGTAAATAGTTAAGTGGATATATGAAAGGACATAAATAATTAACTAAAGCTTGGAAAAATAAGTTTATCTTTATATGCACATTTTTCAATGAAATTGAACGGAAATTTCTTATTTAATTTAAATTAAAATTTCAAATCCTTTTACGGAATCAACAAACTGGTCAAAGGGGAGGGAAATTAAAAAAAATAAGAGGAGACAGAATATGAGTGAGCAAAAGAGCATGCGTGTTACAGTAATAAATATTAGTCATATTTAGAATGAAATAGGAAACGTTTCTTATATGGCGGGTAATTTTTTACGAACTGGATTGATTAGATCCACACAGATAAATGAGATACTTTTTTGATGCATTTTCTATGATGGGATTGACGAGGCAGTCTTGTAAATTAGTAAATCCAATTTATTTCATATCTTGAAACACCTAGGCATATTAACTACATTAAGGTGACTTGGTACCCCTAAAATCACAAACCTATCGTTTTTTTTTTTATTTTCATTTAATCTTATTCTTTGCATTATTATCTTTCGATTGATGTATCACTTGTGCATGTCGGAAAGTTAGAAGTTGAATAAAACTTCATTTGAAAACAAATTAGGCAATTCAGCCACACTCCCTTCTTAGAAAAAAAAGCTAAAAAAAGCGTTTTGATAAAAAAATCTAATTTATGAAGAGAAATAATAACATTAAAAAAAGAATGTGCAATATATAAAGCAGAATATTTCCGAGGCAATGCATACAATCATTTTTTTCTTTGTGAAATGTGTGCATGTAAAATTTTTAAATTAAGGAATTTTATATTGAACATTTTATAATTTCAGTTCTTATTCCTGGTATATTTTTCATACAAATGCAATACTTTAATATTATAAGAAGAAAAACAGCTAAAATTTCTGTCGTGACAGAAAAAAAAAATTTAACGTTTTTCTTGAATTTTCTTGTGCAATTAGTACTCTCTAAAAGTTGATCATTTATAAAAATGTGTGGGTTGAAAAAAATATGAAAATGCAATTATTTTTAAAAAACGTATAACTAATATCTTAAAGTGGTATTTTAAGTTTAATTAAGCTTATAATAATTATTTTTTCAGAATTATAAACTTTAAACTGGTTTTTCTCAGTTTGTATTTTTCGAAACCTTAGTGCATTCAAAATGCTACTCCTTCGACAATTATTTACCAATCACTTCCATTTTTTTCTTGGGTGTTGAAAATAAAGCATGTAATAAAATTAGGGATCCGTTTTGCTATAAACTGAATGCTTTGTTTTAAAAAAAATAAAATGTGAGACATGTTGGCTTTTTGTTGATTTTTAGCCTGTATATCAACATTTTATTTTTTTCTCGTAAACGAATGAAGTTATTCTAAAATCGATCCCTAAAGTTGTTTAGAACATCCATAAGAATATTATAAAAAAATTTCAGGTCAAAAAATTAATTTTTACATAAGGAGTAGGATTTTAAAATTTTCCCAATTTTCTTCAAAAAATTGTAATTTTTAAAATTGTGTGAATAATATATGAAAATTTTCATCTGGTATCATTTTCTTGAATAGAAAAATTGTATAAAATGCTAAAATATAATTTTTAAATACGTAAAAAAAGAAATTTGTTCAAAGGGTACCAAGTCCCCTTAAGCATGGACGACACAACACAGACAAAGAAACTACAACACACAACACAAAGTAGCCGGCTACATGACTACAGAGAGAAGAGCGAAGAGAGCGGGCTTTCCAGAGACATCAGTGATCCGGCGGTGAAGACCGCGTGACTATTTCGTAATAAGAATTCTGATTGGTTACAATGGATGGTAAGGGATTTATGATGTAATGTTAGTCGATTACGATTAAGATTCGGACATTAGTTTTGAACCTAAGAATTAAAGTTTGTTTATAGATTATTAAAAAGAGTTAAATAAAGGGATATTAGAGGGAATTATTATTATTATTATATATATATAGGGATAGAGAGTGAACTAACAGTAGTAATTAAATAAGAGAAGTTAATTAGACGTTAACTCTGATTAACTTTTAGAATTGATTTCAAGTGTCACATGGCCATACAAGATGAACATAAAACTAATTAAGTAATCACTATAAAAACTATTGAAATCTAAAATATGAAATAAAAGTTGTTGGTGCAAAAATAAAAGTAGCTTAACTGTGAAGTTTTTAAAAGCAGGAAATAGAAAGTAATAATTCCTACTTTTGTTGTCTATATTTCAGAGAAAATGTAAAATATATCCATAAAATAGAAAAACTATCGTGATCCAATATTAATCAAATAAAACAATAATATATCAAATGCGATATAATTTGCAATAAAATTGTTCCCATTAGTCTAAAATTTGGAAAATTCAAATTCTTTTTAGCGATATATTTTTTTAATTTTTATTCAGCTATTATATATACGTGCACGTATATTTTTTAGACTGATATGTGCAGTTAACAAAAACTCTAAATTTTAATAAAATTTCCCAGCTTTCTAATTTATACGTCTGTTTAGGAAAATTAGTTTTTAAAATTAAAAAATACTTTATAAATACAGCATTTATTCGAATCTTAGCCGTCATCGATTCTTAGCAGCACCCAAAACTCTCATCAAGTTTTTGTGAAAAATGAAAAATAGTGTAAAATTGTTTATCGATATCCAATTTTACGAAATTAAAATAAACTTAAAAAGAGAACTAAGAAGTGAATAATTTGTTATTTTTTATCAATATTGTAAACTTTTAAATACATACATGAACCTGTAATTGCTTTAATTGCCACATCCAACGAATTACTTTTCCTTCGATTCTAAGCTGTACCCGATTCTCGGTAGCATTAACACAGGAAAAAAAAAGTTCGGCTTATATTCCACTAAATAAGTCTTCCAGTCTCATCCACACTCATTTAGCATTACACTATTGGAGTTTCAATGAGGAACTTAGTTTACGCCCGAAAAATAAATAATGTAGAAAAATAATAAGTAATAATAATTTCGAATAAAAATAATTAATGTAAAAAATAATAAATAATAATAATTTCGGATAAAAATAAGTAATGCAGTAAAATAATAAGTAATAATAATTTCGGATAAAAATAAGTAATGCAGTAAAATAATAAGTAATAATAATTTCGGATAAAAATAAGTAATGTAATAAAATAATACACAATACTAATTTCGGATAAAATAAGTAATGTAATAAAATAATAAGTAATAATAGTTTCGGATAAAAATAAGTCATGTGGTAAAATAATAAGAAATAATAATTTTGGATAAAAATAATTAATGTAATAAAATAATAAGTAATAATATAATTTTGGATAAAATTAAGTATTGTCGTAAAATAGGCTGTTCTCTCTTTGCTCTCTCTCTATAGGATGTCTTAATTAGAATAGTACATTAATTCTGGTGCTATTTGCTATCTGAAATTCTGATTTTGGGTTCTATTCTTTATCCCAGTGGTCTTCAAACTGTGTTCCACGGAACCCTGGGGTTCCACAAGGCATACCCAGAGGTTCCACGAGTCAAAATAAAAAAATCAAAAAGAAACTTATAAATATGTATGCAAAATTATTATTTCTATGAAGTCTATAATTAGAAGTAACTAAAACTTATTCTATTCTCAAAATTTTATTTATATATAATAAATTTTTTTTTCAAAACTTTTTCAAAAATGTTTTGTCTTTATATATATATATACCTCCTACTAAATTATAAATATTCTATTGCTTACTATCTTGGGTTGCATGAGATAATTTTACACTCGTTAATTAACTCAGAGTCTTCCATAACTAAATAATTTTCTAATGGAAAATGCACCATTTTATAACTGTAGAAAAGAAACCTATACTTATATATAAGAAGAGGAAACAAATCAACCGATTCAATGTGAAAACCTAAATTTAAGCAAGAACAGCTTCTAAATTTTATGTTGCAAATTCATGAAAAATGCACAGTATTTCTCACACAGCTATAAACATTTAATGGCCTTCAGAACATTGTGTTTAAGGTATCCGACTACGTTCGGAACCACGATTTTGTAAAAGAGTATAAATGGACAATATTTACGGTATTTAATGTCACTTAGATTATAAAACGTATATAAAATTTTTTTAAGAATATTATTACAAAAAAATTATTTAAGTATAATATTTTGGCAAAAAATGAACATAGAATGACCAATTTTCAAAACTTTCTGCTTTTATGAAAAAATGCTTCTATTATAATAATATTTTGCCTGCATATAGCTCAGACCTCTATACAGAGGCTCAACTAGAATTTTTGAAACATATAACTTAGAAGGGGATTTATTCATATTTTACTACAACAGAGGGAAGAAATTTTAAGAAAAAAACGCCGATAATTATTTCAATTGGCAGTAATTCTGAAAATATAGTGAATTTTTCAAAAACCCTAGTTCAAATTCTCTGGAGAAGTCTTTACTTTATCTAAGCAAAATATTATTATCGAAGCATTTTTTATAAAAGGAGAACGTTTTGAAAAAAGATTATTCTAAGTTAATTTTTTTGCCAAAATATTGTATTTAAATAATAGTTTCTATCATAATGTCCTTAAAACAATTTTATACATGTATTCTAATCTAAGTGACCCAAAATATCATGAAAATTATCCATTTATGCGGTTTTTAAAATCACAGTTCCGAAAGTAGTCGGATACCTTAAGTGAAATATATTTCTCAACTTGAGTGGCTACAAAAACAAATCAAAATGCAGAATATGAAGTAAGACTGCAGATAAATTGAATAGACATAGATGAGAGAGAGAGATTTGTGTGAAAAAAAGCAATCACAAATATCCCAATTACAAAATGTAATGCACGGGTAGGTAACATTTGGATCAGAAATTGATATTATTAATGAGTAAATGATATTAAAAATTATACTAGAATTTTTTAATAAAAAATTACTGCAATACTTTTGTTAATTGCCTTTATATAAAGTACCTATAACATGCTGATCTACCATTAAACATTACTTTCATATATATTCCTTAAGTATGTGTGTGGAATGGGGCTCAACGAAAACAGTTTCTAGTTCTAGGGGTTCCACGAAACAGGGCCGGCTCCAGCAGTTTTGCCGCCCCGGACAAAAACGGAAAATGTCACCCCTCTCCAAAATAAAAAGTTATAATTAAAAAAATAAATTGCTTGACCCATCTTTAAAACTTGAATAATACTTACGGACAAAAAAGCGGCATAACAAAATTATTTATTAAGTCAAATACAAATAAATTTGAAATTAAGGACATATTTACATATTATTTCAAACGAGTAAAATGTAATACAAGGAATTGCCCATCTCGGCAAGCCAATTTCTTCTAAAACGAGTCTACTGATGATGGAAATCACAAACGTTTTCTTTAACTTATAGTGACTACATTCAAGACCTTAATAAAATAACTCCTGTGACTCTCTATCTACATAAAACTTTTATTTGCCCTTATCTCCTTTTGGATACCTGACATCGTATGGGTGAAAGGAATATCCATTGTGACCATAGTCCAAGATGGAGAGAAAAGTACTAGTGAAAGATGTGTAAACTCTCATCAAATTTCATGATTGAACATATACTCCCACCTCGAACACTTAAGTTTCAACATAAAAGAAAACTGACATTAAACATACAGAATACAAAATAAGGAAGTAAGACACGCAAAATGAAGTATTAAATTCAAACCTAATAATATTTCAAAAAATATATAATAAAAAAAATATTAATCCAATTCGATCCAAATACCGCCCTTAGAATTTGCCGCCCCGGGCAGGTGTTCAGTTTGTCTGACTCTAGAGCCGCCCCTGCACGAAAACACCTTCAAGTTCTAGGGGTTCCGTGAGCTGAAAAAGTTTGAAGACAACTGCTTTAACCAAACGTAAAGACGACCGTAAGTTAGTGTCTATCCTTTCAGTTTCGGCGATACCCTTATCTGTGTTATGCGTTGCGATAGCATCTAAAACAGGGTTCTTGTTGAAGGTACTCGTAAATAGAGATGAGATATCTTAAGAATTCTTTTGAAGTTCTTCGAATATCGAATAACAAACTTCAGAAGATATTGGGGAAATAAAAAGTTGATGTCTGTGTGTGTGTGTGTGATCTCGATTAGATCTCTACTTCGAATGTTTTAACTTCAATATTACTGTTTCAATTTTTGTTCGCAATTTAGCAGAATTCTTGCTTTAGAAAAAACGGATTAATGTTTATAAATCAATTTAACCAGTTAACTGTGATTGACGAGTATACTCGTCATTCGTAAAAATTAATGACAATTGGCTATTTAAATTGTAATTTCTGAGAAACTGAACTGAACTCAGTGGCGCAACAGCCCATGAGGGTCAAGGCTTACTGCGCCTATCTCAGTTTACGTAACTTTAGGCGCTGGGGTAGATGGTGCAGACGTTTCGGTCAAGTGATCAGTTTGACGCCCTAGTGTTCAGTTTCCAAGCAAGATTGGTACTCATTCATTGACCCACTGAAAGGATGAAAGGTTGAGTAGATCTTGCCCAGACAAAATATGAACCCTATGCCTGTGGTGTGGAAGCATGATACATTATCACTCAGCCACTGGGCTTCAATTTCTGAGAAAAAAATATATTCTCAAATTTCAAGATGTTTAGAATATCTTAAAGGTCAGCTCGGAGTAAAATAAACCAATAAAAAATATGAAATATTTAAGATGCTCATGCGTCCCCATATGCACCTGCTAAAACAGCATATAAGTTCGCGTAACGAATTTATTTATGTGTAATGATAATGTTTTTTAGATGCTAGCCGAAAAAAAGTCGAGAAGTTGATTTATATTACGGTTCCTTCAGATATAGTCAGCCATGGGACAAATGCGTGACGACGACCAGGTGCTGAGCCCATTGATAGCTGCTGGTCCGAAGTTATCTAGCTATTGAGTGTGTGGATGCCAATTGTTGGATGTTAGAACCATGCGCTTACATTAGACTGATGGCCCAATGATCTAATTAGTAAATGCTAAGGAATGGTTATTTTATTGAGGTGGGAAAGGCAAGGATGGTTTCTGGTAAGAGGACTTTGATCAACCCTACAGCACCGTTCCAGAACTTCCTTAGTATAGAGGCAGGTAGAAAATAGTTTGTCAATAAACAAGTAAATCAGTGTGTGTTTAAGTCTCTTAGTCCAAGAATTTTGACGGCCACTGAAATTCATAGACACCCATAAAAACTCCAATATGTATGTAATATATGTTTATGTTAAATAGATAAATAAGTATTAGTAATAAAATTGGCAATTTTGTAAAATAGAACCATCTTTTTTATCCAATATTTTAACAGCGCAACTTAATCTGTTATTCACAAGTATACTCGTCATCGCTCGATTTCCGTAACACACATAATTGCGCACGCAATTTGGAGTACCATAGCTAACTTGTAAATATTGTTTCGCGACAACGCTGAAGAAATTCAAGAATTTATTCATTTCTATTAAATATTTTAAAAGTTTATGATAGAGTAAGTCAATTCAAAAAAATTAAACGTTACTTTTAATCTAAAATTCTAATTAACTTCGTTTAAATTAATTGCTATTATAAATTCAAATGATTGATAGTTCATTATCGTAGCACTTTAAAGCAAACGAAAGCTATTCATAAATTCTAAAACGTATATTATAAATATACTTATACCTTCACATATCCTAATGTACAAGACTCAAAAGTATTTCTCACCGATTAATAAAAAGATGGTTCAGTATTTTTCCCCGTGAATATAAAGAATAAATTTTTAAAAAAACACCCAATATACGACATTCCATAGCAAATTTGAATACAACAGTGAGGGTCCTTGCCCTTAGAACTCTCACGGAGAAATTTGTTTTATATTCTAAAAAAGGTAGAATGTTATAAATTAATGTTTAATCTGAAGGATAGGACCCAAAAAAGGAGACTTTTTTGTGTTATTGTCTAACGTAATCCAGAAAATGTATAACATTTATAGAAATGAGGCAAAAAAAATTTTAAACTGCTATTCCATTTTTTTAAATATATATATATATATATAGTTTTTTTATTTTAAAACTATTTTTTTTAAATCAGAGATACATTTAATACCAGAAAGAACAGAACTCCCTCTTTTTGTGAATACTTGTGAAATTTTCAGGTGCAGGTTTCTCTCATTCGACGTGATTGATGAGAGTGTTAATTAGAATATTTATCATAGAAGAATCAAATCCATTATAAAGATAATTCAACGCGGTTGAAATGAAAAATATTACAAATACATACGTTACCTCCATATTATGAATCTCTATAT
This sequence comes from Trichonephila clavipes, assembly GCA_019973935.1. Taxonomy (NCBI): domain Eukaryota; kingdom Metazoa; phylum Arthropoda; class Arachnida; order Araneae; family Nephilidae; genus Trichonephila; species Trichonephila clavipes. Next base: position 310,647 of record BMAU01000194.1, on the reverse strand, counting down.
TGCGAATTTTTCTATACAGCGAACTTTTTCCTGGAACCAAGAACATTTCACGATTTTCTTCGTAAAATAACCTCCCTATAGCGAAGTGCATTTTCTATATAACGAACTTTTTCTCTGCGATTAAATTTTTTTCTCCCTACTTTTAATGTATTTCTAGACATTTCAAGTTTTCTCTCACTGAACACGTTTTATGCTGATCAATGACCTTGAATTGGTTTTACCAAGTGTCTAACTCACACAAAGCAATTTGCCGTAATTTTTCAAACAAAAAACTTAAATAAAATTAACAGATTTTATCATTAATTACATTTAAGGACGCATGTGATAGTGTATATACTTAAAATTACTTTTAAGCTTAAAATTAGGAAATGTCATAAAAAATTCTTTATTTTAATATAAAATCATTTTTTAAAATTCAAAATGTATATAGTTTTTTGTTTTCCTCTCAGATTTCTTCTTAATGGGCAAGATATATAAAATAGATAACAATTTACAAAAAAAAAGTGTGAATAATTATTTTTTTTAAATAGTCTATTGTACTTTTGAATTCAAAATTTGTTTTATGCGGTTTATAAAATATGTTGAAAGAGGAACATCTATATAACGAATTTTCCATATAACGAACTTTTTTTCTGGATTTAACGACTTCTTTTAAATAGAGGTTCGACTGTAGTTTAATAATTTTTTTTTTTTTTTGCAATTCTTTTTTTTAAAGCAGATTTATGGAAAATGGATATTAATCCAATCAAATAAATTTTAATTCAATCAAAAATAGAATTTAATATTTAGTCAAGTTTTATTTTACTTTGTACGTTTTTTTTAAATTAGAGCTTTGATTTAATGAATTGATACATGAAATTGCTTTCATTTTTATCAGATAGTAAAAATCCTATAGATTTTTACTTTTACAAAAAAAAGTCTAAGAAAATAAATTACATTTTTCCCATCATTTTCATTTCTAGATCTAAATATTTATTTCATTACTTGAAGAAAATCTAAAAACCTAAATTCTCGCAACATGCTTACTAAAAGTTTAAACATTTCTTCACGTGGGGTTAAATGTTTTATACTACTTGGAAATTTTAGGGTAGCTGTAAATCTCTCTGGTTTTACTTTTACTTCTAAAGCATAATATTGAATAAAGAAGTCACATTTTTTTAGAGTCACTGAACTTTTCATGAAATTGAAATTAGCGTTAAATTTCGAAAAAAAGTTCTTACCTTCAAAACTTACAAAAATCACATTAAAAAGCTTTATTTAACTTATTACATTTTTTCATCTTAAAATTTTTTAAGAAAAATTTCGACTATTTTCAAAATTATTATTAGAAATATTTTTACTTCCAATAAAAATCACATTATAAAAGGTCATTTTTTGTATCATTTAATTAAATCAGTTCAATATTAAATTCAGAATTAAATTTTATAAATTTTAGAATTTGTCTAAATTTATATAAGTTTTTTTCCTAAATATAATATTTAAAACTATTTTACCAGAAGACAAATGAGCTTCTTTCGCATCCTGTACCAGTTTTTCATACTTCTTACATTATAATTCGTTATAAAATTTAAAAAAAATTGTTTTATATTTTTCTGCTGAAAAATTAAATCATGAAGAAGCCACGAATAAGATCTTACTATTATATTTGACTGACGTCTCAACAGTAGAAGATACGATCGAAACTAAAAATTTAATTTTATATTAAAAAAATGATTCCTTCTTTGACACACTATTTTACTATAAGAAGCCCAGTGGCTGAGAGACAGCGTATCGCGCTTCCACGCCCCAGGTCTGGAGTTCAAATCCCGGGCTGGGCAAGGTCGACTCAGCCTTTTGTCCCTTCAGTGGGTCGATCAATTACCAAGCTTGATTGCGGGCTAAGCACTGAGGGTTTCACGCCAGGCTGACCACCTGACCGAAACATCTGCTCATGCACCTCAGTGCCGAAGGTCATAAAAACTGAGATGGGCACAGTAGGTCTTGTCCCTCCAATGGACTGTTGTGTCACTGAGTTTATAGTTTAGTTTTACTATAATATAGTGATTCTTAAACTGTGGTTCATGAACCACGGGGAGACCATAAAGTTTTTCTAGGGGGTTCACGAAGGTCGCTCATTTAATGTCCAGATTTCCCTCTTTTACAGACTGAAAGGCCTTGTGGAAAAATTGAAAGAGGGGCCATCACTAAACTGACCCATCGAAAAACTCCACCCAAACATGTATTTCGATGAAAGATATCAATCTGATTTTTTATTGTTTGCAACTATACACATAACCATTATACTACAACGTAATTTTTAAAATTAGATGTTAACTGTTTTCTTAAATAAATGTTTAAAAAGTCTGTATAAGTAGCAGAGGCAATCTTAGGATTATTGCAGAACCTTTAAATCATTAAAACCACGTGTTTAAAGTCAGGATGGGGTGTTCAAAATCTTGGGAGTCCGCCGTGTCAGGTTAATGCATAAAAGAGGGCCGGAAGTTTAAGAATCGCTGCTACAATGAATTTAAATTTTGTCGCAATAAAAAATTTGTTTCATTGCATACGGTGTGATACACACACACACAAACGAGATTAAATTTGTAGCTTGAAAAAAGAGTGGAGTTGGCAACGAATGCTTTGATGACGTCATCGCACATCCCTACTCTATCCATGTGGCCAGTTTCGCCTTAACCTATCACTCCAGTTGGGAGTACTGCGTCATTGAGTGAACACGTGCGACTGCATTTTGCCCGAAAAATGTCGAATCAGAGCGTCAAGTTTCTTGTGAAGCTCAAGAAATCAGCCACAAAAACATTTCAAATAATAACCGAGTCTTATAGCGATAAAACTGTCTCGTGCACATGTGTTTGAAAGGCATAAGCGGTTTTCAGGGGGAAGGGACAGTGTGGAAGATGATGAACGTGCTGGGTCCCAAGGTCAATGATTACAGACCAAAACATTGCCAAAGTTCGTAATATGAGAGGGTTCTCACTCACATCATTAGTCAGACTGTTAATAAACACTACTACATCGAAATCCTAAAAAGACTACGTGAAAAAATTAGGAAAAAGAGGCCAGAATTGAAGAGTGATGGATGACTGTTGCACCAAAACAATTTACCCGCTCACACGGCCCTATTTGTGTTAAGCAGTTTCTGACCAGCAAAAACATTACTGTGATGGTGCATCCTCCTTATTAAAATAATCTGGCCTCATGTAACTTTTTATTTCCTACAATTAAATCTTACTTAAAGGGAACCCATTTTACTTCAGTTGAAGAGGTTCACAGGCGAAAACGAAGAATCTCCTGAAGGCCCTTCCAAAAACCTCGTCCCAGAACTGTTGCCAGCACCGAATGCAGAAGTGTGTGAATGCTAAAGGGACTTTGATGGTGATAATGTCACGGAGAATTGATTCTGTACGTAGAATGATTTATTGGACCCGTCTCGTTTTTTTTGTGTGTATCATAGCTCGTGCATTAAATTATCTCGACACATTACATGAAAATGTGCAAGACAAGATAAGAAACATAATGAACATAGAAAAATGCATGATTCAAAAACGAAAACAATGGTTTGGAATATTGTCTTTTCAATAAAACACCAAAATTTAAATATGGATTTGGATACGCGATATATTTTCTACCCGAAAAGATATCTCCACAGTTCAGACCCTGTTTTCCAACATAGCATATATAATGTAGTGTCTTCCGTAGGTTGAATTAAACATGATTCTTATTTACCGGATTTACCGTTTATTATTATTTCTTCAAAGCACATCACTATATTTACAACTCTATTTACAATTATAAATCACATAGGGAACTACAGGTATTGTCCTCCATTTTCACGTTCGAGAGCACACTCTACTTCTCTCCTTCCCGCTCAAAAGCCAAAACAGTTCACAGCAGCGCCCTCTTTCTAGTCTATCGGGCGCTAGGTGTCAAGCCTCCTAGTGCTATGTGCCAAGTCATTACAATAAGAATGGTCATGAGCTTGTGGCCGGTGTGTCATGTGTTTGAGCCCTACTGCCACTGAGAATCTGTCGTATAGAGGAACTGATACACGTTAAATTTGTCGAGGTTGAAAGTCCTCCCTTTGGCGCAGTATGGTAGCTTGGGGAAAGGAGCGTCATCTCAGTCTCGTCCACGTCACTTGACCGTGGCTCAAAATTGAGAGGTCTTTTGCCAATATACTCCATGCTGTCATACAGTGTGAAGTTAATAAATACTCTCTCTGACATAAGAAGTCAAACTTAAAAGTCAAATGCATTAATCCCGCGACTTGCGTGAATCCGGAGTTACGCAATTTTCAAATCTCATTCAAAAATATTTTTTTGTCACTGAAATTCAGGCAGAATCAGTGCCAGAGCCTGATGTAATTGGTAGTGAGATTGAAGAAGTTGTCGATCTTGCCAGGAAAATAAATTTAGAAGCGGAAAGTAATGACATTCAAGAACTGCGGATTCCCACTATCAGCTGACTATTGATAAGCTCATAGAAATGCATGAACAAGAGCAAGACATTGAGGAACTTGAGTTTTTAGACACAGCTCAATCAGAAGTTTAAATGACGGTTGGGAATTGGACAGAAGGCCATAGTTTAGTTGAAAAAAAGGTTACACAAATTTTAGAAAATACAGACACCAAGAAGAGCGTATTTTTTCAACAAAAAAACAGGAATCAAATATTTATTACTAGGCTACAAGGAAATTTTACTGGCCGGCAGACTACTTTGTTAAATTTAATGAAATCTTTTACATAAAAAATAACGGTTTGCAATTTTGTTTATTTGTGTGTTATCTAAAATCTTATCGAACATTTTTTTCTGAATTATTATTTTCTTTCGCCTCCGTCCCTAACTAAAAATAATTTATATGTATTTACATGAGAATTTATACCCCGACTTACGTGAATTCGACTTAGCGGTTATCCCTCATTCCCACCTATCACGTAAGTTTGGGGTATTACTGTACTAAAAAATAAGAAAAGGAATGAGAAAAGCAATATCTGTGGGAAACAACAATTAGAAGCAAACGAATTGAGCAACAAAGCAACAATTGAGGGAGCAAACAAATTGAAATATTTGAATCGAATAATATACATTTAGCGCTAATCTGTTTATATAAAGCTAAAAATATCCGTACAAAATGGCAATAACAGAGATGAATGTTAAATATTCCGTTAAATGATCAGTCAATCGTCTGCTCTCTCTTTTGGAAAAGGGACCTCCCACATTCATCTTCACCCATCTTCCAAAACAAACTACATTGTAGCTATCACACCCAGATCACAAAAAGCAATTATTATTCCTATCCGCTAATTAACTGTTGAAGGTTAAACCGCAGATTTCATGTCTGTGTTTAAAAGCGTGCTCAGCACGCATACTATATAAGAATGGATCGCAGAAACGCACGCCTGAGTAATTTGCGATTCAACCATTGGCTTCTCAATAAACTCTAGAAGGTGCGTGGAGTTATAAGATTCATTTCACGCACTACCTAATGATCCTTTGATTGGTTTCAAAATGCTCCAAGTGGTTCGAATTTGTTAAAGTAAACATAGTCTCGACGTTTTGTTATTGTTGTTACCGTTCAGTCTAGTATTGTTAAAAAAAAGAGTTCAGTAGCCTCTTTGTTTGACTTTAAAACTGTTGTTTGTTACGACATTTTTTTTCAAGTTTTTATTCTCTTATATGTATTTATTCAAATCCAAAAATATTTAAAAAAAAATTTTTTTTCGAAAAATAAAAACTACAGCTTTGTTTCGCTTCTTCGACAAAAAAATAAATAAACAATAAATCAATAAACAGAAAAATTCAACACTGAAATTATTAAATATTTTTTATGAGTCAAACTGTGATTGTTTACTAATCTTCTGCACTCATACTTTAGGCACTGTTCAGCTACTCGGAGGCTTTTGGCGATGGACCACGTAATTTTGAACTATGATCAAGTGACGAGGACAACACCCGAAGTGGTACCTCCCTCTCCTATCTACCACACCACACCAACGGAAGGACATTTGAGATCTCGACAGATTGAACTTGCCTCGCTCCCCTACATGGCAGGTCTTCAGAGGTACCAGGCTCGAGCTCATTACACGCCGGCCACGAGTCCGTCACCTTGACCATTGGGCTACCACGGCCCCTTGGTAGTACGTGAAGGACCTCTCGTAAGAAATCCAGGAGAATCTCTGTGTATATTAAGTACAAATCTATACTTCTGTACAGTGGAGCACACAAAGGGGGGTCCTGGAGGTCCGGTACCCCCCTTCATTTTTTTCCGATTGATTATAATTCTATGCATATAGTACGTAAAATTTATTAAGTATTTGTTATTAATGATTAATTTTATTAATTAATGCTAATTATTTATTCAATAATTAGTTTTTTACTGTGTTTTGTTCCCGAAAACCGACAAAATCAAAAGGAGCATGATACAAGAATGGTGAACTTTCGACCCCCTTGAAAAATTCCTATGTGCGCCACTGCTTCTGTATAATACTATTTCTTAAAAGCTCGTTATATTTGGGGAAGGCGTTGAATTTTTTGTCACTGATATACAGTAGCGCACACAGGAATTTTTCAAGGGGGAGTCCGGGGTCGAAAGTTCACCATTCTTGTATCATGCTCCTTTTGATTTTGTCGATTTTGGGGAACAAAACACAGTAAAAAACTAATTATTGAATAAATAATTACATTAATTAATAAAATTAATCATTAACAACAAATGCTTAAAAATTTTACGTGCTATATACTTAGAATTACAATCAATCGGAAAAAAATCAAGGGCTTTGGGGGTCTGGACCCCCCTTGTGTGCGCCACTGCTGATGAATAATAGAGAAAAAGATTTGACAGCCATATGTTTAACAGATTCTTCATATGGATTAAGGTATTCGAGTACTTTCGGAACCGTTATTTTAAAAAGGCCCATAAATGGATAATTTTCATGAGATTTAGTGTCACTTAGATTAAAATACATGTATAAAACTGTTTTAAGGACATTTTGGCAAAAAAATTTATTTAAATACAATATTTCGACAAAAAATTAACTTAGAATAACCTTTTTTCAAAATGTTCTCCTTTTGTGAAAAATGCTTCTACTATTTATAATAATATTTTGCCTGTATTTAGCCCAGACCTCTGTGCAGAGGCTCAACTATGATTTTTGAAAAATTCACATTATTTTCACAGAAACCACCCATTTAAATAATTATCGGTGTATTTTTCTTAAAATTTCTCCCTTCTGTTGTCGTAAAACATGGATAGACCCACTTCAAAGTGATATTTCAAAAATCATACTTGACCCTCTGTACGAAGTCTGAGCTATATACAGGCGGAACATTATTATAATAGAAGCATTTTTCACAAAAGGGGAACATTTTGAAAATAGGTTATTCTAAGTTAATTTCTTGCCGAAATATTGTATTTAAATAATTTTTTTTGCCAAAATGTCTTTAGAACAATTTTATACATGTATTCTAATCTAAGTCACACTAAATATCATGAAAATTTATGCAAATTATTTGCAAAATGATGGTTCCGAACGTAGTCGGATACCTTAATATGTAATAATGACATTTCTAGTTAAATCCTTAATCCACAATTTAAATTCTTCAAATTCACTTTTTATCTTCTTAGTGTAGTAAATTTATTTTTTCAAAAATAATTTTTTTTCTAGCTATAACTAACTGTATTTCTAAATTATAATTATAACTGGAAACATGTATGGGAAACAATACCTAGCAATTCATTACATTTTATTAGAGTTTTCATTAAGTATTTGAGAAGACGAACAGGAAAAATTACATTAATTTACTTTACACAAATCTAACGATCACATCAACAAAGTTGTCCAATTTTAAAGGATAGTTAACATGTTACCAATTCCTCTTTTTTAGAAGAAATTTTATGCATGAAGAACAAAATAAATAGTAAAGAAATTTATTTAAGCCATTTAAAGCAGAGTGATTAATTATTTGATAGTTAATATATTTATTTGTGTGTATTTTAAAATTAAAAATATAATTATTCATAATGTGATTATCATCATTTACATTCATTGACATCTTCTACTGAACTGTAGTTAACCATTGGACAACAGGAAACTAGACACTAGGATAAACTTCCATACAATAATTCGTCGATATCTTAGCAAAATATTTTAATTACACGTGTTTTTAAAGGAATATGATGCAAAACACGAAACATTTTCAATGTGTCACACTTTTTATTAATTGCTTTTAATACAACACATATAGACACATAATTCTGAGCATCTTTACTTACTAACCGAGATTAAATGGTATCATTAGAAGAAAGCTAACTTTATCGTTCGAATTCGTACATTTTGGGGGCAATGATAGTCTGGTTGATGGTCTTCGGAATTTCAAATAAATACCATCGTGTAGCCAAAGACTGATCGACCGTGGTTACAATTTTTCATGCTGGCATGATATCGATGTGAAAAATGGAGTAAAAACTAAAATATGGACCTCTTAACCAGTTAATGTTTAAAATCAAAAGTCACGATTCTTCTATAATTGAATATTTGAATATGAGAAAAAGTTTCTTAAATCTAAAACTAAGTGCAGTTTTACAGAAAATAATTCTGCATCTACCATTATGAATCATAATATTATTTTAATATTTCTCTAAAAATTTCATATGAGATTCAATTCTATTATTATTTTCTATACAATAAATAATATTATAATTATTTACACGCTTCAAAATAAATTTTTATTATCTAATAGTATTCTTTTATAAATACCCATGGAAAAAATCCTATCCATGTTTTATTTAAAATTTAGATAAATGCTTTCGTGAAATATTTTATTCCCCTACTGGGCTCTTTATTCTAGTGTTTTACGTAAAAAAAGACATATTAGAAATATAACGAATGAGTTTAATATTTAATAACGCAAAAAACAATATTTAAAGGGAAATAAAATATAATTTTATTAAAGGACATAACTCCTAGCTATTAGTATTTTCCATGCCATAGTTCTGTATTAATTAAATTGACTTTCTTTACATTTGAATTTTGAATTTTTCTCGCATTATAAATCTATAGCAATATTCTATTTTGGAAGATAAATTCTTATTATCATTTTGTCCTCTGAATCTTTTGATGTATATCTACCATAGTAGAATTCTTCTTTGATTCTATAATTCCAAAAAGTTAAGAGAAAAACCTATGTAAAGAGATGCAATTTTAATTTAATCACTTAAAGAATCACTTAATATAAACTTGAAATAATACATGAAGAACTATTTAATTAATTGCATTTTGAATTTGATATTTCCGAAAAATTTAGTTTAAATAACATCATATTAGAACCAACAATATTAAATTCTAATGCATAAATAAAAATGCACTGATACTATAAATGAAAAAAATTAAGCTTCCAGTTTTTTTGTAATACAACTACAATAAGTTACTTGTTTGTTATTACAATAAAAATATAAAGAGTTCTATAAAGAAAGTTAATTTATATTATTCCAAATAACAATATCAAAGGGCAGTAAATCTGAAAATGTCATGCACAGTCTCCTGTCACCGACAAATGACTTGAAGTGAGTACAACCGAGAAATTTTGAAGAGGAATTGTTATATATACAATACCTCCATGAAATAACTCCTTTTTTTTCTCTGGAAATCTCGACCCCCTCCCGAGAAATCTTTGTTTATAATATCGCAAATAAAATATCAAATTCCAAACTAGACTTAAATTTTAAAAAAGTATATTTCTGATAGCAAAAATAACCAATGTTACTCTAATGTAATGTCAGCTAATGTGTGTGTGTCTTGGATGGATGATGATGATGATGTCGTGTCCATGACGGGACCAAATCAGACAATACCATGAGCCCAGATGACTGTTCTGGCAATCTGTTCAATATTGTCCACATAGAGATTTGTTGATGAAAAAGAGAGGGACCCCTATTTCTCTCTTGTAGAGAAGCAAGAATAGAGAGCTGGACAGTCAAAAATATAAGCAGGTGTTAGCTCTGTATCTAAATGGTTATCGAAGATCTTCTACCATCCATATCAGTTTTCATTCCTCTGTAATGATCTGTTCTTAGCCTAGCAATAGTTTTTGTTATAAGGCGGTCACCACTTATATTACAGATTTGATGCTTTACGCGAATTGACTTCTCATAATTTGAAATTTGTGACAGCATTAGCGTCTAATAAAGTAATGTTGACAAAGTTGTCATTATTAAGATTTCTAGCTTCTTTCGCCAGTTTATGTGTTTTCATTGCTTATAATGTCAACGTGGGCAGGTAACCATTGGAGGAAGCGTGTCTTGGATTAGAAAATTTAAATGGTGATATATTTATTTTTAGAAATGATAGGAAATATCGCCTTTTGTCTAATTAGAAAGAAAACCCATCATGAGAGCAACTTGGACAGATAATAATAACAAAAGTTATGATTATCAGATTAAAACTCTTAGTTTATGTTAATGAATAGCACTCATAATTAGTATACATTATGAGATTGAACAAAAAAAGCCCCAGTCATTATTATATTTGACTACTATCCTTTTAAGAATGTTATATTTTATACTTATCGGGGCATCTGATCATGCACCTCAGCGTCCATTGGTCACGTATAGTGGAATGGGCACAGTAGGCCCTGACCCTCATGGGCTGTTGTGCCACTGAGTTTGAGTTTGTTTTATATTTTATACAACTACTCATTTGTGTTTGAGTTAATCAATTTTTTTCTGTTGTAAAATGTGTTCCATAGTTCATTTTCTATGATGCAATGTAAATTGGTTTTAAACTTAACGCTAAGATTGAGTATTTTTATAAAGTTTCTGGATTAAGAGCGTTGATTACTAACAAGTTGATACAACGTCACAGATTTATATGATGACTGGAAGTATTTTCTCTGAGGTAATGTAATCCAAGTTAGGATAGGATGCTTTGAAAGTAAGTAAAGATAGTCTCACGAAAAAAAAAGATAAGAAATAAGGGTCTAAAATTTAAATTATTTTACTATTACACTGAAAGTATTAAATTTAAAGATGATTCCTCCCCCCCTTATTTTTGCATATTATTTGTCCTTGTAATTTAAATTTAATACAATTATAAGATAGTCAATACACTTTCATTTAATAATTTAGAAACTTAATAAAAGCTTTAAAAAATTTAAAGGTAAACTTAAACCGATTAAAAATAATGCCTTCATATATTATAAAACTAACATTTTTAATTAAGCAGCTGACTACATTCACCATCTCTTTGCCAAAAGAGTGCTTTTTATAATTCTATAAATATTTTTGCTGTTAATCGTAAGAAAATGTAGCCAATCAAAAGATAGCTTTGCAAAATTGTTGCTAATTACCCTATTATTTTTTTAAATTTTACATTTTAAGTTTTTTCAAGCAGTTGAGAAGAAAAAAAAACGATAAAATTGCTAATTACATTAATATATTATATATTGTTGTTAAAGGGCTATGTAAACTGTTTAAATAATACAAAGGTTATTGAATTGTAAATGTCATTTAAAGTATTCGAATTCAATCTGAAATGCATGCCTTTTTTCACAGAACCCTAGCTTTTTTAAAAGATTACATAAAAATGCTATATAAATTCAAACTTTGGATATTAAATTTCTCAGAAGATGAAGTCAATGAAATTAACTTTGTTTTCTAAGATTTTGAATTTTTTTTTATTTTTAAATTTGATTTTTACTCATAAAATGAAAATAAGAAAAATTGAGGCGTCCAAACACACGCTTTAATCACATGAAAGCTATTGTCACAATATATAGCTAATATTCGCTTTTCGACATTAAAAAATTTTTACTCGCTTCCCCCTTTGAATGTTATAGTGTGTTTTTTATCTATTGATAATACTGTTAAATAATAAAATATAAAATTTTTTGATTGATTAGAGATTCAATTATATTTAGCAATGAAAATTAGTTTAATTCTTTGATTTACTAAATTCAGAGAGACTACACACAATGTAGATATCATATTCAATAATATAAAGCTTAATTAGAGAAACAAAGATTCAAATAGTAAAGGAATTTCCCCCAACTTTCAATATAAAGTTAATTTTGTGCTATAAAATAAGTAAGAAAAATAACTAAAATAATATCTTCTTTGAATGTACACAAACCTTTTACAAATAAGATAATCAATGATATTTCAAATTTGTTAAACTGCGAAAGAACATTTTATGTTAGGAAATAATTTAGCATTAAAATTTAATTTCATTACTTTTATAATTGATTTAATATCCTCTTACTATTCATGCAACTATTTCTCTATTAACATATGTTTATTAAATTGTGCACACGTAAATAAATATTTTTAAATGCCCTTTTAAAATATGATTTATGATATATTACAGTTAGTACCTCATTAAAAGTTGTAAGGTAGAAAATGTTTGTTTCTACCTTTCATTCATTATGCAATTTATATCTTTTAGAAACTAACAGGAAAGGTTTGTAACTACAATTTAACGGTAAAAATTAATCAAAAAGACACATATTTACTTTAATTTATGACTTAATTGAAAGTTTATTAGACAAATTAATACACAGGGGGAATTATTGAATAAATAATTAGCATTAATTAATAAAATTAATCATTAATAACAAATACTTAATTAAGTTTTACGTACTATATACTTAGAATTATAATCAATCGGAAAAAAATCAAGAGCTTTGGAGGGGTCCGGACCCCCAGGACCCCCCTTGTGTGCGTCACTGATTAGAATATATCAGACATAGCTCCAATGTCTAAGTCGAACAAGGGGTTAGAACCCTAATTCTTCTAAAGACTTATTTAATAAAATAATAGAGATTGCTGGATATTAAAAGTAGTGGAAATTAGACGAAGGAAATAGTTGCCTCGGTGTTGTATTTGTTACTTGCCTATGGTTTTAAATTATGAAATGTTCGTTGGCAATAGCCCTCGTGTTCCGTTAATTCATAATTTACATTTTCATTTAGTTATCCTCCTACAATATAACAGTTTTCTACTCAATTTTTATTTTGATTATCAAAAAACTACGTGGGCCAATATAAGCTTTCTTATAGCCTTCCAGAGAAGTTTTTATTCTAATTAAATAGAAGTTCACTAGTGTATAAAGATATTGAAAAAAGTGTCAAAAATCCATACATATTCGATTCGAACAGCGAAGTTTTTTCAACAGAGGAAATGGACGAATTGCTATGGGAGTATAAATAGTATATTAACTCTAATAATTTATTAATAACAGCCAAACAACTTGCAAATCAAATTTAAAACAACATATAGCAAAGTATAATAGGCATCATAACTCGTATTGATAAGTTTTAGCGCTTTCTACTATTTTACTGTTGTAAAAATAGATAAAAATGCTGTTATATTATTTTGGGAACAAATTTGGACAGTATTACATTAAGAGCGTAGCTACCACCGTATCAATGATATGGGGCTTCCAAGCTACAAGGGCCCCACCATGTGTGAGCAAAATGTTGGGGGGGGGGCTACGAAAAGAACCACAAGGAATTTTGTGTGATACAGGGCCCACTCAAGATTAGCTACGCCATATTGTATTACACTCTAATTGTTAGAATGCAATACTGAAGTTGTATTGTGTAAAATAATTTTCAAACTTTTGTGTGCACTTTCCATATAATTATCATAAATATAAAACTTCAATTTTTTAGAGTTAGAGTCATAATAGTTTTAACCCTTTATCTACCGACGGTACTTTTAAGTACCACTCACTTTAAAATTACATAAAATAACCATTTTTACGAATATTCTGACGATACTTAGCAGGAATATTCTTTGAAATCCACTCTTCCGAGATATATTGCAGCACGGGTTCTATGATGAGTATTTTAGCGGGGAAGGCGAAGTTTTAAGCAGAAATTGCGTTTTCAGCGGATTCTGAAGATTATCAGTTTTGTCCCGAAAAAATAGTTAGCGTCAAAAGGTAAATGTCTTATTTCTTTTGTATGTTAATGATTACCTTAGAAAACGATTTGACTATTTATTTTAAGTGAACAGTGTATATAACTAATTTTACAGTTGAATATCTTTAATTAATTAATTAGCTATAACGGATTAAATTTCCCAAAGTTGAGTATTTTGTTTATGTACATCCCTTAATTTTCAATGTAGTGATCCAAAAAAAATATTGCATGAAAAAAGTTGCATTAAATCATAATGTCGGACATCATTATTTGTCGGACCGACAAAATTAGTTTGCAATAATGCAGCATACGAAGTACAAAAAATAACGAAGGAAATCAAATTAACGATTTTAAAATAATCGAATTTTTCGTCTTTTTATCATTTATTTGCATCATATTGTGTTATCAATATTCAATAAAAAACGTGGGTCCATCAAATGATGAAAAAAAAAATTATCCAATTTTTGGGAAACAGTGTATTTCACGAAGGAGAGCTAGTTATGCCCATCAATATTCATTTACAATATTGATAATGAGAAGGATTGAAATTTACAGCTCCCCTTAAACCTGTTCCGTTAAAAAAAAAAGGCCTCCTCGTAAGCTACTGTCGGGTTTCTTCATCAACATCTCTCCCCACCCGGTCGGTAGGTGCCTTTCCCTTTTACATTTTCACGGTCATAACCGTCTTCTCCGCACTTTCCATCACTTTCTACCCCCACTCTCTTTTCTTTCTTCTCCACTTTTTTTTCTTTCTCCTTCTTCTTTTCTTAACGTGGTACATCTACCCGCTTTGATGCTCTTTTCTTTTCTTTTTTTCTTCAAGCACACGCGTCAAGCTTTTTCTTGTCTCGCGTAGGTGGCCAACAGTCCCGGTCTGAGGAAACATAAGGAAAGGAAGAGAAGTTTTTTGGATTAATTAGGTTGTGGTTTCTGATTTTGTTGCAGCAGTGCTTTTGGATTGTTGAGGTAGTGAGCGATGAAACGGTACTTTGGATTATTTAAAATTCATATCTTGCAAATAAATATAAATTTGGATTCTGTGTTAGATTACAGTATTCATTGGACTGTGATACTAATTTGTAGTTTTAGTTCTCGACAAATGCACAAACAGAAATAAAAATAATAAAACCACAATGTAAAAAAATTTAGTAAGAATTCACTATCAATTTTTACGCATCTGTCTGTGATTTAAAATTTCCGTAAAAATGAATCTCTTTTATTACATTATAACAAAAAAAATCTTCACATCTTAAATATTATCAGTGGCGTTATGAAGAACACTTAAGCTCCCCTGCAAAGTCAGGTTTTGGGCCCCCAAGTTGGATTTTACAAAGGGTAGGTACTTAGCGGCAGTCAGGCCTTGTGCCCTCTAGAATCCTGACCAGCTCCCGCAATGCGAGGGTGTACGTTACGCCACTGAATATTATTATATCACAATATTCATATTTTAAAGAATATCGTTTAATACAGAGGCACAATTGTTTTGGCTCGAGGACCACCTTAGGGGAGCTGATGATACCTAGAGGACCAGTGGCGTAGCGTACACCCCCGCAACCCCCTCATCGCGGGGAGGCCCAGAGTTTTAGGGGGCCCAAAGCCTGACTGTCGCCAAGTACCTGCCCTTTGTAAAATCCAACCTGGAGGCCCCAAATCTGACTTTGCAGGGGGAGGACCAAATGTTCTCCGTTACGCCGCTGAAAAGGACCCCACCTTTTTAAAAAGGATTGCATTTATTAGTTAACTTTAGATCTCAGAAAAGGTATAAATTGTGCCAAAAAAAATCAATATATGTTGACCAAATAATGGCAGTTTTATTCAGCTTATTTATTGTGATTTCACGTTTATAGCCGCAAACACATTTAATATTAGAATCAGTTAAATATGACAAATGCACCTTATCACACAATTCTACATTTTATTTTAAATCAGGAGTGATATTGTTGAAATTTTATTTCCCCCTCCCCCCAGAGTCTACAAGTTCATATCAGCCATCTTGCATCCATATTTAATCTTGATCTTCACGCAAGAAAAAATTTATTCGTAAGCATATTTAGACTAAAATACAAAGAACATTTTCTGTCTATTTGGTTTTCTGCCTGTGTAGGTGGACTGAAAAACTCCTTGAAGGTCGCTATTTGACCACCCCGGTTTAATAGCTGCAAGAATGGAAATTCAACAAATAAAATATATTTATAGTTAAAGGAGTCGTCAGTGTAATTGCTTTAAGATTTTTAAAAGTCAATGTGAATACTGAAAAGCATTATTATGAGCATAAGTTCATTTTGTTTAAAATGGAGATCCTTCAATCTACAAATACTAAAAAAATTCCAATGCATGAAACATTTGGTTAATATTTTATGTTTTTAGAATTTCATTTATTCAGCGCCACATGCTTGCATTTCGTATATTTTATACACTCTATAAATCAGGCTTTAAATAAATTAAAATATATCTTTTAAATTGCTTTTGAATTTTCAAATTTGTAGACAATCACTTTGAAACTTACTGACTGGAATAAATTTCCTTAAAATTATTAATTTGTAACAGTTATATGAATATTTAATAAACACAGCACAATTCTCCTTCATATTTACAAGTCCTTGTAAATTCAATTAGATGTTCCACTTGTTGGTTTTATAAAAATCCTCTTTCTTAGAATATCAATCACTCATTGTCAAATTCAAATAATAAAAAAACAAATATTATTAAACCCATTAATGACACTCTACCTTCATTTGATGTAATGTATGATCCTTTCCCCAAAAATTAAGTTGAAGAATTCATTCGAGCAAATTTTAACAATTAATGTAAACCAAGAATTCTAGACACCAATATATTAAGACTCAAAATTATGACTTTTTATTAAATGCTCACAGTAATTTAATCTACAATTTTAGAGACTAATTTTTAACAATTAATTTTTATAATTAATTTACGATGAAATCTTAGCAAATTGATTACAGCAAATAACAGATAATCTTCAAAATTTCCTTCGGTTAAAAATTTATTTACTCCAATCTGTAATGTTTTTCGTTTGGTTCTTAAGTTTTCAGAAGAAATGAAATAACAGTTTTTTCGATTGTAGCCTATTGTGCTCTTATATACCTCAAAAGGTATAAAAAGCCTCTTCAATTTTAACAAGGAAAAAAAAAGAAGGAATACTATCTTTTTTCATCATTTTTGACAGGCTTCCATGTAACCGTCTCAAAACCACTATCCGAAGTTTGTGAAATATTTAATAAATAACATGTCGTCATGTCATTTTTCTAATTGGTCTGTGACAGACATCGCAAGTGCTGATATTGACCTTGTAGTAAAACGTCATTTGATTCGATGAAAGATGTATACATCTGGTTTACAAAGTGATAGATGATAAATGAAATAGCCCATCTTATTATTTTGAATGTGCCTTTACCTGATGTTATATATCATACCAAACCAAATCTATTTTATAAAAACAATGGAAGAACAAAAAAAAATTCAAAACATAGTTAATCAGTAAATTCAAACGGAAATTTAGGGAAGTTCTTGCTGTGCATTTTAATATAAATGCATAATGAGGTAAACATCAGTGATTGTTAGGTTACTTATTTTCATTAAGTGGCTATGGTATTCGATTTACTGGTTTTCAAAAACTTTTTTCATAGTCCCTTGAGTATAAGTATATTTAAAACAGTTTTTAGTGCTCACAATACTACAAAAAGTTATCAATTTAGTTTAAATATATATATATATATATATATATATATATGAGAATTCCTGAAATGATTTTAAAATGCTACTCCTACTATAATTGCTGTGCACACATGAAATCTGATTTATAAGTTCGTCGAACTATATGTAACAAAAGTTATCATAGGTTTTATGATATTCGTAAAATATTCTTATTTATAAATGCTTATTGAAAATTCCTTGAAAAATGTATCAATTCTAGATTAAAATATCTTTTAAAAAATAGGTTTTGCTTTGATTCAAAAATGCATACCAAGTTTTGTTACATGTACTAATAGCAATGGGTAAAAAATAAAAAATAAAAGCATTTGGCATAATAAGAAAAAAAAGCGTAGCATTTTAGATAAATGGGTTATTTTTTGCCTTCTGAGATAAATCCACTTTAAAGTTTTTATTTGCCATTGGGATGTGAATAAAAGCGAATCTAAAAGTTATCATAACTTTGAAAATTTTTAATTTAGAGCTTTCAGATTTTGTAAAATTATGAAGAAAGACATAAAAAATAATTAAGGCTTTAAAATATTTGATTTGATTTTTTGACCGCTTAAAATAGTTCCCTGTGTGTATTCTTAAAAAATATTTATTATCTAATTTAATAGATTTTTCCGAAATCTTGGAACATAGCATTTTTGACAAACATTAAAAGTACGGAATAATGGAGCTTCGCAAATAAATCATACAATAGCTTAATGGTTATTTCAGTAATGAGCTTTGTGATGTAAGAAAAATTAGAAATGAAAAAAGGGGGGAAATATATATAACGCGAAATGAAAGAATCGTTGCTTTTGCTACAAGGAAATACACATGGAAAATGTTTGCAATGTAGAAGTAATCAAAATTTACGTTATACTCCAGACCGGCACTAACTGCAAAACTCGTGTTATACAGGTACTATAAGTTATCTGTCGCTTAGTCTGTAGCAGACAGCGTGTTTTCAATGTCATTTTTTCTTCTCTTTTATTGCCGCGTGTAAGCAACCGGAAATCCATCTCAACGGAGACTGTGTTTACCTTTTTGGGTCGCTTTTCTGTGAAATAAAAGATACATTTTTCAATAATTAACCATTACACTCATTTAATATACCCCCATTTTATATTTATCTCTGTTGATCTATGGATTAACTTTTGTATAATACGTATAAACATTATGTACTTCTGTGTAATGTGGATTTTGAAATTTTTATTTTAAATCCTCTAACGAAATTTTCACCGTATTAAATAGTCAGGTAAATATTTTGTATGAGTTTCTGTAAGAAAAAACGTATTGTGGTTGATTGAATGCTTAATAAACTATTCAAAATCTCAGAGTATTTTTACGGGACAAAATTATACATAGAGCGCCGAAAGAAATTCGTTTATAAAATTTAAATCATCCTCAATTTTGATTTAAAATAAAGTTATTATGTTTCGTAAAAAGTTTTAAAAGAAGGAATTTTAAAGGTTTAAAATTGCATGTACAAGTTTCGGAAATATTCATTATATATAATATGTTTCATGCATTTATTTTTCTTAAATTACTTTCAATGTGATAGCATGTAATACAATGTAGCTGCTGTCGTCACAAAATTATAATTTTTAAAGTTATGTAAAATGGCATACAAACTATCCTTTGTGCTTGACTTTTTCTTACTTAAAAATTTCGTACCGAGCAAAATCGTCATATTTAGGGACATCATATTTGGTTTTTTCGTTATATTATAGAAGTTACTTATCTCATGATCATCCATGAAATTTTAATATAAAAACTGTTTTAAAGAATAAACGCAAATTGGTAAGTTTTTGGACGATATAAACATATCAAAGATGTAAATCTAAACATAAGAAACTAAAAGAAAATTTTTAGCTCTACTAAAAAAACAATCTTTGCATCAAAATGCCGATAACTCATTTTCTTCAAAGAATAACACATTATTTTCACAAAATTTCTGTGTATTAACCCTTAACTTCGCACTGTTGCATTTCTGCAATATATGATTTATTTTAATTAAACAGTCTCAATTTTTTTAATTACCTACAAATCACTTATCTGAGAAAAAAAAGATTTCTGCAACGAAATAAATGCTAATTTTGTCACTAGATGGAAGTACATTTTTTCCAGAAATCACAACAATTATAAAAATCTCTGATGCTTCAAGAACTGTGTTTTTGCTGTAAAAAGCATCCATTATATTTTATGCTTCCTCTTGTTTATTGACGAAATAAATTACCGGGTAAGAAATTTAAACATTTTATGATGAATAATAAAATCCTCACATAAAAAACAGTTTTGTAATTTACAACACTACTGCGCAATGTTGCACTTCTGTAACAAACAAAAAAATGACTGAAATTCAATTTAAAACTGCTTAATTTTTTTTCATATTTTTCCCTTTTATTATTACTTGAGAACTAGCTGAAATAATTTTTTCATAGAAATTTAAAAAATTGCGAAGTTCAGGGTTAAACAAATTAGCGTTTATAAGTAACTTATGTTATGTCACTAAAATACTTATGTGATTTAAAAGATACATACTTGAAAAGGAAAGAAAGATTTCTGTTGATTATTATCTAAATAAACGCAATTAATTAGCATAAGGAGGTGTTCAATTAAACCTATTAAACTGATTCAAAAACACACTTTAGTATTAAAAAATAAACGAAATAATACACACACAAAACCAAAATAGAGTTAAATGTGTATTCAAGTATTATTTGAAATCAATATACTTATATTATTTTCCTATAGTCATCAATATTTATGAAACAAAAAATGGAAAGAAATCAATTTTTGTCTGTTTTTATCAATCTTTTAACATAGGTATTTGGAAAACGCACTCTCTTCACTCTAGATAGTCTATTATATAATCCAAGATTTTTTTCTTCTTTTTGAAAATGGTTTTGATTATATATTATGTGTTTTATACCCCAATTGAATTTATAATCATTTGCATAATATAAGATAATTTTAGACGATTCCATTTTCTTTTATAAGCGCTTCATGTCTTCATTAACAATTCTCGATATGTCAATAATAAAGACATACGTCATGGTGAAAAAATTTCACTTAATAATAAACAATTTAGGAATATACCATCCCCATTTCTTTGCACAGAATAGACTCAAACTGTCAAGTTAGAAAGATATTATTATTAAAAAAATGCAAGATAAAAATATATGAAGATGATAAACAAAAAACCAACTTGTCTTTTATTGAGTTTATTATTGTATAGATAGGTACTATATGAAAATTAGTTCAAGTTCAAGAGCTATAAAATTAAAGAATTTAAAGGTATATAAAAACACATAAACCACAGGTACAGATTTAAAATAGTATACCTGCTTTTTAAACTATTCTGAAATAATTTTATGTTTGAGAACAAATAGGGGCGTAGCTACCACCGTATCAGTAATACGGGGCCCTCAAGCTACAAAAAATGTGGTACATTATGACATTAGGAAGTAAGTATCTTTTATTTCTTTTTCAAAAAAGGGCCTTCAAGGAATTTTGATACAGGGCCCACAGAGTATTAGCGATGCCAGTGTGAGTACAAATTCATCTTTTCCCTCAACTTACATAAAAACTAACTGATAAAATTATATCTACATATCTTACAAAATACTTAATCTAAATAAATAGATAACAATAAGTATTTCTTTTTTATAGATTTTTCATTTGCAGAAATTTGAATAATTTATGAAATTTTTTTTATTGATTATGACTTTTTATTGACTTTTACATTACATCAACTTTAAAAAAAAAAAAAAGGACATAATCAAATTTCACAAAAGACATTCAGTATTAAAGAAGATATACATTTGTGTGTAGCCAAATTGTAAGCGTTTATTTGACATCTGTAAACGTTTTCAATTAAAGATACATGCCTAAAAATATACCCCATAAAATGAAATTTTTATACAATCAATGAAAGAGAATTTTCAACTTTAATACTTTCATTTAAAAAGGAATATCTCTTTTCTTGTGAAACATGTGGAATATAACGGCTTTAAGTGTAATAATTGAAGTTTATTTGTCTACTCTTGTGTATAAATCTAAAATGAAGCACATGGTAAATTTTAAAAACTTTAATGAAAAATGTTCACTCAGATATTCTTTTAGTTATGAAAATGCTCCTTTAAAAACAGATTTGTAAATAACTTTGCTTTATTATAAAAAAGCAAAAAGGGAAGAACGATCAATCATTTTACCTAATGATCTTAAAATATATCCTTTTTAAATATAAATAAAATTATAAATAAAAAAAATTATATTAAAATTTGTTATTGATAATAAGTACAAAGAAAACTCACTTTAAACATTCAATCTGGGGTCAATCTTTTTTCTAAAGAAGTGAACCTAACATCAAAGCACTTTCACTTTTTCTTCAAATTGCTGTTACAAATTTCTGTTCCATTATTTCTGGGGAAGAAAATTAGAAATGAAATTTTAGTTGAAATAGCTTTAAATTTAGAAATTGCATTAAAAAAAGAACTAAATAATTCAATTTATATTGAGTTTTTGTGCAATTCCTTCACCACGCTAAACAATTTTTCTGCAGGAATTGTATAACTTGTCTTAAAATTAAATTTAAGGAGAATATCCCAGAACATCTTTCTTTTGATATTTTAAAACTATAAAAATTGAGATATTTTTTCAAAGATTTAATCATGTTGCATGTATTTCCAAGTTAATTATTCTGGAAAATAAGCATACAATTTTTAAGAAAAAAATCTTGAAAGTATTAAATTATTTTACTTCAGAAAGTGAAGTATAACTCTGAGGGGAAATACTTTGGACCCCTTTTGCACAATTTAAGCATTTAAAAAATTTGAATTATTTGATGAAAAAAATTTAAGCTTTTCAAAAACAAACATTTAACAACAGACATATTTTGAAAAATCATATCGAAATAAATTTTAAAAATTCAAAAAATACTGGTGTTAAATCAAATATTTTGTGTTTGTATCCATAATTTTTAAGAAATTTTTCTAATATTTTTGTAAATAAAAAAGAATTTTAAAAAAGTAATGAAATGAATGAAATGCAACAATAAATCGATAAAATTCTTTATCGAGCACAGTTTCGAATTTAAGAACATTACAGAAACACTACATAAATGTATATTTCATGATTCTGTTTAGAAAAACATAACGCGTATAGGTACTAAAATAAAGTGAAAAATATTTCATAACGTTATTATATGTTTAAGTTCTCTATAAAGATTTACAATGTATAATTTGTACATCTTTTTTAATAATTCTTGTAAAAGTAATGTGCACCTAAATTGAGAGCACAAATTGCATTTCTTAACCTTTTTACCAAACAGTACAAAGATATACTTATGGTACATCGTATATTTAATGAAAGTTTTGGTTAACTTAAATAATATCACAGAAAAGTATTTGTTTTCTAATCTTAAAAACTGAAAATAACATTAAAATAATTATAATTTTATCCGCCCCAAAAAAGTTACTTTTTTCAACTTTCAATTTTGCATAATAGAAAATAGCTTTTCACATACAAATTTTTCAGAGGGCTATTAAAATTTTTGCATTGAAGTGAAATAAGAAATGAGTGAAAAATTAATTGTGTAAGCAAAACAATTTAGCTATTTAATATCAGTTTAATTTCAGAGAGTAGAACGTATTTTATTAAAACGTTTTTCTGTGTGTATATGTATATCTTGTTTTTTCTTTTTAATTTGAATTATTTAATTGTTATTCAGTTTACATATATCCTTACTTTTAGGAGTGCATGCATATATATATATATATATATATATATATATATATATATGTATATATATATATATATAATATTTTAATATCTTTACAAATAAATAACATTTATTCTGAAGATGTTATTATTATTAAAAAGAATTCTGATGTATAAGTTTTAGTAAAATTTTGAGGCAAGTAATTAATTAGCACTGACATTCTGAAATAATCAGAAATTAAAAAAAAAACACATAATGTTGTCCTTATATTTTCAAGAATCGAAATCTGTGTACATTTAATGATTAAATTACATAGTAAGATAATGATGTGCATCATTAAGTTAAGAATATTCAAAATATCAGTGCATTAAAGATGTAGCATTAAAAAGTACATAGTGGTATAATAAGTTTTATTTTGTTCCGGCCATAGAATAATTTTTCTTCAGAATATAAAAATTGCAGCATGCAATATACTTTTCAAAGCAAAGGGAACATCGTCGTCATGTACTTCACTCAAATTTCAGTAGATGCATAATGCATTAAATGCATATGGATAATTTTTTTTCTGTAATTTAGCTCTTTTATATGTTAAAGGTCTAACACAATTTTTTTTATTTACTAAAAATTCTCTCATTCTCATAACTAACAGAGGTATTAGAAAATTAAAAACAATAATTAAGTATATTTAATTATTGTTCTCAAAAGAAATCTGAATGTAAAAAATGAGGAGAGAATCATTACAAAACAAAAATAATTTATATTGAAAAAATAAATAAAGTTACTTTTCTGACCAATTATCTGTGAATTTTTTAATAACCAGATTTCAGAAAAGTATTTATTTTTTGTTCTAGTTTAAACTTTAATTTGTTAGTATATACAAAATATTTTTATTGTGTGTTTCCTTGCATAACAACTGAAAACAGTTTTACATGTTACACCTAAACACTACTCAGATGCTAGGAAAAAAATGACATTTTCTTCAATTTAAGTTCGAAAAACTTTTTTTTATAAAAAAAAAAACACTTCAATGTCTGCCGTAAAGAAAGTGAAATCTACAATTTGAAAGAAAATGAGCAAATATTTAATAGATGTCCTACTTTTTGTCGAGGGTGTTCCTGCACCTGTGTTGAGCTCTAACTTTCTCCATACCGGTATTCTATTGCAGGTGAACCCATTCCAGACACCATTCGCACAGGTGCGAATTTCGCGGAACCGCTAGGCCTAACGAAATCGCCGCATTTTTCAACTTCGCCGTTACGGCACTTCTCTGCGTACCTCGCCGCGAAACTCTCGACTCGATTTTACGGTCTTCCGTGCACCGCCGACGGCGTGGACAGTCAAGGCCTAGTCGCCGCTTGACTGGCGACGACTGTGCTAGTATACGTAATTAATAGTCGAGCTCACTGGTTATAACCATGCGTTAACCCGGCTCTATATGTGTTCATAATAGTTGCTTATAGATATACGAAATATATCAGTGGGTTGCGGTACACTATTATCAAAAGGTTCATAACGTATCTGAATCAGATATTATGGTATACTTTTTCATTGTTTCTATATACTTATTTATGCAAACAAAAATGTTAATATGAAAATTTTTAATTATTTTAGAAATGAAAATAATCATGTTTATGAGTACCCCTTGTTTTCATAAATATCATATTCTTTAAAAAATATACTCTGGAACACATATCAAAAATGTAAAACATAACGCGTGCACCGGAAATTATACCCATTGTGCGTGTGTGACTCACATCCGCGATCAATATTTTAAATAAGTCTCATAAACTGCACGACCAAAATATTTTTCGAATTGTGAAGTTATTAAAGATATAATTAAACATACATATCAATTAGATATTATCAAAACTATTTAATTTTTCCAAAAATTTTGCATTCTAACGTTAAGGCTATTTTGCTACGTTGAGACAATCATGAATTGCAGTCACATCTTCATTTATACCACAGCAATTTTTGTACCTTTTTTTTAATAAATGAAATATTTTCACGACTTACAAAATTAAGGCTTAAAAGAAATTACTACAACCTGTTATCAGGTAGTTTGAGCAAGGACTGGATGTTAATTGTTAGTTGAAATACATCCATTTAAAAGCAAATATAAAATAATATCAACGTTGACGGCACAGAGATTTATTTGAAATAACTGTAACAAGTAACAAATTGATTCATAATTGCAAAAATATATGAAAAATTTTTAGAAAGAAATTAAATCTTCTTTGAAAAAGTAAGGGCAGTTAAAAATGTAAACAAGAATTTTAAAAGTAATTGCACAGATAAAGCATAACATAATGTTTTTTTAAAACTTGTTTGTGTTGAAAAGAAAGGTTTGCAATACTTGTTTACGCAATCTTCGAAAATGATAACCATAAAATTCTATAAAACTAAACATTGTATTTCGATGGTAAAAAAATAATTTAGTTCTATTCTTTATAACTTTTTATAATTATCCTTAATGGTCTTCTGGTTTGTTTTAAATTGATTATTTTTTTCATTACGCTGTAGAAGAATTTTCAAACAATTTCTTACCAGTTTAACGTGTGTGAATGGAAAAAAATAAAGAATTTATAGCGAGAGAAGCATGCGTGATTTCTTTAAAAAAATGTTTACTACTTAAATTATTGTTGATTAAAACTAATGTTTTTAGTACAAATGTTGAAAATGGGCCCTGTTGGATTAAAATTTACTAAAATTTTGAACTGATAAGGGTGATACCTCAAAAGATAAGACAATGTTTTTTCTTTTGATGATAGATTTGGTTATTAATAAGTTAACTATCTAAAAATGTTCAAATATTCTAAATATTAAGGTAATATAGTATTCTAAGTATTAAGACAAATTATAACATATTTTCATAGACATATATTAGATCGCATATAACTAGCTGTTTTAAATAAATGCTACGTTTGAATCTAGTAACTGTTTTATTGTGATAAGTTATTCTTTATCAGAAATCAGAATTAGCTTTTTAAATAAAACTGCAAGTTTTATATTCCGCTAACGTTTTTTTTAACACTATCATAACTTAAATAATTATACTACTCACTTCGTATTTTTTCAGGATTTAGTTTCGAAAAATTTAAGGAAAAAATCTGCATATTCTTATGCATTTAAAATAATATTTTTTAAATTAAAAATTAGTTTTATAGAATCAATTTTGTTAAAAATTTCTTTTTACTAATTCATTTTTCCTAAAAGAATACAAAAAAATTAACATATCTCTCTCTCGCTCTCTTTAAACTTTAAAATCGCACACACACAAACCTGTTATCATACACTTTATATAAATTTGGATTTTAAACATTTAACACTTCTTTTCAAAAATTAAACATATTTCATTCCTATTTATTGAATGCAATCCATATATTTATATTTTTATAATATTTACATACTACTTTAACAGTCCAGCTTTGAAACAGAACAATTTAGTTTCTGAGCCATAAAAATTTCGTTCTTTAAAATTTTATATGTTAATATATTTCGTTATACCTACTCCCGATGAATTATTGTTTTGTTTTACTTTAGTAAAGTATAAATTGTATTTTTTCAATATTAATTAAAAGTATTTAATTTGAATTGAAACATATTTTTTATAATAATTTCTTGTAGCAGATTTTAACCTTAAACTGAGAGATTATTTATGTTGAAATACTTCTATAAAGTATTTTTAATTGAAGAAAAGGCTTATCTCATCTCTTAAGTTACAGTCTTTTCAATACAACCTTTCTATTTACAGTTTATCAAAAAATGGATACCTGACTTAACTTTTGTGAATCTGTAAACAATTTTTTTCTCAATATTATAACGAAAAATACAAATAACTTTGATTTGTAAGTGTGCAGAGTAAATTTCAAGTTAGTAAATTTACGATATTCCTAAATCTGTAGCATTTCCTAAGCTAAAAATATCAACCATTTAAATTTGCAAAAACGTGCAAACATGCAAAATCTCTCATTTCAAAGCTACGAAACATTCTGAAAATTAATGATAAATGAACAAGTAAGATAATAACAAATTCAAAATTTATATTTATATAAAAGCCTTTATCGTTGATATGATACCTTTTTAAAATCATTTTATGTACTAAATCAGTGAAACAAGAAATTTTTTTTCTGATAGGTAATTTTATGTTTAATTGAAAATAATTCTGAATAGAGTCTGTATTGCACTTTTTGTTTGGAATCTTAAGTAGATTTTGCATTTTTGAAAGTTACCTTTGTTCATCAATACTAAAGAATTGTGATAGTATGAGTAATACAATTATGTACAATTAGTAAAATAGCATTATGCGTGGAATTTATGTCATGGTAAGATTCGTTCAGTACTATTGAATTGAATTTTGAAAAAATCAGTTTGATTTTTCTTCAATACTTAACATATATATTACATAGTTCACATATTATTTTATTAGGTGAGTGAGGTGACAAACGTGAATTTACAAACAGTTTGTGTGGTTTCCAAGTGTGGATTCCAATCCTAAAACGATGAACTTTATTAACTTTACGACTAATGATGAACTTATCTTTGCATTTTAATTTCCCAGAAAATCAACTACATTGACTTTGTAACTTGTCGCATTTTAAAAAAAAATTTGTTTCAGAAACAGTGGCTAGTGAAAAATTTCAAAATTTTTTAGCAATTAAGGACATGGAAATAAAAGATTTATTTCACTTTACAATGGAGCGTCCAGATCTTTTCAACGCTTCAATGTTGTTAGAATTTTCAGAATAATAATACTTGAATAAAATTGAATGTATTTTCATCACGAGAGTAGAATGATTTTTCCCTATAACTAGTTTAATATCAGCATATAAGAACGTAACATTTTCCTTTTCTATTCTCTTTTTGATATTAAAAATCAAAATTGAAATTCAACTTTCTCACTTTTCTAAAATTGAAAGTAAATTTCTTAAAGCATAAACTATTTAAAATTTGTAATTCGAAAATTTAGAATTGTGAATTCTAAAATTGTAATTTAGAAAGTAATGAACAAATTATTGAGAAGAGAATTGTTATCTTTTTAAAAATTTCTTTGTTGCACTTCTGGCCTGACCTCAGAATATTTAGACATATTACCGTAAAATATGCCTAAGAATAGTTTAATCTATTCAACAAATAAGTATTCAAAAATACTTATCTCTTCCCTTTTATAACTTGTAATGATAAAAAATTACTTTTTAAAGAAAATATCGTATATTGTAACTATTAAAAAGTTTACAACCCCTTTCATGAAATAAAAGGAATTATATAAAGATATATAAATGGTAAATACAGGTAGAGAACGCTCAAAGAGTTTACTCAAGTTTATATATTTCGTTGATTCAATAAAACAACTTAAAGTTTTATTTTGGAAAAAAAATTAAACAAATCGCACAGGAGGGAATTCTTTTTAGCTCTAAAGAGCTAAAAATACATTGGGGGTATAAGAATTGATTCAATACAAAACACACATACAAATGATTATAGAACTTTTTCAAAATGATATTTTCACACATTAAATCATAATACACTTTATCCATATTTATTCATTTTTAAAGCAATTTTAAATAAACATTTTTCCTGATATCTATTTAAATATAATTTTAATGGAATTATACCACAACGCTCTAAACATCTGTAAAATAAATGTACCTATATGGAGCCGAGGATTTTAAAGTCTAAATACAGTTTAAGAATTTTTATGACTTAGATGGATTAACTATTGAACTATTTTAAATAGATATAAAAAAAGTAAAAACTATTCTAAGAGAAAAGAGTCTTTAAAATTGTCTTTTAAAAGTAAAAGAATAAATTGTTGTTTAGAAGCAAACTATATTTTTCTTAAAATTGAATATCTGCTCGTAATATTTCTCTAAGTAAATATTACTAAATATAATATTGAAAAAATAAGAATAAACATATAAGCGAAATATATATATAATAAAAGAACAAATCTGTTTTCTATATAATATTCCATCTTAAAAATAAAAATTTTAAGTTTATTTTTTGAATCTTAGACCAAAGACCAAAAGATAGAATTTGAAAATCTGAAGCTCTCAAATCGTCTAAATAACAAACCGAAAATTTAAAGTTATAAAATAAGTAAAACCATCTCAAATTTGTATTAAAAAGAAGCTAAAAGATTTGGCTTCGAATAAATTTAAATTTATTTAGGCAACACTGACAACAAATTTGAAAAATCACATCAATAGAAAAAACTAAATAGTTTTATTTCATACTTAGATAAATAAAATTCCGCCTATTTTTAACATACAAAAGAAAGAAATTATGTCATGCATGTTTCCAATCCTATGGCTTAGGAAAATAAAAAAAAATAATCATATAAACAAGATACACAAAGTAATATTCTATTTATATTTTGGTAATAATATTATCATTATCTTTCTTGAATGTTATTTTCAATGAGATATTTAAGTATCCCAGATGATTGTTATAAGACTATTGTCCAAAATGTATGCTTTAAATTCATCAATAAAAATTCAGGATTCTTGTTCTTTGTATTATTCTTAAATAACTGTAATAACTCATTCAAAATAATATTATTACACATAAATGTTAAAAGGATATAAATAATTAATAATAATAAAACACGATGCTATATAGAGTTAATGATCTAATGCATGCAAACATGCACATTGAGTACATGCATTATTTATTATTTAACATATATTTATATTTACATTAGAGATTGTGGTAAACATAACAGAAATACAAACATACATTTAGTTTTAAATTATTAATTTAATTTTTTTTACTTTCGTTTGGCAACATTATACGTTTTAAATTTTAGTACATATATCTATGAACACAAAATTAATTTCACTGAAATAAAACAATTCAATTTTCAACCAAAATGTATTTAGACTTATGATGACGAAAAACAAATAATGTTCATAGGTTTTCAATCGATTTTAGGCATTAATAGAAAAACAGTGAGGAATAATACAAATCCTTAAAGTTAATCTTTGATGAAGAATTAGAAATCCTTTTGTTTTTAGGTATTTAAAATGAAATGCGGAAAATATATAATTGACATTGTATGAAACTCGATTTTATTAAATTTTAAATCATTCTATAATTTCAATTCCGCTTTTTGATTTTTTTGCCAATGCAACATTTTTAATGCTATCACTTCTTTCTAACATTAGAATACATATTTTCTCAAGTCTGTCTTCGGCAAAAGTACGAGAACCTGATCTAAACGCGGAGTGCATTTTCAGATACAAAAATGCCTCAATTTTCATGAAAATTTGCAATGTTATAATTCACACATCTATTAAGAAAGTAGCATTTTTAAAATATTCCATGAATACTGTGTCTTTTTATTTTAAAACGTGAAGGGATAGCTCATTTAACATTACGGTACAGGAGAAAAACACGCCATTTTATACCAGAAAAAATGGCTCAACTCAGTCAAAAATAGAAAGTATTATGAAATATGTTGCTTTCTAGGGAATAATGAAGCCAGAATCTACTATTAATTTTTAATTTCTTTTATAACTGAAAAAATATATCTAATCCGAATCCTATTTAACATTAACCAAAGATATCCTTAAATAAAGACGAAGCTTTTGAACATAATGCACATTCTTTATAAATTGCACGAATATAGTAAACATAAAAATTCGTATACAGTCTATTTTGTCTCTTTTTACTTGAGATAAAAATGACTTCTGACTACTAAGTTCAAAATTCACCATGCATATATATACGACTGATATCACTCGATAATAATTATTGTCGTATTAAAATGATAAAGAAGAAGAACCGGACAAGATTGAAATTTTTACTGAATTTATATCGTTTAGAGTGAACTTCTGTATCTGATATTGGCTATTCGTTTGAATAAAACAGTAGAGACTGCGATAGAGATTGACGTTAAATTCCTGATATATAAATTTAAAATAACTTATTTTAAATTTTGATATTGAACTAATTTAAGGTTATAACTATTTTATATTTTTTCTGCGAACAAAATTGATTTTAATATATATCATTTGGTAATAAGAAAACAAATATAAAATTTCAATAACAGTATAAATTTTCTATCAAGTCAAATATTAAGTTCTGCTGTGATTTAAAGTTAAATTTCCATGGATAAAAAGCAAATTCGGAACTTACGTATTAGCGTCACCGCAGCCAAATTTACGCAACTACCAAAATCTGACTGCGTAATTGGTATTTTTTTTAATATAAAACACGCTGGGATCTTTGTTGTTTTGATTCCAAGATACGATTCACAGGGCGCCAGTTTTGCTGTGGTGATGCTAATACGTAAGTGCCACAAATTCTAACAAACAATTAAAAAAATCAAATAATATTTTTATTCGACAAAATTATTTACAAAATTATCAATTTAATTAAAGAAAACTTTAGGAGATGTGTGAACAGTTGAAAAATCAAAATGAAAAATTTATTTTCAACATGCAGTTAAGTAATACCTAAACCAAAATCCAGACTCTAAAAGCTTCTCAATAAGTTTCCATTATGAAATAAAATTAAATGAAATATATTCTGTTCAGGACATAAACCCAACATAGTTAATTTCTTCTTTAATCGCTTTGACCAACTTCTTTTGAGAGGAATCTTACGTACAAAAGATAAGATGCAGATGCAATTGGTTTCATTGTCTGTTAGCATGAAATTAATGGAGACTCACACTGGAGGAAGCGCCTAGTAATGCCATAAGTTCTTATACAAAAATTGGAGATTTATGTCTGCTGAGACACAAACTCTACAGACGGTTTTAAATTTCGTCGTTGGCGATCGTCTGCAATACTTTGCAAAATACTTTGGTCTCACTCATGTGTTGTTCTAAACCATAGCTTTAACACATTGAATAAAAGTGTGCAACAGATACTTTTCTGCATCAAAAAAAGAAAGAAGAGACCGTTGGAGATTTTTAAGTCTCGTAAACTTTTAGATATCAAAAGGTTATTCATTCATAGAACGAAAAAGAGACTTTCTGAGACCAACAGAATTGTTGACCGTATTACAAGCGGTCGCTCGTGCTCGGTGAGAACACCAGCTCTCGTAAAATTAGTCTGGATGAAAACTTCTCAAAATCCACGTCGAAAGAAGACTCTTCATACTAAACAGAGGAAAGCATTAAAAAGAACAATGAATGAAGACTTTACACCAAGAAGTTATCGAACTGGCCATTTTCTTAAGGAATTAAAGCTCGCAGATACATTAAAACAAAGGCATTGCTGCGGCATCTCAATTCGAAGTCTTAAACGTTCTTGAAGGAAAGCAGCGATGAAAATTCTCATGGAAGTAGCACATGGTTCAATAGCTGAGTGGCAAAGCCTGTGGGAAGTTAAAAGCTATATGATGTTGAATTTAAAGGTAAATTAAAACTTTAAAAAGATTTAGTTTTTTTAAAATTTCATGGCAGTATTTTTGCTCCTATATAATTGAAACCAGAACTTATATATGGCTTGAGTAGGTATAATTGATAGAACAGAATGTAATACTTATAAATGACGTAATAAAAATAAGATCAAGACTCACAAAATAATTTTAACGTTATACAAACCCTGATAAGTTAGTTCATACTATAAATAAGATTAACATTCAATCAGAGAGTTTGTATACAATTCTATCTCGAAATAAGCATAATCGGCTACATAAAAAAAATATACAGTAAAAAAAAATCTTTGATTTTAAAATTAAACTCTCTTTATGGGTAAAATAATGAACGATAGAAGGGGAATGGAAGAAAAATTAGGACCTTATAAACATATCATAAGATCAGGTATTGTAAATCAATCTGCTTTTCATATATGAAGATAACTTCAAACATTTCGAATATTGTATATTATGCATCAGAAAAAAAAACAGAAGCCTCTTAATGAGTAAAGATGTACATTTTTTTAACAAAAGCTGATTATAAATTCGATATTGATTGTGTGTTAATTACATAAAGTGATTGATGAAAATATTTTGCTATGGTAAGATCTTTTACTGGGGAAATCGTAATAAAATCGGTTTGTAGATTTCTTACGTATTCTAAAATATTTATAGAGTCATTTTTATAAAAATAAATTTATAAAGAATAATAAAAGTAAAAAAATTAATATTTAAGTAATTTATTTAATTTTATGTAATAGATTCATATTTTTAAAATGTGTCTTTGACTAGATAAGTAAATATTAGATTTATATGGCTATTGCCCCTATGAAACGCGTATGAAATAAGTTGCTAAAGCACGGTTGGGAAAAAAATATGCAAGTTTTGCATCATATTATAATCTATACGTGTATGATGGATGAAATCTAAAAATTAAAAATTTTTACAAATTTGTGTGTGTTTTGTACAAATTTCTTATAATTTAATGAACCAACGATCTAATCGCATGTAGTTCATTTCTTATCAGAATTAGAGTTCCAAAGATTGGATTCTAATTTTGTAAAACAACAGCAATTATATTTTGTTGAGTACATTGGTAAAATAAAGTTTTAAAAATCTTGAAATATTCATCTCAAAAACTGTTCGAATACCCGTTATGGGTAATATCTTTTGATCAAATATATTTGCAAGAATATAAATAATACGTTCTAATAAAACGTATGGTTCTTGATAATATAGTAGTCTTTCAAAGCCGTGTAAATGACTTATTGTTAATCATTCCTTGAGGAAGGATTATCAACATAAAATATTTTATATCCTAAATTATATTCTAAAAATTAGCAATTTATTTGTATTATCACAGCTGTGCTCTGTTCAAAAATTATACATTTACGTCACTATTGGTTATTTTAACTTGTAGTTATAGTATATCTTTGTTTAATCTAAATTAATTTATAAAACACAATTTTCAATATTTCAAGTCACATCATCATTTTCCAGCCATCGAACCCACTCTTTATTGTAGAAATACTATTAAAAAACTCAGAGCTGTAAAAATATTCTTTTAGACATAAAGATAGGAAATTAGCAAATAAGAGATTACAAGAAATATTTTTCACAAATACTTGACTTATCTTTTCAAACTACTATGTACTTTAATAAACTCTAATTGCTATCTGTATATTTTTTACCACTTATTGCGAATTCAACAGTGCAGTAGGTTTTCAATTACGGTATAAGGACCTATCTGTGGCTGCTGTAGACAATTTAACGCAAATTGTTTTTATATATTAATGATATTTTTAAAGAACCTTATCACGGTTAACACTTAGAGATAGCCTCTATGTGATAACCTACAGGCCTTTGGAATACCTTTTTTCGCTTAGGATTTCCTCCGATGTCACACTTTGATTTATCTCCCCATTTTTAACATAAACATTGTCAATTTTTGTGACCAATACATAAACTGGAATTCTGGAATAATATATCTGGTTTTTACGCAACATGTGCGTTCATTATTATGTAAAAAAAAATACAATGTCCTCATTTGCAACTATTCTGCGTCTAGACACAACACCTGCATAATTGTTCGCATGAATAATTTCTGCGCTAGTCCGTAAACCTAAACACAAAACAAAAATGATTAAACATTTCCAGCGGAGTGATGAATATTTGAAAAATTGAAGTCTACCCAGCACAATCTACTTATTTTTAGGGGCTATATACAAATTTACGATTCACTCATCCAAAATAAGAGATGTATGAGAAAAAAAGCTATTTTTATTCCTTCAGTATTTTAGTTTAAGAGTTTAGGGGATTTACGTAACGATTTCTGTTCTGTTGTTTTACTCTAGTGCATATAAATATTTGCTTTTACAGTAAAATTTATTTTAAAACTTTATTTGAACTGAAAGGAATTAAAAAAGTACATTAATTTTGACACACTAGGTCATTTTTTTGTATTTTAATATAATCCAAATTATTACAGAAAATGTGAGATCAAATAAAAAATAATTTAGAACCATTGTGAGATTGCCATTTTTTTTCACGTGTGGTGGTTCCCAATCCAATTCTTTGCTTTCCATATATTAAGAGAGAAAACGCTCTAATACTTTTAATGATGCTTTAAATTGGCATTGCTATGTACACTCTTAATTAACTTATTTTTTTTTATTTCAAAATATCGACTTAACATGAAATGTATTGAAAAATTGGATTATTTGGATTAGTTTTTTCATTAAAGTCCAAAAGTTCCATATTTTTTAATTAATAAGTAATGACAATAATTAACAAATAATATTTAATAAATTTTTAATAAATAATATTTAATAAATTTAATAAGTAAATGGCACTATATAAATAATTCATCTATTTTGTTTCTGAATTGGTGAAACTAAGAATGGGAATATACATATGAATAGTTCTATTTATAAATAAAACTTGTAATATATTACTTTTTTATAATTATAATTTGATGATATGTTTAGTTTGTGCTACAGTATCAAACAATGGTTAAAGAATTTTAATATCAGTAAATTGTTATAAAAAATCTTCACATTTAAAATTTTTAAAAAATTCATATTAAAGAAGTGAAAATAAAATAAATAATAAGGGTAAAAACGTTTAATATTTTTAACTCTTAATGAGCATTTGCAACGTTTGATGTACAATAAAAGTATCTTTTTTGTTTATCTTACAAAAAAAACCCATGTTATTGAGTAAACCAAAAACATTATGCAAAAAAAAAATACTTCCATTATTTCATTTTATTGAAAAACAAGCTGTTTCCCTTTATACTAAAAATACACATTATTATAACAATGCTCTTATAAAGTTACATTAAATCTTATTTTTTTAAAATCCATTATCACTATGAATAAGAAAACATTTAATGTAAACACTACATTAGTTTTAACTACTAAAAGTTACAGAAATCTTATTCATTCTAATCCGAGAAACAAACATTTTCGTTTAAAGAATTAAAATTATAAAGAAAAATTTTGCATAATAACCTCAAATATGTGTGTGTGTTGTGTGTGTGTGTGTGTGTGTGTGCGTGTGTGTTGTGTGTGTGTGTG
Organism: Trichonephila clavipes; assembly: GCA_019973935.1. Taxonomy (NCBI): domain Eukaryota; kingdom Metazoa; phylum Arthropoda; class Arachnida; order Araneae; family Nephilidae; genus Trichonephila; species Trichonephila clavipes. The sequence goes on along the minus strand of BMAU01000194.1, from coordinate 274,362 downwards.
TGTGTGTGTGTGTGTGTTGTGTGTGTGTGTGTGTGTGTGTGTTGTGTGTGTGTTGTGTGTGTGTGTTGTGTGTGTGTTGACTCTGGTAATATAAATACATTTTCTATTATTTTTTAGTTCTCACGATATGAAATATAATTTAAGAGTAAAGCAAAAATATAAATAAGTTACCTATTATAAATATATTTTTCGAAAATTATAATTTCTTGTTTAAGAATAATATTTTGAAAAAATACATACACTGAAAGAGATATCTTCTTAATTTCTAATTATTATATGTATTAATTCATTAAAAGAGTAAATATTTTAGGAAAGGAAGTGAAAAATATATAAATAATTTGGAAATTAGACCTTTGAATTGCTACTTTTAATTAAAACAGTTTACTAAATGTGATGAAATTTTTTTTCCATATTTTTAGAAATACAAAATGTGTCGGTGAAATAACCGAAGATGATGTGAATATAAACAGAAAAATATTTCTCGTTTATTAACATTTTATTTTAATAATGTATATATATTATACATTTTAAAATAACTCCGTTTACTATTTTTTATTGATTTTTAAAAAAGAATAGCGTGCGTATAAAAATTTCAAGCTTTAAAAGAGGTTTATTAAATTTATCATTTTGAAATATTATTATTTAATTTCATCGAATAATTCTAAATATCTTCGAACAAAGTAATCGCAATTTGTTTATCTAATTCACTATATTTTAGTAAAAAATATTTCAGAAATAATAAGTAGTTAAAATTTTAACAAATGAAAAAATGAGCTGCAAATATTTTAGTGAATTAATTAGTTTGTATTAGAATTACACGACGAGTTAAAAAGAAAATAGGTTTCTAAAAGTCCTCTCTCTCTCTTTGGAAATCAAAATTTAAGATGGCTTTATAAGTAAGAATAAATATAACGATTCGAATAAATATTTGAATTTGAATTAAGCATTTTATTTTGAAAAGAAATGCATAGATTAGAAGTACTAAAATAAACCTAAAATTATCCTTATAAAGAGTGTTTTTTTTTCAGGTATAGAAGTTTAAGTTGGCATTACTTTCCAAGATGGCGACCGATTTAACAGCTGTCAAGTGATTTATTCTCAGTTTGGTTTGGCAATTCATCAAAACGATCATCAAGCAAGGCGTAGATTCGTCGAATGGGCCCAAAACGAGATTGCCGTTGTTCCCGATTTTCATAAGCGAATTTTGTTTAGCGATGAAGCGCAATTCTGGTTGAATGGCTACGTCAATAAACAAAACTGCCGCATTTGGAGTGAAGCTAATCCACAAGTGTATGTCAAACACCGTTACATCCAGAAAAACTGACTGTTTGGTGCGCTTTATGGGCTGGCGGAATCCTTCTTCGAAAACGATGAAGACCGCAACGTTACAGTCAGTGGTGATCGGTACAGAGCCATGATTACTAACTTTTTCATTCCTGAATTGAACAATCGTGATGTCCAGGAGCTGTGGTTCCAACAAGACGGCGCAACATGTCACACAGCTCGTGCCACAATCAATTTATTGAAAGACACGTTGGGTGACCACCTAATTTCACGTTTCGGACCTGTGAATTGGCCGCCAAGGTCTTGTGATTTAACCCCGCTAGACTATTTTCTGTGGGGCTATGTAAAGTAATTGGTCTATGCGGATAAGCCACAAACGCTTGACCATTTGGAAGACAACATTCGCCGTGTTATTGCCGATATACGGCCACAAATGTTGGAAAAAGTCATCGAAAATTGGACGTCCAGATTGGACTCCATCCGAGCCAGCCATGGCAGTCCTTAGCCAGAAATCATATTTAAAATGTAATGCCACAAGATTATTTTTCGAATAAAAAAAAAATTCATGTCAATCGAATGATACATCGTTGTTTTATTGCAATTTAAAGTTCTATACCTCTACAAAAACACCCTTTAGTAAAATAAAATTATGAATATATTTAAACTTAAGATTCAATATGTGGACACTTAAAAGATAATATCTTACAATACACATAATTATAGGAAATGTTTAGTTGCCCCTTTGCGCCTAGATGGTGTTAGGTAAGAGCACGTCTATACCTAGATTTCCAGTGAAAGATCTAAATATATATATATACTAGCTAGTATACCCGTTCGTAGTTGGCAAATGCCTAGCTACTTTCATAACTCGAGCTTTATTAGAGCTTTGTAAGACCCGCCGTGTAGGGGTGCGATGCACGTTAATATTTTATTCAACCGCATTATGATTTACTGCAATTTTTTTTAAAAGTTTTTTTGGATCACTACATTTAAAATTAAGGGATATACATAAACAAAATACTCCACTTTGGAAAATTTAATCCGTTAGAACTAATAAATTAATTAAAGATATTCCACTGTGTAAAATTAATTATATATACCGTTCACTTAAAATAAGTAGTCAAATAATTTTCTAAGGTCTTCATTAACATACAAAAAATAAGACACTTAAATTTTGACAAACTATTTTTTCCGCTAAAATACTCATCATGGAACCCGTGCTCCTATATATATTTTGGAAGAGTGGATTTCAAAGAATATTCCTGCTAAGTATTGGTAGAATATTGGTAGAATATTCCTTCTAAGTTGGTGAGGTGTGGTAGTTAGGAGAAGAGGGTGCCAGATCAGGTGTCGTCCACGTCGCTTGCCCATGGTTCAAAATTACGTGGTCCGTTGCCAAAAGCCCTCATGTAGCTGAACAGTGCGACGTTAATGTTCACTCGTTCCAAAAGATACAGTACAGTAGTTTTAATTATTTTTATACTTAAAAATGCAATATCTGCCTATTCAATTAAAATTATAGTGTTATGATTAACTACTAACCACAAACAAATTTTGAAAATTTGTCCAAATGATGCAGTGTGAAAGAGAAAGTTTATTTACTTTAAGTACCAGAACCGATAAAAGCATTTATTTTGAAAAAAGATCCATTTCTTACTACCAAATGTGCATAATAAAATCATTAAAAAATTCAAATAAAAAGAGATTTATAACAATGTCTCCCTTCAAAACTTAGTTTTATTCTGAAATAAAAAAAAATTAGGGATTATATTGATCACAGGAATTAATTAGAAGCGAGCGCCTTGCGTAGCCAAAACAAAAATGGTTTTTCACAAACAAAAGATAGAAGATATATGCAGACGTGGTTTTTTTTTGCAGCGCATTGATAGCAGATGACAGAATTTTTTCCTACTTACTTGACAAATATCGTTATATTTTGGACACTTCATACAATATCCTTATGAATTATAGTTTATGCTATAAATTATAGCCTATGTGCTATTCTGATGTATAAGCTATATTACTGTAAAGTTTCATTAAAATCCATTCAGTAGTTTTTGCGTGAAAGACCAACAAAGATTTTCACAAACTTTCGCATTTATAATTAAAAATGCTTACGGATAAATTCATTAATTAATAGTTTTTTGATAGACCCAGAAGAATAGATATTGAAGAATATATTTGAAATTTTTTTATGATGTGAATGAAGAGTTCAAACAGCAAAAAATTATTTTCTGTTGGTTAGTACAGGGTGGATACACAAAAATTTATGTAAAAATATTATCTTATCACATTCAGACTTTTTGTAATGTCTTAATTTAACTGTATCACAGAAAATATAATTATATCACTGCTACGAATTTTTACATATTTATTATATATACAGAAAAGTGATTTTAAAATAAGGTAAAGACTTGATAAATAATATTAATTTATTTACAAGTGTTTTTCAAAAAAATTAAAATAGATGCATAATTAGAAAATTTGAAACATGAATTCACTATGCTGAATCGTTAAGATTCATTCAGTAGAAAGCTGTGATGATTGATTGCTTTTAATGATATTTCATATTAGTGATAATGAGTATTAAAATGCATTCAATAGTGTGAAACAATGTTAAAATCAATATACGGTTACGATAATAAAATTAATTTTTGCACTAGTTAGCAAAAATAAATAAATAAAAATAAATTTAAGTATAATTTTAGCCAATTGGAAATTAATACAAATTTTTTTTCAGTAATTGAACATGCTGCATTATAATTTCAAGGCTGTGTTGTTAGTAGTCAGTTTATTTGAATTTCTCATTGTGTATGGTCCACTTTGTTATGAAAGTATTCGGAGTACTGCATTGGTAAATCGATGTTTTGACAATATAGTAAGAAATATTAGCCACACTAGTCCAAACTATTCGCCTTGGAAACCAAGAAAGCTTTTTAAACAATGTTTTGAGGCCCTCCAACCTTCACCAGTAATTTGCTTATACTACTGGGCTATAGGGAAAGGTGAAAGTATTCTAAATATTTGATTATTAGAAGATAAAGTACAAGAATGCTATTATTAAATAAAATTATATCAGGAAAAATTAATTAAAACTACTTACTTGATGTAGAAATTAAAAATAACTGAGTATGACAAGCATTAGAAAAATAAATATACCCCCCGACGCGTCACCAATACATATCCAACTAAGAGTAGTATTGCATAAAAGTAAAAATTAGTAAATAATAAGATCCCTTATAGATAAGGCTTTGTATACTTAAAAACCTAAATTATTTTATATGAACTTTTCTCGAATGAAGAGGACCCCAATCATACATAACAATTTCAATATAAATTAAAATACAAAATTAAATATATTGTAACAGATGTCAGTTTGGAATAGACTGTAACAGATCGTTTCCGTTTAAACAAATTTAAAAACCAGTCCATATTAGACGACGTATGCAGCGAACACCATCTTTTTGAAATACTGTTTTGTTTAATTAATGTTGCACTATAATTACGTATCAGGCTATTAGCGATAAACCTCGTTTGATGAAACTTGGCTATAAAGTCTTTCGAACTACACCTAATGATGGAAATTACAACTTTGTGAGCTGCATCACCATGCTCCAAACTTGCAAATTACATCTCCTAAGGATTTTCAGGGCTCCATTTGGGATTAATGTGTTACAATCCCAGATGTTCTACACGACGATTATTGTTGCAGTTGAAAATTAAATCTTCGATCAATATGCCATTAAACTACTATCGAAGTATCATGATCCTTTTCTTCAACGAAATTGTCAAGTAGAAATTAATTTTTGAAAAAATTACGGTAACCGACTACGTTCGGAACCGGGATTTTCAAAAGCGCATAAATGGATAACTTTCATGATATTTAGTGTCACTTAGATTAGAATATATGCATAAAATTGTTTTAAGGACATTTTGACAAAAAAAATTTATTTAAATATAATATTTTGGCAAAAAATTAACTTATAATAATCTTTTTTCCAAATGTTCTCCTTTTGTGAAAAATGGTTCTATTATAATAATATTTTGCCTGTATATAGCTCAGACCTCTCTACAGAGGCTCAACTAGAATTTTTGAAAAATTCACATTATTTTCGGAGTTACAATCCATTGAAATAATTATCGGCGTTTTTTTCTTAAAATTGCTCCCCTCTGTTGTCGTAAAATATGGATAAACCCACTTCTAAGTTAAATTTAAAAAAAATCTAGTTGTGCCTCTGAACAGAGGTCTGAGCTATATACAGGCAAAATATTATTATAATAGAAGCATTTTTCACAAAAGGAGAACATTTGGAAAAAAGATTAGTCTAAGTTAATTTTTTGCCAAAATATTATATTTAAATAAATTTTTTTTGTCAAAATGTCCTTAAAACAATTTTATGCATGCATTCTAATCTGAGTGACACTAAACATCATGAAAATTATCCATTTATGCGCTTTTTTAAAATCACGGTTTCGAATGTAGTCGGATACCTTACAGCTTTTTAAAGATAAATAAAAGAAATCAAATTAAGTATTATAATTAAATTATTTTAGTAGCTACTGAAGTGTGTTTTTAAACAATGAGAAGCATACTTTTCCGGTATAAATGGCAGGAATTGCCATTGACATCTTGAATTCTTTTAAAAAATTAGTTTTGTAACGATATTTTACTATTGGCAACGAACCTCATTACGGTAAATGATCGGATCGGTGACGTATAAACCGGTATTGCATTTACTGAAGTTTCACGGCTTGTGTGTCTTTGAAGCCTATTTCAGTTTAGCATGCAATAATTTCACTTATTCTATGTGGCTAACACGAGCTTTGTGGTAGAGATATTCGATTCCCTAATTCCACTTAATATCCGTCAAGTGGAATAATGAGAAAATAATACATTTTCAATAATTTTTATCATCAAAATCCTTATATGATTTGATATAAAAATCACGTAAAATACTAGCTCAAGCGTCATCCTCGTCTCCTGAATATGGTTCAAAATTGCGAGCTTGAATGTATCATCGAATGTAGCAATTTAATATACTTATTACGCAACTTTGTAATTAGAACTTTGATAATCTCCAGATAAATTCTTCGCATCATTTTGGTGTGTCATAGTTCTTATGTAATTCCAATACCATCAATGTAAATTTTATTGATGGAGTTTTTATTCTATTTTATCTCGGTTAAATAATCCCGGTTGACAAAGTAGGTTAGATTTGAAGCCTATTAAATGCTCTGAAGAAGCAGTAGCAATCGTCAAAGTTGAAAATATTTCAAATATTTATGGGCATCTTAATTTTGAATAAGGATTTGTGCTTTTGTCACTAGAAATCTAGTTTAGGAACCCTGAATGATATTACTGGGGGAAATGTCATTTCCAGCAGAACTATCAACAAATTCAAATAGATTAAAAAACAGTCTGAAACAATTAAATATTAATAACTTGCTATTGAAGTCAAAGGCTATTAAAATCAATATTTTGTGACGGGCTCACGCGTCTTTTCATTAACATGTCCTTTGGGTTCTTTGGGGCCAGAATTAATGGCAACTCTTTTCCAACCAAACCCAAGAAGTGAAGCGTGAAGGAAAGATGCAAATTAGAGAAGCTTTTAAATATCAGAAGTTAGAGTAAGTTGGGTGGCAATTTCAGGAATGTTATGATTTAAGCGTGAAGAGGTTTTGGAAAGATTAAGGGACGGATAAAGAAGTTATTCGTGACAGAGAGCCATTAGGTCAAGGTGCGTACCATTGCACTCCAGTAAAACCGCAACTTCCAGAAAGATTGCATTGATCAATCGACATTAAGGTAGGAGTGACTATTTAATATTAGGATCTGTGATAATATTGGAATTGAGTTTAGGCGAGTTAGTTATTAATAGTGGTCCGGGTTACGTTATTTCGGTATAATATATCGTCAGTCTAATTATCAGACTGCATAACTCCATCTGGGATGCTAATTTGATACAGTAGGGCTAGGCGCCAAGTTGTTGTTTATGTTCGCAAAGATGGCGATAATATTACAATATGGTTTGCTTTGATATTTTACCGTGCCATAATGTGGTTGCCATGGGGATAACGTATATTAGTGTTAGTTTTTTGTTTTTTTTTCCCCGCTGGATCTCTGCTCAGCAAAAGTAACACATTGTTACGCTTACAATAGTGTAAATAATTTATATCTGGAAGTGTAATACATTAATATTACTTTCTGTTGTATTTATTTTATGTTAAAATCTTGCCACCACTTCTTCCTGCGAAATCTAGTGTTATTATCAAATAAAAAAGTAGTGATTACCCTGATCGAAGAATAAATTAAAAGCGGAGCGCGCACTGAGGCATGGCGTAGACAAAACAAAAGAATTAAGGAATCGCGCCAAAAAGTGCTTGGCGCGTTGCACTCCTATATCAAATCAGTTACACCGGTGGAGTTACGCAGTCTGATAACTAGGCCGACGATAAATATTGTGTGTTTAGTGTGTTAATCTGTTAGATGTTTAAGTTTTAAGATCTTAATAAAGTCAAAATTAAAATAATGGCAGCTTCTAGTTCTTCTGTTATTCCTACACCTCTAGCTCACGCTGATAATCAAGGAGAAGGGCACCCGAGGGGGGGCGCCCTTACAATTTCACCTACTTGTGTAAAAAAGCGCAGCCTTCTGAAATCAAAAGAGTCAATCAGGAAGAATATATTGATAAAATGCAATTAAAATTTAAATTTCTTATGAGTTTTTTCTAATTATCAGTAACAATATATATGTGATTATAATACTTCAGAAGCTAACAAAAACGATTTTTCCTTTAAAAGGAAATGAAATTATTACTCTCGACAAGGTATTTATAATTCAACTTCCCTTTTGAACAACATTTGACCGCTAGAATGAAAGAGCGGATTGCCACCAAATTTTGCATATGGAATTTTAAAAAAAAATATTCGAAAATGTTCCCAAGGTGGCGCTTTACGTAGAAAAATGGCAAAAATGCAAAGTCAGTTCCCCCCTTCGGAATGCATAATTATTTTGTAGAATTAAGAATAATATGTATAAGAAGCAAAATGTAAAACTGAAAAAACCACTGAGCATCCATCGTTTAAGGAAAAAAATATCCTGGTATTTAATTCTCCTTGATTTTTGGATATGAGTGCACTAAGGCTGTCTTCGCTTAATGTTAATGAATAGGATTCAACTTCGGAATATTTTTTCAGATATAAAAGAACTGAAGAATTAATATTATGCGTAGTTTATCAAACACCTCATTTTTATCTAAGTTGTTCCATTTTTTCCGGTAAAAATGTATTTCGAATTTTTATTCCTATACCACAATGCTAAATGAGTTACCCTTTTTACATGTTGAAAAGAAGAAAAAAAAATATTTACAGAACATTTTTTAAATTTTAAAAATGCTGTATTTTAAACAGATGTATGAATTATAATGTTAGAAATTTTTATGAAAATTGAGACATTTTTCTGTTTGAAAATGTGATCCGCGTTCAGTTCAGGCTCTCGCATATTTGGCGAAGACAGCCGGAAAGAATTTGATTTATCATGGTAGGTGATATCGTTGGGAATGAACAAGGCCCACACACACAAGGAATGCCTCATGATCCAAAGTCCCACAAAAATTTCGACCAATCATTCTATGAGTTTTTACTAAAATGACCTTCAAATATAATTTTAAACTGGAAGCTACAGATTTCGAAGGCCAAGAGCTGGGCAATTTCGAACGAGAACTCGTCCTGAGAGTTCTGAAGCTCCGAAAAGCTGCTGTAGACTGTTGACAGGGTATGATTGTATGAAGTCCCATCTTTATCGAATTGGTATCTGACACATTTCAAAAAGAACCAAGAATGATTGCTATGAAAATCGAGAGAAAATCTCATTCAAAATCCCATCACAAAGAAGCACGTTTATCGTTTTCCGAAAACCTTATCCGTTGGAAGGAACAATGATCACATGTACATAATATTTGGTGATAAAAAAAAGTTATGTTTGAACGGGATTAGCTACCGTTTTCATGATTTTTGAAAATACGTACTAGTCTTTTGAAGGAGGCAACATGGAGATGGTGGAAGTGTCAGGATTTCAGCATACACATTGGATATCATGGTAACAGTAAAATAAATTTTATCAGTAGTAAAATGAGACAGATTTCACGGCATTGTGATATACTTTGCGACAGTAATTTAAATGATGGGTCATGGATAGCAGCATATAACTTTATACTTCAGAAGATAATGCACATGTGCTAAAAGGCATGAAAATGTGATTTATGACAAATAACATGAATTTATTCAGCGTACCATTATTTTTCCCTAAGATGAGTTATTACTGAAAATCTTTTGGGTGAGAGATATCGAGACAAACTTATGGAAATAGCAATATTCAAATATGAATGAATTTTAAGCGCCATAAGCCATTGTTGAGAAAATATATCTCAAAATTTTGTTCAAAAAATTTGTATAAAGTCTAATGTAATCGACTACGTTCGAAACCGTGCTCTTAAAAAAAGCGCATAAATGGATAATTTTCATGATATTTAGTGCCACTTAGATTAGAATACATGTGTAAAATTGTTTTAAGGACATTTTGACAAAAACAAATTATTTAAATACAACATTTTGGCAAAAAATTAACTTAGAATAGTCTTTTTTCAAATGTTCTCCTTTTATAAAAAAATGTTTCTAAAATAATAATATTTCGCTTATATAAAGTAAAGACTTCTCCAGAGAGTCTGAACTAGGATTTTTGAAAAGTTCACATTATTTTCACTTCACCAATTGAAATAATATTATCGGCTTTTTTTTTCTTAAAATTGCTCCCCTCTGATGTCGTAAAATATGGATAAATCCACCTCTAAGTTATATATTTCAAGAATTCTAGTTGAGCCTCTGTAGAGAGGTCTGAGCTATATAGAGGCAAAATATTATTAAACAGAAGCATTTTTCACAAAAGGAGAATATTTTGAAAATGGGTCATTCTATGTTCATTTTTTGTCAAAATACTGAACTTAAATAATTTTTTATTGTAATAATATTCATAAAACAATTTTATATACATTTTCTAATCTAAGTGACACTAAATATCATAAATATTATACATTTATGCGCTTTTGCAAAATCAGGGTTGTTGTCGGATACCTTAATAAAGATAATGGCGAAGTCGTGAAATCTAATACTATTATAACTATCCTTAGTTATAATAGTATAATAATAATAAACCTTAGCTCTCTCTATATATAAATATTAGTTTTATTTTTAATACATACAATTAAAGATTTTTTTTTAACATTGTGAACTGCGTCTACAGGTATAATTTATTCACCAAGTTTTACGTCTATCTATTTATATTTCAATATTTCAATTCCTTTTCTTGTATGGAAATTCTTTTTGTAATATTTTTTATTAACATTTATGTTACAAAAATTTTAATTAATTTTTGATCATAAGCAAAAAAATAAATTTTAAATTCTTTTTGCACTTTATCATTATTTCATTAAATGAATGGGTATATGAATTCACATATATAACTATAAGCATGGATTATATTAATATTAAGCTTGGAAGATTAATATTATAATATGCGAAAGAGATACTGCTGTTTAAAATATCCATTAGATAGGCATATTTTTCCAACAAAAGTAACTTTTAATATTTTCTTTTGATTCATTGTTTTGAATTTAAAGAGTGTTTTTTTTCCAGGTATAGAAGTTTAAGTTGGCATTACTTTCCAAGATGGCGACCGATTTAACAGCTGTCAAGTGATTTATTCTAAGTTTGGTTTGGCAATTCATCATGAATAGACTCACGCCTGAACAACGCTTTCAAATTGTGCAATTTTATTTCGAAAATAATGTTTCTGTGCGGAATACGTATTCCCGATTTTCATAAGCGAATTTTGTTTAGCGATGAAGCGCATTTCTGGTTGAATGGCTACGTCATTAAACAAAACTGCCGCATTTGGAGTGAAGCTAATCCACAAGTGTATGTCGAAACACCGTTACATCCAGAAAAATTGACTGTTTGGTTCACTTTATGCGCTGGTGGAATCCTTCTTTAAAAACGATGAAGGCCACAACGTTACAGTCAATGGTGATCGGTATAGAGCCATGATTACTAACTTTTTCATTCCTGAATTGAACAATCATGATGTCCAGGAGCTGTGGTTCCAACAAGACGGCGCAACATGTCACACAGCTCGTGCCACAATCAATTTATTGAAAGACACGTTTGGTGACCGCCTAATTTCACGTTTTCGACCTGTGAATTGGCCTCCAAGATCTTGTGATTTAACACCGCTAGACTATTTTTTGTGGGGCTATGTAATGTCATTGGTCTATGCGGATAAGCCACAAACGCTTGACCATTTGGAAGACAACATTTGCCGTGTTATTGCCGATATACGGCCACAAATGTTGGAAAAAGTCATCGAAAATTGGACGTCCAGATTGGACTACATCCGAGCCAGCCGTGGCAGTCCTATACCAGAAATCATATTTAAAATGTAATGCCACAAGATTATCTTTGGAATAAAAAAAATTCATGTCAATCGAATAATACATCGTTGTTTTATTGCAATTTAAAGTTCTATACCTCTAAAAAAACACCCATAAAATACAGGTCTAATTTATTTATTCAAACCTCGAACAGATACATAAATAGTAACAATGGAATGGAAACATTCATAAACAAATTTAAATGGAAACATTCATAAACTTATGAAAAAGTTTCTAAGCTTAATCCGACCATCATTATCACATTTGGATATCCTAAGGCAAACCATTGTCTTGTAATATGGACAGAGGTCACGTCTCGTAATCTAAAATCTTATCATTACAGAAAATCATTTTCAAGATGTTAACATCATCTAATATAATAAACAAGGAAGACGCTTCGAGGATCAAAATAACCCTCGATGTCCAAAACATTGTTTATAACCTCTGGTGAAGAAAAGCACACTGGCCTTGTTTTTAGCATCTAAGTGACGGAGGGGGGAGGGGTGAAGAGTTAGTAATGTATATTATCAGCAGGGCCGTTTTCTTATGTGTTCAGTCATCATCGTTCAGTAAAGGTCACTGACGTATAAAAATAACAGTAATTCCCGATAATTGTGGACCATTATGGATGACGAAGTGTGTTTCGGAGACTTGTGATTTGAAACTGCTTGAGACATCGTCCAATAAGCAACGATGACGATTATTGTTGCGAGACATTCATTTGGTTGAGATAGCTTTATCGTCTTGGTTCATTGTCGGTTATATCGTTCCTGTTTTGGAATCGGACATTGAGTGTAATGGTTCGTTGATAGTTTAAAAATAGTCTTTTATTTTGTCACATGTAATAAAAAAATAGATAAGAATTTTATCTCTATGAATATGTATTTGAATGAATGTCCTTCGCTGGTTTTTTGTCATTGTGTAATGTACTGATATGTGATTAGAGTATTTTTTTGTTATCTTAATTATTTAACCTTCTAAGCGGTCAATTTTTATGCCCAAAATGTTCCATAAAAAAGCAAATTTTTTATTGGATATTAATTATCTAATATGCAATTACTTAGTTATCTTAGCTATTAGTTATCTAAGCATAATATTTAACAGAATGGAAAAACGGAAGAGTTTTATTTTACTTTTCAATTTCAAAGTTTTCACACTTTTTTTTATTTTATAATTGTAAAACACAAACCCCCCTAAATGTTTGCTTTTTACAAGTACACTTAGAATGCTATGAAGAAGGCTTCATATATCTTAAAGACATTTATCTCATACTTATAAAACAATTTCCTGCTCCTACCTCTTTTTTCAAATGGTGGAGGATTTTGTGCATGTGGGCTTATATATACAGTCAGACCTCTATATAAGGAAGTCGCTAAATTCCGAAAACAAGTTCGTTATATGGAAAATTCGTTATATAGAGGTTCATCTTTTTATTTTCTTTATAAATCGTATAAAAAACAAATTTTAAACTGATAAACACTATATATTTAAAAAAAAAGTAATTATTCGGAACTTTTTGTAAATGAATATATATTTATTTTATCTTACCTATCAAAAAAAAAAAGAAAGAAAAAGAAAAGAAAAAAGAGAAGAAGAAAGAAAAACTGCAAGTGAAGTTCCTTGACGCCTTTCTTGAAGAATTAATTTTTTTTGTATTTGATGCTCAAGCACTTAGGCTTCAATATTTTCGAGGTACAAGAAATGATGTTACCATTACGACTGATCAGAACCACAAATGAACGCAGATTAGTTCAACACGAGGGACACGAGACAATTCCACTGGCGGTGAAAGGGGAATATCGAAGATGTTTCCAGTGAACTGGACAAGGAGGATTAAAGGTTGCACTTCTTGGAAGAAACGCCGAGAATTCGATTGCACTCAGTGAGTTAGGCACTTAATAAAACCAGTTCAAGATTTAAGAAACCATAAAATGAGTTAAAAGAAAGAATAACTAGAAATGTCCGGAAGTGCTTTTAAAATAGAGAGGGAAAAAATTGAATCACAAGAGAAAAAGTTCCTTATATAGAAAATACACTTCGCTATAAGGAGGTTATTTTACGAAGAAAATCGTGAAATGTTCTCGGTTCCAGGAAAAAGTTCGCTATGTAGAAAAACTCACAATATAGTAGAGGTTCATAATATGGAGGTTCGACTATATCTAGATATATATTATAAATGCGGAAGTTTGTCAGGAGGTTAGGCCATCTTTCACGCAAAAACAACTGAATGGATTTTAATGAAAGTTTACAGTAATATAGCTTATGCATCAGAATAACACATAGGCTATAATTTATAAAGAAATTGTGTGAAGTGTCCAAAATATAACGATATTTGTCAAGTAAGTAGGAAAAAATTCTGCCATCTGCAAGCAATTCTGGCATGCCTGCAAAAAAGCCCACGGCAGCATATATCTATCTTTTGTTTGGGAAGAAACCATTTTTGTTTTGGCTACGCAAGGCGCTCGCTTCTGATTAATTCCTGTGATTAGCATAATCCCTAATTTTTTTTATTTCAGAATAAAACTCAGTTTTGAAGGGAGACATTGTTATAAATCTCTTTTTATTTGAAATTTTTAATGATTTTATTACGCCTATTTGGTAGTAAGAAAAAAAATTGATCTCTTTTTTCAAAATAAATTCTTTTATCGGTTCTGGTACTTAAAGTAAATAAACTTTCTCTTCAACACTACATCATTTGGACAAGTTTTCAAAATTTGTTTGTGGTTAGTATTTAATTATAACGCTATAATTTTAATTGAATAGGCCAGTTATTGCATTTTTAAGTAAAAAAAAAAAATTAAAACTACTGTACTGTATTTTTTGGAGCGAGTGAGTGAATATTAACGTCGCGCTGTTCATCTACGGGAGGGCTTTTGGCAACGGTCCACGTAATTTTGAACCATGGTCAAGTGACGTGGAAGACACCTGATCAGGCACCACCTTCTCCTAACTACAACACCACACCAACTTAGAAGGAATATTCTACCAATATTCTACCAATACTTAGCAGGAATATTCTTTGAAATCCACTCTTCCAATTAAGTGTCTTATGTTTTTGTATGTTAATAAAGACCTTAGAAAACGATTTGACTATTTATTTTAAATGAAAGGTGTATATAATTTTGTAGTGGAATATCTTGAATTTATTAGCTCTAACGGATTAAATTTCCCAAAGTGGAGTATTTTGTTTATGTATATCCCTTAATTTTCAATGTAGTGATCCAAAAAAATATATTGTATGAAAAAAACTGCAGTAAATCATAATGGGGTGGATAAAGTATTAACGTGCATCGCTTCCCTACACGGCGGGTCTTACAAAGCTCTAATAAAGCTCGAGCTATGAAAGTAGCTAGACATTTGCCAGCTTGACTCTATCATTAACATTTCACTATGTTTTTCATTCAATCGCCATTATAATTTAAGAAACGGCGTTGCTTGCGAATATTACAATTTTAACATAAAATAAATACAACAGAAAGTAATGCTAATGTATTACACTTTCAGATATAAATTATTTACAATATTTTAAGTGTTCATTACACAAAACTTTTAACAATGTGTTACTTTTGCTGAGCAGAGATCAGCTTAGGGAGGTATTTTCAAAAATCGAGCCTCAAGAGTGTTACGGGGAGTTATAAATGAAAAAAAAATCCCTTTTATCAGCTATTAGATCTACATGCTTAAAATTTAACAAAGGTGTTTTTTTCTTTCTTTTTTTTTGTTTAGCTGAGGTATGCAAAAAGCTTTTTTTGTTTAATTTGAAATTCACGTAAAATTAACTCATTAAAAACTTCTTTATCCTTCAATCTGTGTTGTTTAATTTTTCAGTTCACCCGTGCGAAGAACGGGTATACCAGCTAGTATATATATATACACTCATGGACAAAAAAAAATAGCGCACGGAGAAATGATTGCGGATCTTAACGAAACTTAGCATGAAGGTGCGTTTCGGGGGAGATATGCAAATGATTAGAAATGCAGCGGGATTGTGCATTACGTATAGCCGGTAGAGGGCGTTTAAGGTCGTTCTCCGAAGAGTATAAAACAGGTAACTAAAGCTTGTTTGAGTGTGCTGAATCATTTACAAAGGAAGAGCTGAGGTAGACATGCCACTACACCGTTTTAAGACAATATGAACAGCTGTCGCAGTTTGAGAGAGGGAGAATCAACGTCATGATGGCAAGCTGGGTGGTGAGCTAGGCTAGTAGCTCGTCAATTAGGCCGCTCTGATCGTGTTGTGAGGAGGTGTTGACTCCAGTGGATCCGAGAGATGTCATTTAAACGAAGACCAGGTTCAGGACACTGTAACGTAGCCACTCCCAGCAGCGGTCGAAATCTTTGGTGAACCTGACACCCACACGTGCATCTTGCAGCTGCAGCGCAACCCCTTTTGACCCCTGAGGAAACTAACCCCGTCGACCGGAAGATGAGGAGAGAGATGCTTTGAACTTGCACGGGAGCGGTGGCCAACGAATCCTCCTCTCACAAAATATTGAACTCTAACAATCTATAATTAGTAGTATATCAATAAATTCAACTATAATCAATAGTTGTGACGTAAATAAATTCCATATTTTATTTAACCAAGAATACGCTACCGTTATTCTTTCAAACGTTACAACGCCCTCAACAGACCAGTCGTCGAGAAGACCACCCCCATCGTAAGAAATGTACGCGTACATCCAAGTGCTTCATTGGCCCGTATCCAGGCACAAGTAGCACCTTCACTGGGGGCTCTGTGTCTTCCCGAACTATTCGAAGGCGTCTGGCTGAAGGACATTTGGGGTCGCGCCGCCTATTATGTATGCTGCCCTTGACGCCCACCCATCGACACCTCCGTTTAGCGTGGGGCCGCGCACGAGGGAACTGGACTGCAGCGGAATGGAACCAGATCATCTTTAGCGGCGAATCCAGATTCAATCTCAGAAGTGATGAGAATCGTGTTTGTGGGGAGACCCCGTGGTGAATGCTTCAATCCTGCCTTTGCTTTACAGCGACACACCGCTCCTACAGCTAGTGTGATGGCATGGGGTGCCATTGCCTACAATACACGGTCACCCTTAGTATTAATCCGTGGCTCTATGACAGCCCAGCGGTATGCCCATGACATCCTGCAATCACATGTGTTGCCACTCATGCAACGGCTCCCAGGAGCCATTTTTCAACAAGACAATGCTCCGTCTCCCACGGCAAGGGTGTCTCAAGACTGTCTCCACACTGTTACTACCATTCCTTGGCCTGCCCAATCCCCATATTGGTCTCCAATCAAGCATATCTGGTATTATTTGAAAAGGCGAGTGGGGCATCCCACGAGTTTGAACGAACTAGAGGAATGGTTACAGTAAATATAGAACGAAATGTCTCAAGACATGATACAGAACTTGTATACCTCAATGCTCGATCATATTGCTTCGGGCATTTGCGCTAGAGGTTGTTCAACAGGGTATTAAATACTTCGATCCTTTGCCTTTTCTCTGAAATAAATGATCCTTTTTCCTTGATTTTCTAATCATCTACTTATGTCAAAGTATTCAAAGTAAAATTTCGTTTCATCTTGACGACTCCTTCCTGGTGCGCTAATTTTTTCTCCATGAGTATATATATATATATATATATATATATATATATATATATATATATATATATATATACATATATGAATTTTTTCTTATTATTTATGTCTATGAGAGAAACATTATTGTTCTCTTTTAATAATTTCATTTTACTTTGCTGTCTGGTTTATCATCCACGTTTGTTAGGAATAGGCTTAACTTTTCAACATAGCTCTGTTTTTTTCTATTATGTCGAAAATTTCTGCTATACGGGGAAGATGGATTCATAAAGCATTGGCTAATCCTAAATCGCTGGCCCAACTCAGCGACAGATCTAGAAATCATAATAGGTCTCCATTTTAGCCAAAGACTTTTTTTGTATCTACATTTGGAATATCTCTTGAACTGCAATTTCTTTCTTCTTTGGCATAGTAGGTTATACAACTTTTTCACTTGGTATCTTATTTATTTTATTTTATTTTATTATACTTCATATATATACATATATGTTTCATAATTTGAAGCATGGAGTGTATAATACTAAGTCTTACATTGCAAAGGGAGCAGAGATAATAACGGCCTTTTAAGATTATCTCATCATTTTCATTTTTTCTCAAGCAACAAATTGTATATTTACTATCTTGCCGATCCCTGTTCCTTATCGAATATTTTCAAGAATCTAAATGCCTGCTTTCAATGAAAAAAATTCCCACTTTCACCACAAAGAAAATCCCTGGTCAACCTGCATCTCTTAAAAATACTAGCACTAATAATTTCACGATAAGAATTAAAAATTTGTGCAAATCAAAGATAGAAAGAAGAAAATATCAGCGCCCGCACAGCGCGTGGGCTAACCATTTGTGGACAGCTTTCGGTAGCCCGTATGGTATATGGGCAAACTATTTAAGGTGTTAAACATACTTATATACAAAACAACGAATTAAAAGTAAAAAAATACCGTTGAAATATTTTTTTTGTTTTGTCATAAAAAATATTTCATGGTGGTTTCAGGCACACTTGAAATATTTGCTTGATTAAATTTCTATTTAGATACAGAAATTGGTGAAAAAAGTTTCCTAATTTCATTGATTTCACCTAGAGAAATAACTTATGATTAAGTATTTTGTTAAGTATTTAATCACCCTCGAATCTTAAGCTAAGCAGAATGCTAGTGGCTACGAACTTTTTTCTTGACAATGATTCGGTGGTGAGCAACATGATGCTCATTATGATGTAACATAACACATAATTCATTTCTGCTATTTGTTATTCTTCTATTTCTATTTTCTAATGCTTTATATAAATCTTATTTTGTTAACAATTTCGTACTCTTTTGAGGAAGAGGTTTTCTTTTATTTTAAAATTTCCTGTCAAACTCAAAACAAATAAGTTTTTCACTCATGTTTTTAAGATCACGCGAGTTCTACGTCTTTGAATATGACAATAAGCAGTGTTTTCACAAAGCAAAAAAAAAGTAGAAACCTTCATTTTGTTTATAAACCGTAACATAAATTTCATTGATTGATTTGTTGCTAAATCGGTGATCATATTGAGAATCAAATTAAAAATTTCAAATAGTTCTATCTTAATCAAATGTTACGTATGCACTCTGATAACAGTACCCGAGTATTAAATTAAAACAAACGTATAAAGAAAGTAGACAGAAGATTATTTATTAAAATGAATTACGAAAAAATAAAAGTAAGAAAGAAGTTCAAATTTTTTGTTACAATACTATTTTAAGAAAAATAAGCATTCTTGTTTATTAACTAAACATTTTTAAGTTGTATAGAGAAGCACGTACTCTTACTGTTCATCTTTTTCTTCCATTTTCTTTTGTGAAAAACAACTCTTCATAACTTGATGAAAATCTTAATGCAAACAATTAATCCATTTATATTAATTTCCATTAATGTAACATAGATTAAACTTTAATTGGAAATTAATGAAGGAATTAAAATGTGTTTTAACATTTACATCACAATTCACATAACAGGGTGGGGCAAATAAAAGTGACCTGGAGTACAGAGTTCCAGGTTACAAGAAATACAGCAAAGAAGAGGAGACAGTTCGCTAACTCGCTTATAGCGGACGATGAAACTTGACCACTATTCATCTCTTGGTACCTTTGGGCCCTGGTCAGCAAGTTGCGGAAGTCAGATCGAATTTGGACTGCCAGAATTGCTACAATCTCATCAGAAATGATCTACTGCAGTTCTTAAAACAGTGAGGTTGCGATATGTCTTTGACTTGAGGGTTCCCCACAAAAAATAATTACACACTAACAGATTAAGTGACCTAAGTGGCAAGTTAGGGCCGAGATCAGACTGTCCTCTGTCAGGAGTGAAAATTATGTAAATGTGATCCATGGTGGTGGAATATATGAACAGCTGTACCATCCTGTTGGAACTATAGGTTTTCTTCCCCAGTTAATGTTGCCACAAATGGATTCAAAATGTTGAAAATGTAATTCTCCGAATTTACCGTCTGATGAAAGAAGATGATACCAATAATACAGCGTGACAATACTGCACACCAAACTCTAACCTTCTGATCATGCATTGGTTTATGGTGGTAATTATGCGGATTTTCCTGCGTGCAGAACCTATCATTCTGTGAGTTGACATAACCACTCAGGTGAAACCAGGTTTCATCAGAAATATCCACGTCCAAGCCATTCATTGTTATCTCAGTAAACAGTCACTTGGTGTGCGCGTCACATTCACATCAAATTGTATCTACTAGTCCGGGGCATTTTTATTTGAACCACCCTATAAAACTATATTTCAAAATTTCGAACTATACTTCCAATTCACAAATGCCTCTTCATTCTCTTGATTTAAGCAGCCTGGATTCATTTCTTTGGGAGCATTTAAGGCTGCTGTGTATCTGTACAATCCCATCGAGTCTGAAATGATCCGTTTGCAAGATTTATCTGCGTTGCTGCGGAAATCCAAACAAAACCAAGTATTTTTGACCATCTGTGTAATGCATACATCGTTCGCGTACGGATGGAAATTTCGAAAATCTCCTGTAATATTTTGAATTGGAATAATCTACTCCACGGCGTTTTATTATTTAAAAAAATATTAAATACAGTAGGAACTTTTTCCTGGAAACAAGAAAATTTTACTATTTTCTTCGTAAAATTATCTCCCAAATGCAAATTGCTTTTTCTAATTAACGTGCTTTTTTGGATTCGAATTTTTTTCTCCCTACTTTTAAAAAAATTTTAGACATTTCAAATTATTCTCTCTCTTTTAACAACATTTTATTGTGATCAATAACCTTGAAATAGTTTTACCAAGTGCCTAACTGACTTAGTGCAATAAAATTACTGCAATGTATAAACAAAAACCAAGTAAAATTAACAGATTGTATTAGTAATTACAGGTAAAAACACATGTGGTTGTGTAAGCTTGAAATTACTTGTAGGCTTAAAATTAGAAAATTTCTTTAAGAAAATGAAAGGTTTGATGGGTAAGATGTATGAAATAAATGCATATTAATTTACAAAAAAAAGTGTGAATAAAATTACTCTTTTAAAAATATATAGTATTCATAAATTTAAATTTTCTTTTATGTAGTTTTTAAAGCATATTGAAAGATTAATCTATTTAACGAATTTTCCGCAGAACGAACTTTTTTTCCGGGATTTAGTGAGTTCATTAAATAGAGGTCCGACTGTATTTTTAGTATTTTCTTTTAATTTATTTGCACAATGCATGTTTTTGGTAATTTCTGTCTTCTATCCTTTCATTTCTTGTATCTCTACTTCAGCTCTCTATGAGGTTTCCGACAATGGGTTTTCTATGAAATTTTTCAATCCTTTCGATGCTCCTTATTTCCCCTTAAAGTGTGTGCCATGATTAATGAAACACCCAGCTTACATGAAATTTGGTGTACGTTGCATGCTTCATTAAAAATTATGTTAAAAGTCACGAAAGAATATTAATCAATGAGGATGTCAAATGTAGGGATTGCAATATCGGTATATCGGGATACCGAATACCGGTATTTTGAGCCATTTGTAAAGGGTGTTTTTTTAGAGGTATAGAACTTTAAATTGCAATAAAACAACGATATATTATTCGATTGACATGAATTTTTTTTTATTCGAAAGATAATCTTATGGCATTACATTTTAAATATGATTTCTGGCATAGGACTGCCACGGCTGGCTCGGATGCAGTCCAATCTGGACGTCCAATTTTCGATGACTTTTTCCAACATTTGTGGCCGTATATCGGCAATAACACGGCGAATGTTGTCTTCCAAATGGTCAAGCATTTGTGGCTTATCCGCATAGACCAATGACTTTACATAGCCCCACAGAAAATAGTCTAGCGGTGTTAAATCAAAAGATCTTGGAGGCCAATTCACAGGTCCAAAACGTGAAATTAGGCGGTCACCAAACGTGTCTTTCAATAAATCGATTGTGGCACGAGCTGAGTGACACGTTGCGCCGTCTTGTTGGAACCACAGCTCCTGGACATCATGATTGTTCAATTCAGGAATGAAAAAATTAGTAATCATGGCTCTATACCGATCACCATTGACTGTAACGTTGTGGCCTTCATCGTTTTTGAATAAGGATTCCACCAGCCCATAAAGCGCACCAAACAGTCAGTTTTCTGGATGTAACGGTGTTTCGACATACACTTGTGGATTAGCTTCACTCCAAATGCGGCAGTTTTGTTTGTTGACGTAGCCATTCAACCAGAAGTGCGCTTCATCGCTAAACAAAATTCGCTTATGAAAATCGGGAACAACGGCAATCTCGTTTTGGGCCCATTCGACGAATCTACGTATTGCTTGATCATATTTAAAATGTAATGCCACAAGATTATCTTTCGAATAAAAAAAACTTCATGTCAATCGAATAATACATCGTTGTTTTATTGCAATTTAAAGTTCTATACCTCTAAAAAAACACCCTATACAATCTTGTAATACCGGTATTCACAAGTTTAAATACCGATTTTTCGGTATTTACGAGAAACACAGAACATATTTTAATATTAGATCCTAAAACACGCTGGAATAGTTTATTCCTAATGATGGAGCGATTCTTGAAACTGAAAAATCCAATTCAAAAACCAATGATCGACTATATAACCTGCAAATTAATTTTTCCGATAGTGAATTCGACTTAATATCCTTAGAACTGTATCAGCTCTACTTACAATAAAACAGACTGTTGAGGCGTTATGTCGCAGAGATTCTAACTTATTAACAGCTAATTCAACAATAAATTTCATGTTGCATCCTTGAAACAACAGCACACATCACTATCTGAAGAACTTATATTTTACATTGAAAAATCGCACAGAAGAATGGCATACTGAAATAGAAAATATCTTACGGTATTTACATAATTATAATGATTTTAAAAATAAAAAGAAAAAAGAAAAAAAAAGAGACTATATATATATATATATATATATGTGTGTGTGTGTGGGAGACAACAAGGGGTCCAAGACATTTATCTTTTCTTTAACTTTATTTTAAAACTAACGATAACCTGCGAAGAGGTGAAATCAGTGGAATCAACGTTTTTATTGGATACATCGTACGTGCGAGCAACAAGGGAGCCAGAAAAAAAAAGGTAGGATCTTTCCATATTTTTCTAAAATGTATAAAAACGCTCTTAAAGAGGATCTCATAAGAGTTGTTGAGGATCTAGACGGTACTGTGGAGAGTACTGACACTATAGTTAAACTAAAGACTAAAATTGAGAACAGTAGTACATTTGAAAGTGATCCAGATTTCGTTAAAACTTTAATTCAAAACTGTATAGATGAGAGGGTATCGCGAAACGAAAGAGAGGTAACTTTAGAAAAAACGAAAACTCTTGGACATTAGAGAAAAGAGAACGCGAGAGGTGCGCGAGCAGGCGTTACCTTCTGCATATCATTGTCAAACTTATCTACCTTTTTAATTAATTTTTGTTTAATGTTAAATAAACCATAAGAAAGACTTTTGGACCCCTTGTTGTCTCCCACATATATATAGTCTATATCTCCACAAACAAGAGATAAACATTCATCAATCACATTCGAAGAAAACAATTGATTCGAAGAAAACACAGACAGTAAAAGGATCATACAATGAAGGAATATATATATAATATATATATATATATATATATATATATATATATACTAGAGGATTCGGCAGACGTTGTCCTGTACACACATCTTAAATTCAAAATAAAAGATTTTTGAATATTCGATACTGCGATCGTAGCGCAGTCTGCCGGATCCAATGTAAAACATTCCAAGATCAACAATTTATAAATAAAAAATTATAATTAAATAAACATTTCTATACCGAATTTTAAATCTAAACCATTCTCGAGTCCACTGAAACAGACAAAAACTTTCATCAAAATCGGTCCAGCCGTTTAGGAGGAGTTTAGTGACATACACACGCACAGAAGATTTTTATATATAAAGATATATATATATATATATATATATATATATATATATATATATATATATATATATATATGTATATATATATAAAGATATATATATATATATATATATATATATATATAAAGATATATATATGTATATATATATATATATATATATATACATATAAAACCAATTTTCGAATTTCTTAAAATTTTTTACGACAAACCTATCCGCGTTCAGAAGAATTCGGTAACAGTTATCGAAGATGATGATGGCACTAATGTCGATAATGAAAAGGAATTGTCTCTTGAACAAAAATTATAATATGTGATGACTAAAAAAAAATTTAACAAACCAAAATACAATACAGAAACCAGCTATATCTAAAACTATCCGACCAGAAATTTATTTATTTGCAGATGAGGGCTTTAGAGGTAAATAGTACTTGGAAAAAGTATATCGCGCATTCCTAACAGTACCACCAACTCGTGCAGATGCCGAGAGATTGTTTTCGACAGCTGGTAATTTTTGCACAAAATTACGTTCCAGGCTCAATAGCAGTGCAATCGATGCATTTTTTTAAAGATCACGTTTCAAAAATTTGTAATAGTACCACAGACTGAATAACGATATTTACCCTTTTGGTCACACATCCGGTACAGTGGTTAGCGACACGCTGACTGCTGTGCCGTAGTGACTGGCTTAAAAATCCCAGAGAAAACATGGATGTTTGTAAATGCATAGTGCATGCGTGGCATGGGGGTACTCTAAAAAACCGTCGAGTCGCAAGTCCTCTCGGAAGGGGTGGAAGGGGAAGAGAGGTGGGAGGCATCTGACCACCCTCAGAGGGTTCTGGGTGGAATCGAGCCAAATCGTTCTATCACCTGTATGGTGCTCAAAGCTACGGCTAACGACAGACGTCACTTAGCCCTTTGCCATGATGAATTTCGTGGACCTCGATCTGGCCTTTGCCAGTCAGATGGCATAAGTAACAGCAACAACCCTTTTTTGTGATTCCTGTTATAATTTATAAGTTACAAATTATTTTTTGTTATAATTACACTCTCTAATAAAACTGACAAGTAAAAACAAAGAAATACATGTGTTTTCTTTCTTTTTCTAAAATTTCTGCAACAGGTATTAAAACCAGTATTGAGATGAAAAAAATACCGAATATACATAATATTGAACATTTGGTCCGATATTGCAATCTCTAGTCAAATGTGTTACATACAAAAAGCTAAAGCATGAATAATTTACTACAAAAAAATTTTCTTTTGAAAATTAGATGTACATGCTTATTTTGGGTTAAAATATTTTTCCTTCCTTCTCCCTTCCTCAGTGGCTCGACAGTCCAGGATGGGCTTTGGAAGAAGCCAAGAAGCCCAAGAAGCCTTTTCCAAGCCAGCCTTCTTGTTGCTAGAATGTTTAAAATATTCTTAACATTTACAACTGCTACTAGCCGCTGCTCACCCACTTCACTGGTACTTTATGATGTTGTATGGCAATATTTTGATTTTAAGTTATTGATATCAAAGTCCTATTGTTAAGCTTTCAATTGTATTGAAAAATATTCTTCTAGCCCCTCCTCCTCTTGATATAAAAGGGATAGAACTTCAATTTCTAAAACGAAGATATAATTATCTGTTTGTTGCTGTTGTTTCTCATCCCCGAGATCAGCAGAGCTAGATCAGGTCCATGAGTCCATTCACCCTGAAGAAGTCCAAAATCAATAGGGGATCTTGAACCAAGTCCTACCTAGTAAGCCCAAGCAAGATAAAATGTGGCCAGGGGAGGCCTGAGCAGAAGAACATTTAGTGTAAATTTCGAAGTGTTTAATACCATCGAAAAAAGTCAATGACAACAGATGACCACTAAGGAAACGAGTAAGAGCGCAGTTTGATCTCGTCTACTACTGTCCCCGAACCAAGGAGCCGCCAGGGCATTTACTCTGATACCAAGGATGATAATTATCTTTCCCCCGTAACCTCTCCCAAAAGTGGATTTCCGTAGAACCTACTTTTTTTTTTTATAGCTAATCCCTACTTAACAAAATAAACATTGTAACGCCCAATTTACGACCCTGTTACTAATCCTCTTGAGGTAAATTTATTTCTTTTTAACTGTTGTTCTATTGAAAACTTTCTCTCGAAGAAGACTTAATTTATTCAACTGAATGGTTCTATTTAAGCATTGACTTTTAGGTACGCGAAGTAAGTGGAGAGTAGTTGAGAGCTAGTCGAGAGTTAGCCGACAAGTAATTTCTGGATGATCAAAGATTGCTTGATGATTTAGTCATAAGATAGAGATTAATAATAACGACCGAAGGTTATACAACTAATAACAGAAGTATGGTGAATTACACTGTAGACGTCTAAATTGTCCCAAGAGTAAATGAATTAGATTATACTCAAATATTAAGTATCCTTTTTGCCGTGTAATTGTTCCTATACTTAGTAGTGGTGTGCATTTCCTTCCCTGAGTTATCGATTTAAGTTGGAGAAACAATAAAGTGGAATTTGTATTGATTATAGCTGATCTTTATTGTAACCCCCAAACACAGCTAACCACAACGTGGTTTTTACAACATGTTTACCAAAATCTATCTGTAAGTCCAATAGCTCAAAACGAGGAAATTTTTATATCATACCTCACAGTCCACCTTGAAAGTTGATTATCATTCTTAGCGTATCTTTTACTTGACAAAAGAAACATGCTTTCAAAATTTCAAACCAGTTGGTCTAATAGTTCAAAAACGAAAGCATTTAACTATAACACCCCTACATCATTTGCAACCCCTATAAAGGGTCGATTTCTGCAAACCCAGTTCTTAGCAAATCTCTACGCAGAAAAAAAAACAGCATCCCTTCTAAATTTCAAGTCTGTAGTTCCAAAAATTCCTGAGATCTCTTGACGAGAAAATAAGAGAGTCGCTTTTCTCCTTTATATGCAGAGATAAAAATATAATTACACAAACTCTAAAATCTTAATAAGATTTCACAGTAAAAATGTTAAGAGAGAATTCAAATATGAAATCTCTGGAGAATTCTAGAGGCAAAGATTATACATAATTTAGTTTTGAATTTTAAAAAGTATGGATTAAATAATTAAATTTTAATGAATGAAATAAACAGTTTTAGAAATTTTATTATTAAATACTTCGTAAAGCCAAGATACTGGAAAAAAGTAGTTTTTTTTATGCTCTGAAAGAACAATCTCTCCAAACCAATTACTTTACATTAACCCTTTCAACAAAAAATTCGAAATGAAAAACTGTTCTACTCAATGGAACATTGTAATTGCTTGCATAATGTTCTCTACTCAGTGGCTTTGGAGTAAGTTATCTGTACAATCATTCTAAAAAATAACTGAAAGAAACTAGATATGAAAGAAATGATTAAGTATGTCAGTGATGTTTTTTCTTTCCTACTCTGATTTCATTTCCGTTGATAATGAAAGAAAACGGACTTGCTGTTAAATGGAATATAATTCTGTCTTTATGCAAATAAAACTAATTACAGAAAAAATACATACATCAGCATTTGTTGAAATTTTCATTCATATAAAATCTTTCAAGATAATGTCCTATAAATTTCTCTGTCAATATTATTTTACAAATAAAACAATTAGTGTGTGTGTGCTTCCTTAATAAATTTCCAATATCTTATTTATTTATATTTCTCAGTTTATAAATACAATAAAATACGTTCAACGCGAAAAACCTTAAGACGAGAGAGAAATATCAGTTAACACGAAATAATACAACAGTCCCCTATGCATTTTCTTGCCTTTTTTTCTCTTAACACGAAAAAAAAAATTTCTGGGAATGAACAAAATACGGAAAATACAAGTCAATGAAATGTTTGAGAAAGTTTCTGCATTATTGGACTGCCCTAATGTTTCAGAAAAGTATGATAATGTGTATACAGTCCCAATTATGGCGGACAAAGACATTTTGGAGTTTTTTCAAACCTCAAAAAATATCTTTGATGTAGATTTCGACGACGAAAATGAAATGAATAATGCAACTCCTGTTCCATGGTCTTCCAAAATGAGGAATACCATGAAGAGTATGCGCCGTTATATCTAGACACACATTACAATGATGAAATGAATTAAAAATGGATGACATCGAACAATTTTTTGACAATTAAATGCTAAAAAACACAATGCAAAGAAAAAAAATAATATATCAGATTATTTTCCAAAAACCTCATAAATATTTTGTTTTTCAAAAAACATGAAAATTGCGTATTAAATTTTATTACGTTCTTGTGAATGTTTTTGTTTCATTAATTTTTTTTATTAAACACACACACACACACACACACACACACACACATATATATATATATATATATATATATATATATATATATATATATATATATATATATATATATATATATATAATGTACTCTAATAAACTTAATTTTGTTGAATATATGCTTTTTTTTGCAATATCCTTCAACACGAAATTCTTTTGACACGAAAGAGTATTTCAGTCCCCTCAGTTTCGCATTAAGTGATTTTCACTATATTTCGTATTAAACATGAGATATTTATTTTTGCTTTGTGTACTCACATTTAGGATGGATATGAATTTCTTGAAAAAAAGAATATTTGGGCAACAATGTAAGCTAGCATTGAATTTTTTTTTAAAAAGACCCGTATCATTAAACATTCAATCGCGTGTCAATAGATCTATTAATTAAATTTGGGTTAGCAGAATAATTTTATTGTATGCGAGTTTTAATCATGCTATCTATTTTAATATAAATGAAAATTCATGAAATTTTTTTAACATTATCCATTTTTTTCTCAATATATTGTTTTAGAATTTCTTTGTATACGAGTTTGGAAGTTCTTAAATTTTCTGTCATCTCAATTTATTACCAAAATATCAATAAAAAAATTCTAAATGTTCAAAGTTGCAAAATTTAGTATAATAACTATCATATATCGTAAATCATTTTTCCGAATATAACATGAATAATTTTCGTTTGCATTAAATTTTGTTTAAATTATAGTTAAAAAGTGATATTTCTTTTTAATTCAGTTATATTTATACAGACCTGTTTGAAGATACAGGGTGATTAATAAAGAAGTACATAGTTTTAATGCACTGCAAATCAAAAATTATATAAGATATTATATGTTATTTGTAACTGAATTGTATGGGGTTATTTAAAGTTTTGTTAGAAACAGTCTCAGATATTCTATGTGCGAACCCTTTGTCCACGACACACATTGAGTCGGTAATCCATTTCCGCCTGAATGCTTGTTAAGATATCTGAATCACGTCTATCGATAGCAATTGTGATATGCTGTTTCAGCTCCTCTAGATCAACAGGAAGGGGAAGGACGAGTACCTCGTCCTTTAGGTGCCCCCACCCACACACACACAGGAAGAAATCACAAAGTGTTAAGTTAGGACTTCTGGATGGCCATTGGGTAAGCGGCATGTTGTAGTCCACGGCTCGTTCTATCCTTCGGTGAAGAAGCTGTTCATCGAGGTAATCTCGTACATTGGCCGACCAGTGGAGAATGAAGTTGTCGATGTCGTCCTCCAACTGAGGCATCAACCAAGGTGAGTTAACATATAAAAAGGTGACTCCCGTGACATTCTGCTAAATTCAAGAACAAAAAAAGCCTTTTCCACTGCAAATCACATGACACATGCTATTGCCTGCGTCACTTCCGTCAGGGAAGGCACAAACTTTAAGAGTACATCTAACTGAAAGTTTGCTGAGGTGGTGCTTGTCTTTGGTACTGTTTTACAGTATCCGGAAAGTGTATATTTATTTATGACTCGCCCTGTATATATCTGCATGCATACATACATATTCATTCAAACAATCAGGAAAATAAAAACATCTGAACGTGGATCTTTCTCTAAAAGCATTTCACACCACTCCTAATAAATAATTTCATTCAGATCAACGCTCCACTTTTTCTTAATTTTTTTGCAGAATATAATTTTCAATTTTTCTACCTTTTGATACATGAATAATTCAATATACTATGCAGTGGCGTAACGTACACCTCCGCATTGGACGAGACCTTAAGATTCTAGGGGGCCCAAAGCCTATGGTATATTATGGTCTTGCGATCCTTTGTAAGATCCGGCTAGGGGCCCCAAAACCCGACTTTGCAGGGGGCTCTAGTATTCTCCGTTACACCACAGATACTATGCTATATCAAAAATTATAAGCTATTATAAAGGTTATATACTATCATTATGTAAAGCTATGTAACATAATTATGCATTCATTCAATAAACATTTAAGTTTTACTCGCAGTTATTGTTCATGATATACTAATTGAAATTTCAACTCTGCGCACTTATTATCGTTCTACAAAAAATTAAGTAGGCTTTTTACGCTTTAAAGTATTATGCATTTTTCCTTTCGTTTTTTAAGCCTTATTAATGAAATATTGTTCTCGTGATGGCTCAAAAAAATTCGAACGCTAATTTAAAATGTTAAGCATCTCAACTCAAACTATGCACAAAATCCGCACATTTTTCATCTTACTCTATAAATCAAGTTTTATTTATATAAAAGTTAACAACAACAAAAACTTTCTTAGCCGGTTTTAGAAATTCATTTTTAATAAAAATAATGTAGACCTTTATTTAACTGAGAATATATTATCACAAACGCGTAGAACTATACATTTTCTAACATATATCTTAAGAGGTTCGTAATTTATTTCAGGATGTTGCATGGTAAAGTATACCATTATGCCCCTAGAATAGCAGCCTTTGCAACTAGGTTTACTCATTAGTGAAATTTCCATCTACGCAATTCATCTCCATTGTAAGACACTGAAGTAAGGTAGCGTATTAAGTGAAACAGCACTGGCCATAGTGATATTAAACTTGAAGCTGTTTGTAAACATTACCTCTCGAGTTATGCAACAGCTTCTATCTCATCTCCGCTTTAGCCTCGGATGTATGACATAAGACTGGAGTGTTTTGCTTTATTTTTTTGTTGGATGAAGGCCACGTCTTTCGTCCTTTAAGACGCAACACAAAGAGATAAGGTAGTATTCAAGGATTCCAGGAAGCAGTTATTCGAGAACCCGAATTTCGTTCGCAGAGTGAGTCATTTCCAAAAAGGGATACCGAACATTGAGGGGGGTACTTGATTAATTCGATAAATGTCTTACGGTAACAAGTCCGAAGCATTTTGGCAAGGATTGGGGAGTGCTTTCCACGAATTTCTCATTCCAGAAAAAAGTTTCAGAAAGAAAAAAAAAGAATCTTTTTTGTCACTGGCATAGTTTGGAATGTTGAGATTGGAGAGTGGTCAAAGATCTGTCGTGTACAATTCAACCAGAAACGCCGTTCCGGAAGATCTATTTTTTCTCTCCACCGAAAGAATCACATTTAATAGGGTTACTCATTCATTAAAGTAACTGGTTTTAATTATAGTAAAATAAATTTTCTCTACACACACTTTGTTTTCTTTTCGTTGAAATTTCGATAGACATCAATTTCGTAGAGCAGGAAGCATTTGGTTTTATCTTTTAGTTACTTTTTTCGCCATCTTTAAGATTTATTTATAAACTGCAGCACATCCTAACCAACTATCTCAATGCCTTTTTTTAGAATGTGGTACCAAGCAGGGTTTTTTTTAACGAAATCCAGGAATGATAGATAATTAATTCTCCGTATGTGTCTCGAACCTTTTATTTTTAGTTAGAATGTATTGCAGTTTATTTTAAAAAAATCGTTACTTAAAATGCATCCGAAAGGAAATTTGTTAATGCTAATTAATTAACTTTGTTTAACTAATTGTTACAAAAGCTGCTATTGTTGTGCATTCTGTAGCTTGAAAAACGGCCAAACAGGGAACTTACTTGTTGTGTGCAATATAAATGAACGATGCCAACAACTTCCTTCAATGCTAGACTAATTCGTTTCAAAGCATATCATAGCTAGAAATCGAAGATACATATATTTGATTATGTCAAATTATAAAAAAAAATTAACCTTTTAACTGTCAAGTTATGTTCTGTAATGTGAAGACAGTCTTATGACTCTATTCATAAATTGCTATTGGCTTAAGAAAATAATTTGGCAAAATTGAGGACCACCATAAATTATGAAAATCTTCTTATGTTGATATCATAGAATGTTCTCAATATAATTAATGAACTTCCTTTCATAAAACAAAGTTCCAACATTAGTTTTAACGCATCCCTTATTCTACAAACAGTTCTACAAGATGTAGATCCTGAAATCATATTGCAAACTTCAAGACAAATATTGGAAACGTAAATATATTCTTTTCCTCAAAATTCAATTTTAATCTACTTAGAAAATAACAAGCGACAAACAATATGGAATCCTTTATATCATATTCTCGAACAAATATTACATGAATATAGTTACCTAAAAATATTTATATAAAAAAATACAAAATTCTCCTTCCAAAAAAAAAAAGATCGTAAAAAAAAATATTTTTTTTGATGGAGAGAAAAAAATTTATAATATTCGAAATAGTGTTAGTCCTGTGTTATCACAGCCCATACTACCACTGTTTTTTTTTTCTTCAGACGATAATATTTTAGAAATGCCACTGACCTATGAAAAAAAAATTCGATTGCAATAAATGAGTTTTTCTTCAAATAAAATATAAAAAAACTAAACCAAAATTTCTCTGCGAATGTAAGTTATACTGCTTATTTTGTTCCAAGCTCTACGTAGGAATATATATTTATCATTTCACATTGCACCCCTCATCTTCACATTATAAGAATAAATAACAATAGGCATAATAAATTTAATGGGTGATGTCACAGAAGGAGCCTCAAAATTGGAAGATTTCCGACATGGAAAAAAGGATCGGACATTCTTTTCTCTTTTCGACAGTTAGAATTTTATTATGATAATCATTTGTGTGCCTTTTTGTTATGGTATAAAATATGTTCCGTATTTATTTTTCTTAAACGGCAACACTAAATGTTTTTTTATTTCAGTTATAAGATGCGGCTTTTTTTTTGTAACGTTTCTAAATTTTGAGAATACTATTTAACAAAGAGATGTACTTGTATTTGTTACAAACGTCACAAATTTATGAAAATTGGAACTATTTTTTTCTGGAAATATGGATTGAATTTGGATCGTTTATATTTTTTTTTGGCAAAAAGTGAAAGCAGCTTTAAATTGTTTGAAAAACTAACTTGCCTTTACTAGTCGATTGTATTAAAAATGTTGGGAACAACTAAAGCACGCACAACTCTAGTAACTCTATGGGAGGATGCACGCTTTTTCTGCAGGGAAAAAAACGCTATGAGAACGATCACTATTTTCCTGAATTTTGTTATGTCTAAAGGACGATGTTTAGAGAATGCGGCGAGCTTTGATTCTTCAAGACTGAATGAGTCATTCTTTGAAGGAATAAAATGATAAATTACTATCCCTAACGAAAACTTCAAATTTAAAAGTTTCAAACCTAACATAAACCTTTAGAGAAGAATATAAAATCTAAAAATGAGTAATCAGAATGTGTTTTGAAATTTAATTAATGCTGAAGAAGAAATTTAAAAATAAAATGGAAGCTAAAAAAAAAGAGTTTCAATAACGGAAATTAAGTTTTAAATATCGTTTGGATATTTGTTTAAAATAATTGAAATGAAACCTTGGACAGATTATATATAAAGAACATCTCAGACCTAAGATGAAACAGAACGGGGAACATAAAAAAAACAAATATTTTTCTGTTCAAGAAAGTTATAAAGAAAGAAAGATAAAAACTATTCATAAGATTCTTGAGAAGTTTTCATTTCATTTAGAAAACATCAAATAGAAGAGATCATTTAAATAAATTGAAAATGAGGTATTTATTACGTAATCTCATATAAAAATGGAAACACGTCTGAATAACTGAATTTCGGCCTGACTGTATAAATCGAAAAAATTTTACTTTTTTAAGGTACCCGACTACTTGCGACAATTTTTTTTTTAAAAAGTGGAGATTTTTTTTGCGATTTTTAGATTCGTTTAGTACATTTTAAGAAAAATATGTTATAATCAAGAAGAGAAAAATAAATTATTACTAAAATAAGGAAAAATGGGTAAAAATTGACAATCCACAATCTACAAGGGCCCCAACATGTGTCAACAAAAAATCGTAAAATCTAAGGGTTCTCCAAAAAGGGACCTCAGGGAATTTTGATACAGGGCCCACTCAAGACTAGCTACGCCAGCGGTACTGTCTACTTTTAAGGGACATAGGTAGAGCCTACATTTGTATAGGTGCATAGGATATCAAGAAGTATTAAGACGACCCTGATGACCATTCGACTATCACGGCTTCATTTAATCTTGAATCATTTGCATATGATAAGAACGGTTCCTTGTTTGGACCAGAATTCATACTAACGACTCGATTTTGGTTTCGGTGGACGGGAATCTCACAACCGTTATACTTGCTGACTAAAAAAAGCTTCTTAACTTCTTTGCTGAATTTAAATTATATTAATTTGGTTTATTTAATTAGAGGATAATAAGATTCTGGACATGAAGAAACTATATTTAAAGTAAAATCAGAACTCCTGTGTATGTGTGTGTGTGTAAAGATTTAAATACATCATATTTAATAACATATTAAAAATGGAGTGTTAAAGAGAGATAAAATAATTAAATAATCAAGAGATTATGAAATCATTGTCGGTAGAATATGGGGGGTTGTATTTTGTCTTCGCTGAATTATAGAAATAACTGACATTTATTTCTGCATTTCAAATGTAACTGTGTATATGTAAATTATTAAACCTAAAGATTAGTGAAATAAAAGTATCGATAAAGACAATTTAGCTTTAGCTAATCTGTTATGTATGTGGAAACAGAAACTGCTTGTGCTCTTGAAATATTTTTCAACGATCATTGTTCAGTTTCACCTCAAAAATGGCACTTGACCGTAATTCAAGATTACGAAGTCCGTAGGTAAAAACCCTCGTGTTGTTTTACAGTGAGACGTTAATTAACACTCACCTTTCGCCTCAAAAAGTAGATAAAAGATATATACTAGAAGATATGAAAAGAAATACTTTAATTAAAAATAAGTAACAGGAGAAAAAGACATGAGAATTTGCTGATTAATGAAATCATATATTCTCTGAGCCCTAATTATAACTGATACGAGATTCAATCCCATATCTGCATTAAGGGTTTTCGTGAAGTTAAAATTCTTTCGCCAAAAAAAGCACACATTAAATAAGAAAAAAATCTCAATAAAACTTGTGATACAGAACGAATGGATTAAAAATTATTTCAGCCTCAATCAGATTAAATACTAACAACAATAAAAAAAGATTATATCGGCTAAACCACTTATTGAACAGAAAATCTTTCAAAAGACTTGTCATTTAAAGGTTATTTCTTATTTTCTTACGTACTATAGGACGCAAGAAAAATAAATCTATCATTATTCATCACATATTGTATTAAAACCTAGACTGTACAAATTTATCTTCTAGCTCGGTAACTTTCTTGCTATTCAGTTATATACAATGACAACAAGATTAATTTTATAAATATAGACACAAAGTTTCTAATAAAATAAATGAGCAGAAAATTCTAAAGCATATTAGAAACAAAAAAATAGCAACAAAAAGTTTTAAGGAAATTATTAGAGATCTCTAATTAACACACTGATAATGGGAACGACCCCATGCTTTTGACAACCTCCCTAATTATCCTTCTCTAATTATCTTAGGATGACATCTCGGACATTAATATTTTATCCAAGAAAAAAAAAACTAGAGACTCGGGATATTTTGTTTAAAAAATTTCCTTAAGCTCTGAATCATCTGAAGTTATGAAAAATATTATCAAAGAGGATATTCTGGATGCAGTTTCTTTTATTTGTAGCTCATCTTCATGTGGACAATCGGTAATGAAGTGTGGCTCTTTATTTAACTGGATGCTCAAGAAAAAATCTCACTGAAGTAATTTTATCATTTTTTAAAGGTCTCGATTGAATGCCAAGTTGGCTGATTGGCTTAAATTAAAATCACTCTAGAATTACAGAAAGGCTTATTAGCGTGACTAATTATGTGATTTTGTTTCTCTAACAAAGACAAGGATAATATCTAAATCGATGCATGACTCTTCCACCATACACATGTGAGGACTTTTTATTTATCAATTACTGAAACATTGATGATTTTGTTTTTTTAAAAAGTTATGATTAAAGTACATTAACATTAACTGTAACTCGGACCATAACATCCTGCACCTTTCCTTATATTTTAAAATTATATACAGCCAGACCCCGATTTAACGAATTCATCGGGATCGAACATTTTGTTCGTTATATCGGGATGTCGTTATCTCGGGAGCTCAGGTGTAATCCACGTGTCACTTGACCATAGTTCAAAATTACGTAGTCCGTCGCCAAAAGCCCTCGTGTAGCTGAACAGTGAGACGTCAATATTCACTCATTTACCTAAATTTTTAAGGAGGAATGAGAGCAGTGGTGTACGCAAAGGGATGGGATATTAAGATTTCAAACCCCTTTAGACCAACATATTTTTAATTTTTACCATAGAGATTACACCTCGGCGCTTTCGTCTATTTTTGTGCTTTGTTTAGAATGCCTCCCCCCCCCATAAGAGAGGTATGTGTGCCCCACTGAATGAGAACAACCTTGTGAAAAAAGGTTTTGCTTACTAAATGCTAAAAAGAGAATCTTCGATTCACTTCTTGAGAACTAAAAAAAGGTAAAAGAAAGAAAACTTAAGGCAAAAACGATTAGATCCTGTTGTTGAATAACATATGTAGAAATATGCACAATAAAATAAAAAAATAGTTGTTTCTTTATACTAAGACTATTTCAAATTCACCTTATAAGACTATTCTGAAATTCAATTATTGATCTTACAAAAAATGCATCAAATAAAGTAACAAAGCGAGTTAAACAAACTCAAAAGGAAAGTTAACTGAAATGTCAGATGAAAAAGATTGATAACTCTGGTGATTGAAACCATGAAAACATGCGTGAGAAACATAAAAAGGAATAACTGAAGAGGCTTAATATACCTATGCAATGCATATCCAGCAAAGAAAATATTTTTTAAACTAATTTTTTTTCATATATTCCTTATATTTTTCTTCTACAAAAAAAATTCTTATCACTTTTGAGGATATTTGTTAAAATTGTGAGTCATCATGATACGGCATTTTCAGAAGCGACAAACATTTTATTTATACGATATCTTTCACGAACTTAATTCTTCACTTTAATTTTTTTAAATCGAGTGTTAATATTATTTTTATTACTAACTCTATTATTATTCATGTAAGTTAAATAAACCGTACTGCTATTTTAAACGCTGAGATAAATTGATTATTTTTTGAAGAAAATTTTAATACATATAGCATCACGTTGCCGCGGTCGTCCAGTGGTTAAAATTTCAAGAATCAGGATTCGTAATCTACAAAGGAAGAAACAATCCATGAAGCTTACGAACTCTTATAAAAACTGTCGAGTTAAACTAATTAAAAAAAGAGTTTTTACGTATTATCGCAACCTATTGGCGACATTGTATGAAACAAAGTACCTGATTTCCAATTCAGCGCTTACGACACATAAGAAATCAAGGTTGCCAACTTGGCGAGTTATTAATAGAGTTAGTGGTGTTGTTGTGATAATACTTAAGTACCAGAAAAAATGCTTTGATAGCCTCAAAGTTCTCACATGGCATGCTACAGAATCTAAAAGAAAGGCAGATATGATCGTTGACATTTAACTTACTAGATTCATAATCAATACTTCATCGTGTTGTTTTATTGAGATGCTGAAACAAAACAATATATTTGCGAAACATGTAACATAACCCAGGAATAAAACATGCAATAAAAAAATCAATTGAATTAAGATACTGTGGGTATGAATAAAAATAAGGATAAATATATTTTGTGTTTGATAAAACTCTTTCCTTTATATTTTTCTTCCATTTATCTTGCAAATATATATTTTACATAATGTTATAATCTGTATATTAATTAATTGATCCGTACATACATAATGTTACCCATGTAGGTATTATAATTAGAGTTATTAATATTAATTTGCTTGGTTTCAGGAAGCAGTAGATTGAAGCCACCCATAGTATAGGGAAGATAGAGGTTCACAGTATGTGGCCCTTCCTTCAACTGAAAAGTGATTGTACCTGACATATCTACAATTAAATCCATGTTTATGGAAATGATAGCCCTTAATGTGGCCTGTGGTGAGATAGAAAACGAATTTTCAAACTTTCTACTTATCCCTAATGGACTATCCAAGAAGTGGAAGACCATCATTCACAAACTATACTGCTACAGGGAAGGAACTGGAGGATTTGATTCTATTAGAGATCTATAAGCTACGATCCAAATGATCATGAATTAGTAATCTCAGTTACAGCACTGTGTGGGAATTAGTCGTCACAAAAACTGTTCATGTCAAAGGTGTCATCATTCTGGATTCCATGATTTCCAACTCCTTTTTAGAAGCAAATAACCTGTCAATGGGACACACTGAATCATTCGTAGCAAGACTAGGATGATAATTTCGGTCTCAATATGATTCAGTGGCCAAACTGAAGTGTACGAAATGGAAGCACAGAGACTGGCCATTCCCCACGAAGACTAAAGTGCAAAGTCTGCAATGAAGATCATTCTGTCCCTTTCATGAGAATGCCGAGGAATTATATTAACAGACTACTTGAAGAAAGTTCAGACAATCACTGACATTCAGTTAAATAAATTGCGGGATTTTTT
Source organism: Trichonephila clavipes (assembly GCA_019973935.1). Taxonomy (NCBI): domain Eukaryota; kingdom Metazoa; phylum Arthropoda; class Arachnida; order Araneae; family Nephilidae; genus Trichonephila; species Trichonephila clavipes. The sequence continues at coordinate 235,838 of BMAU01000194.1, read as the reverse complement.
ATCCACGACGGTGCAGTGTGAGCACCAGAGACAATAGTCATCTTGTGATAATGCTCCTGCTCATTCATCTCTAGAAGCGGTTGATTAACCAAAGTGATGTGGCTTTGAAACTTTAACGAGTTACTTAACTTTTTTACGAGTTCAAAAAATAAAAACAAAAAATCCACGCTATAGTTCATCTCAGTCATTTTTTCAAGTTTTTTTTTTTTACCAAAAGAAAAATATATAACTTTTTCATGCGTTTTATTGACTTTTTATTTATTTTTGTGATTCGTAATCTTTCACAACTTTATTTTAATTAGAAACAAATGTGTATTGGATTCCACTACAGGCTTTAACATTGGAAATTTATTTCTTTAAAAAAGATGTATTTACAAAAAAAAAAATAATAGTAATAATAAAAGCATAAGATCTACAAATGTCTTATAGCATTTTCTACAATGTAAAATTGCAGCATTGTTCTTATTCCTTTGTGAAATGTTTTAAGTCGTTTCACAACGCAGTAATATATATATATATATATATATATATATATATATATATATATATATATATATATATATATATATATATATATATTATATATATATACATATACTATATATATATGCATACATGTATATAACCTTTTTCAGAGTTTTTTTTCAAAGATTGTTTCAGCATTAAAGGTAGTTTTTTTTTCAAAGATTGTTTCAGCATTAAAGGTAGTTTTTTTTCAAAGATTGTTTCAGCATTAAAGATAGATTTTTTTTCATTGTAACTCGTAAGCTTTTCACATTATACATTTTAGTTAAAACAGCAAATTAACAGAAGTCTAGCTTTCTACCGAAATAACTTCCTTTTGATACGAGTTATTCAATTCTCCTATCATTAGTTCCCACTCTCTCTATATATTTATTTATATATCTTGTTCAAATTTTCAGTCGTTAGTAAAATACTTTTTATTTATCCACTGAAGTTCAAATACATTTTTGTAAACTTGTAGTGGATGACACTTGATGTTAATAGTTTTTTCAAATATTAATTCAATTTAATTAATGAATTATAATTTAAGAAATAAATTTCTCTCTCTCTCTCTCTCTCAGTCGATGTTATTCCTTCAGATGGCAGCACCATTGGATTAAACAGCTTTTGTTAAATTTGTGATGAAGATGTAACTTAACCTAAATAATCATATGCTAGTTAGACGTCAGCATTCCTTTTACACTGGTTTCAAGATAAATTCAAACCTATTATATTCAACATTTATTAAAAAATGTAATTACAAATTTAATGAGGTTAAAAAAGGTGCTTTGCCTCTTAATATTGTGATTCTGTCTCATACGTACATGTTTATATTAATTGTAATTATTTATAATAAAAAGTAACTAAAATAAAAAATTTCTTTGTTAACCTAAGTAGGAAAATTGACTTAATGTGTGTGTATATATATATATATATATATATATATTCTATATATATTATATTTATATTATTATTATATATATATTCTTTATATTACTTGTTTTCTTTATATCATACGAACATTCATAACATCACATTCAAATTAATACGCTATTGGTGGCGGAGCTCTTAATTTTGAGCCACAATTAATATCATATACAGTAGGGTCAAAAAGTTCCCGGAACAGGTCAATTACTTATTAGTAAAAGACAATAATTTAATCTTATTGGCCTTCCAAGTACTGCCCTCTTGCATCCAACAACTTGTTCCAGTGTTCATATAACTGATCAACCCACTCCCAGAAGTCTTTTAGTTGCCTCACCACAGTTTGGATCACCTCATCTGAATTTACCAAACGATGTCCCTTCAATTTCCTATTCAGCAATGGAAACAGGTAAAAATCCTCTGGTGCTGGAATCTTTTTCCGTATGCATTTTTCAACATCTCGAGCATTTCAGAAGGTGATTTGAGCAAAACACAGAATTTGATGTTTGTACTCTACTCCAAAGACGACATTGCAAAATCCGACGAATGAAAAATTCGCTTTGTCAGAAATGATCTACAGCTAACGCCAACAGTACAGGAAATGAATTCCAGACGGCTGGCTGTGGGTTTTCTTTAGTAATGCTGCCAGCCCCCAAAACAGATATTTCCCCTCCAACAACACTTATATGAATATAGAGAACCATTCTGTGGGAACATTTGACTCTAGTAGTATGATAGGAACAACTCTTGAATTGGCATTCTGCCTATGACAAACCTACGAGAAGATTTCGAATGTCGACATGCGCAATGTCAACATTCATGCGCAATGACCCTTCTACAAAACACATTTGGAATTAAGGAGACTCGAACCCCCTATCACGTAGTTAAGAGTTCATTATTTTCCTCATTAGATAATCCTATGTCACATAATAGCAGAAGCAGTTAGGTAAAAAAAATCACGAGGTACCTAGCCAGTCGATTGTGGTTTGAGTCCTAGCTCAACAAAAGAGATAGTGTTGGCGTTATGGTGAGGTTCTTTGCTCCAGAACCCCCATTGGAGCAAGTTAGCAGTTAAGATTCGATCTTCAATTGCTGTCCGTGGTTCGAAGTCGATAAATCATCATCAGGATCTATATAATCTGGTTTTAGTATCATCTTAAATAAAAATTTTCCAAATTGAGAGAGATACATGAGATAAGGTAAAATCTATCTCTGACCAAGTTAATTTAAGATATAACACGCAGTTCGTAAAATCATACGCAAAATGAACAAGGATATATTTCCTAAAGAATAAATGAGATAACAATTGACTCTCGTCAAGTTGGAATGTCTTTTGTGGTCGGTGATGTTTTAGTCGAGTTATATATTAGAGTCATGTGTTCACTAAAGATTCATCGGGTGGTGTGACTGAGTATTTATTAATGTCCAATCACTTTACAGCAACATTACGGCTATTGGCAACGGACTTCATAATTTTGAACTTCGGACAAGTGATGTGGACAATGTATGAACTGTGGCACCCTACTTTCCAAACTACCACACCAAGCAAACGTGAGGACTTTGAGCATCTATACAGAGTGTCTTCAGGGGCAATAGGTCTCAAACTCGTGTCAGCCGGCTATGAGTTCGTAACTGCAAACACAAGGCTATCTTGGCCATCTCTGGTATGATGGGGTTAATACTCATTAAATATGTTAGGGCTCAAAGTTCTCACGTTGGTTTGAAAAGGATTTCGAAAATGGAATGCAGCTCAAATGTCAACCTCGTCATCTGACCGTGATTCAGAATTACAAAAAGTATTAACTGTAGTTAACGGATGCTGATTTCAAGCAGAAATAAATAGATGGTCCAGAGCGTTCGGTACAACAGACGTTAAATAAAAATATTCAAAGTTTAGACAATAAACAAAATTAAATTTGCTTAGAAGACAGATTATTAAGTCAGGTACAAAATAAAAGCTAAACAATTCTCTAATTGCAAATAAGAAAACAGCACTTCTTTGTCGTGGTTGAATATATATTATTTTAACTTGAACTGTTACGCTAAGACGTTTCAAAAGCTATCGCGTTTATTGCTAACGTGTTTCTAAATAGAACATATGTCATTCTGTATTCTTTTACTTATTTTTTTCCTTTAAAAATAATAATAAATGAAACACGTTTACATTTATACCAATGCTCCGGATTTACTCCAATAAATATAAGTTGAGCTAATCTTCAAAAAACTTACCTCAACAGACCATAATCCTCGTCTTTGCTTGTCTTGAACATCGAGATGCACTTTCTGATAAAAAGATCATTTGAAGACCCTAATTGCCTCTAATCACTCTGATGGAGTCAGAAAAAGTTTCGAGACTCATCAGCATCATTAGCACTAATTTTCTGTAATGATACTTCCTAGTGAGGTATAATTAATCGCAAATAAAACAAATTTAATATATATGCCTAGCGGTGCCTGAAAAGAGTAACGAGATAGAAACAAGTTCCCGTCTTTTTTTAGGGTACCTTCAAATGATTTTAGAGTAGTTAGGAAAGAAAGAATGTAACAAAATGTGTTACTTATTGAATTTAAAGATTACTTTTTATTATATAATAACAAAAAAGATCACACTACTTTCTTTTATTGTTTCCCAAGTTTACCGTGTATATTGTATCCAGTGACGCACACAAGGGGGGTCCGAGTCCGGACATCCCTCAAAGTCCTTGATTTTTGTTTTCGATTGATTATAATACTATGTATATATATAGTACGTAAAACTCAATAAAGTATTTGTTATTAATTCTTTTTTCAATAATTGATTTTTTAGTGTTTTTTGTTTCCCCAAACCGACAAAATCAAAAGAATATGCTGGGCGGCGTATTGGAACACGATACGAGAATGGTGGGCTTTCGACCTTTGAAAAATTTCTGTGTGCGTCACTGATTGTATCATATTTCTAAATCCTTTTTATCCTTTGTTTTAATAAAACAATAACTTAAATTTTTAAGCCGCCCACCCCGTATAGTGTAGCCCCTGGTGTACCGTGGACCTGGATTCGAATCCCGAGGAGGGCAAGAATGTTTGCAAATGTATAGCGGCATGGGACATTGAATATTCCTCTTGTGAGGTTGGTGGGAGACCCCTGACTACCTCTACCTCTAGGGTGTTCTCCGTCAAATTTGGGGTGGAACCGAGCCAAACCGTTATGTCACTTGTATGGTGCTCAAGACTACAGCTAACGACAGGCGTACAACTAGCCTTTTGCCACGATGAATTTCACGAGCCACTATCTGACACGGGCCCCCTTACTTTGTTGTTGTTGCTGCTAACGCCACCTGGCATTAGCAGTTACAAGAAAAGTGTAAGGGAGAAAGTCTATCTAAACCTTTAAAAGAATACTAGTGGTACTTACAAGACTATTATGGAATTTTTGACTGAGTATTATTTCTAAAACAATCTTTATTTATTTTGAACAAATACGAAATTCGATAATTAAAAATTAAATAGCGCATAATTTCGATCTTTATCTCATTTTCTTCATATTCATAAATTAAGAACTTAAATTTGCAGTCTGGTCTTCCGTATCATTAAAAAAGCTGATTCATACTTATATGATTGTGGAGCCTTAGTGCGTATAAATCATAGCTTTTCATTCGGAAAATTTCATAGATTGCCGGCGTAATTAATGTAAAACTACAATTAAATTATTATAGCTCTTTCCAAATTGTTAGCCTATTTTCGCCTAATATTGAACGATCTGAAGGCTGACTTTTGGAACATATTTTCAAGCAGAAAAATGTTTTTAGAGTATAGGGAACACTTTTTTTAAAAATATATTTCACTCTTTTTGGAATCGTTTATTCCAATGCGTAAATGTGTTCCAAATTTTATTTCCTATACTTTAACGACAAATAGAATTTTAGATTCTTAAGTTAAAGGGGAAAAAATAATAAAATTTAGAAACATTAATCAAAATTTTAAGAACACAATATGATAAATATATTGGTAAGTTATATTTATACAAGGGTAAAATATATTTCCAGCATATATTAAATTTCTTAAATATATACTATTTGCTAAAAGTTTTAAATTATTGAACTTTAGATTAGAAGTTAAAAACAATTTCCTAATTTATTCAATGCAATATTCTAAGAAAATAACTGAATGTTAACTTTGAATTTTATGGTCCCACAAGAACAAAAGGACTACTTAATTTATGACCACAGTCAAATAACGAAGATGACATCTGATCTAGTATTTCTTTCTTTCAATTTTACACCGTACATCAGAAGTATCTGCATTTAAGTTTCATATATAGCATTCCTCAATATTTGATAAAATAATTTTTTTAAAAAATCAGGACTCAAATACGCGTGATTCAACTTGAACATTGTCCATTTCGAATTCGTGACCATGAACCACTCGGCAACTATAACCAACCATAGTTCAAGTTTCAAAAATAAATTCCAGGAACTGCCAAAAATTAGTGAAACTCTGTAAAGTAGTTCGGAAGGAATGATTTATATTAATTTTTAATTTTGTTAAGGGCTCATAAATATTAAACTTTGCTATACACAGCCAGAATTAACCAGTTAAAGCAATAGAAGTTATCTTAATCATATGTTAATCTTTAAAAGCTAAAAGATTTTGATAATATTGATTATCCGTATAATGTGTGGTTACTCCAGAGAATCAAGAATTTTTGAGATAAACATTTACAACTGGCGAATGGAGTAGATTAACTCGCGTAACAGCTGTTCAACGAACGAGAATGGGATGGAAAAGATCCATTATTACAGATAATTATACCTAATCCTTTTAACGTTGACCACACAATAAATAACTATCCTTCTTATTTACGTTATTTATCGTCGTAATACATTAAATTTCATTATCTTAACAACACAGTGCCTTCGCATTGCTAAAGCAACGCTCATAAACCTTCTGTTAACTCCATCGAGTGACATACGGGACCGAAAATGTAACAGATATTATAAAAATTTATAATTTAAAAAATTCTTTAACATAATTGAGCTTCAAATAATGAAACTTTGAGTTTTTAATTTATTCTATTTTTACAGACAAGGTTGAATCAGGAAAATAATTGTAGGAATAAAGGAACTGGACTTTTATGATTATGAAACAAATTGAAATTAATAATTTTTAAAACTTTATATGACCTATTTATGCGTATAATCACACGTATATACATACCATTAACTCAGCGATTCTCAAACTGTGGGGCGCGCCCCCTAGAGGGGCGTGAAAGCTCTACGAGGGGGGCGCGTGCATATTAAAAAGTCGAAAACAAAAGATTATTTGTAAAAAAATTATCTATTTACAGAAATTAAACGAACAAAATACATTCTGACATATTAAAAAAATAAAATACGCATTAACACTGATATAATACACTTTCAAATGTATCAGTACCGCACACAATGTATTTTATGATAAATTTAACAATACTAAGTTAAGAAAAAGTTTAATAATTATCAGTGACCCCCACACATGGCTTGTCCTATATAAAATTATATACAACAAATTAACACTTATCTTGATCATTTGTTCAGTTTATAATATAGTTAATCCCTTAACTACTGCGAATTAAAAGTTACCCGATTAGCTCCCAAATGCCACCGTTTTCCACGTAGACGCGCGTATGGGATGTTTTTCTTTCGGGGTTGTGGGGAAGAAAACGAATAAATAAGTAAATCCTCTGAAAATTACTTATTTTCAAAGCTACTTCGCAAACACTGTCAAGATCCTTTTATTACATTCCAAAGTCTTCGGAATAATTTTATTAATAGCAGAGCACGTACTTCGGAAAGTCTTATATGTACGTCTGAGGTAATTAACACTTTGGCTAAGCGAGACGTTTATATACGTCGGTAGCACTTAAGAGGGGAAAGTCGTATATATTGCAGTTTTAGCATCAAAATATATTATTATTGAATTCAATATATTGTTATTGTATGGAAGGAGGGCGCAATGAAAATTGTGCTTGAATATTGGATCGCGAATATTGAGAGCTTTAGAAACACTTCATTAACTATATAAGCGCTCACAGAACACACAAATTGCATTATATCAATGATTAATTGCTCTTTGATATAGTATGACTACATTAGATGTAGCATTAATCCGAAAACCATTGGTGACGGACCTTATAATTTTAAAGCAAGGTCAAGTGACGAAGTCAACACCTCAGTTCCATTTAATTTCTAAGAGATTAAAAATTTGTATCTCATAAGCTCTTAACTATACATTTTAACTAACCAACATAAGTTAACATGGGGGAAAAAAGATCGTATTAATATTTAACTTCTTTGGATGGATGAATGACGCAACTTAAGATGAGTCAAAGCTCTTGTGATGGCTTAGAATTAATTCAATGATCAAGAAACATCGTAAACTTCAACAACTTTTATTTAATATAATCGTAATATCTTAACGATAAAAATGAAATAGAAGCAAAAAAAAATAATAAATGTTTTCTGAACGTTAACAGACAACTATGCAGCTCCAAAAGTAAGTCATCAGCTTCATTTAAAATACGTATCATCAATTATACATCTAATATATATACGTTGAGTTTCCTTCTAACTTACACACACACACACACACACACACATTCTGATAAAAGCAATATATAATCTCCACTCTTCACTATTATACCTTACAATCATAATCTCATTCTCCCACAATTACAATCTCCTCCTAATCAGCAAATGATGGTTCCGTCAGAATAATCTTGAGTTAACACACAATAAATAAGAATTGTGGTACAAGAAATTAAGAAGAAAGAAAATTCCTGGGTGTGTAAAAAGTCATCATTAGAGGATTGATCGACAAAACGTTAAACTCAGTTTTCTTTAATATTTTAAATGTCAAAGTAAAGATTTTTTATTTTTCTTCATAAAAAACTGAATAAACAAGCAGAAAAATAAAAATAATGCCAAAAATTAAATTATCTCTCAATATATATGTTAAAACAGTAAATCTCTGGTGGTTTATTAACCATGCACCCCGATTATCACATAATTAACAGGGGTCAGACATTACAGGAATTTGAGAGTGAAAGTTTATAACAGCTTAAAATTGTTTCGAAGGAAAGGCAATTAATTTGGTTTCCATATCAATTATTTTTACTATGATAAAAATACGACAGTATAATAATGTCTCCTAGGAAAATAAAATTGAATGCACTAGAACATAAAAGAACTATATACTTATCCTTTTTATTACTGAAAAAAGGAGCTATAAATTTTCTAACGAATAAATTCGTTATGTTCTTGGTGCTCTTATATATTTTAATTTTAAAAAAATAAATTGAATAGAATTGTTAGGAAATAAAATGTCATCCATAAACTTGTCATTTTTTATGAGAATCCTTTATTTATAGAATTCTTACGGCAAATGAGTACAATTTTTTATGAACTTAATATCTGCTCATTATAATAAGAAATTTAGCATGAAATTTAACGACATATATATATATATATATATATATATATATATATATATATATATATATATATATATATATATATATATATATATATATATATATATATATATATATATATATATTCTTGGCTTTCTGTAAAATTCTTGAACGAGAAACTGTATGGGAACATGGTAATCTAGTTTACATAACCGAAACGTATTGGTCTACTGATGGTGTACCTTAAACCTATTGGGATTAAAGCTCTTAAAGTTAGCTTTATGAGGATGCAGAGAGTGAAATGTCAACATCAAGTGCTTTTGCATCCTCGTCATTTTGACCAAGGTAACAACGGCAGACCTTGTGAATTTCATTGAAGATCAATATAGATATAATAAGTATGTTTCTTTGGGACACCCTCTGACCGATGAACCTCGTAATTTTGAATAGCAATCAAGTGAGGGGGATGACACCTGAGTAGGAATTGCAATACCGGTATACCGAATACCGGTATTTTGATTGATTTGTACAATTTTGAAATACCGGTATTCACAAGTTTAATTAGCGGTTTTTCGGTATTTACTAGAAATTTCTTAAAATTGTCTCCACTATATGTTAGGGATCACCAACATCGCAAGATAATATACGTTTTTATTTTTGTGTCTCCCTAACGGGCGAAATTAATTAAACTGTGAATACAAAGTTGTATCGTACAGTCAAGAGACGTGATAAAATATGTGAATCATCGAAAGAGGCGGGGAAAAAATATCCTGTTACAGCTCAGAGCGATACTGCACACGCTCAGGATTCGTAGACTGGTATTCATATGTGTGAAAACAAGGTCGTAATTATGAAGAAAGTGCGTAATATTTTCATATTTTTTAAATTGGTGAGTTTGTTATTCACACTGCATTTGTATATCATATACTTAAAGGTTCAAAATATTTTTTATATTAATTATATATATACTCATAAATAATACCCATAATAATGAATGAGAATAACTTTAAAGTACATAAAAAATCAGTTGATAATACTTCGATTTGGTTTCATTATTTATATGATGAAAAAAATATAGTGTCACAATGTAAAAAAATGCTCTAGTGTTATAAAAAGGAATGGAGGAAGTACAAACGGGGACTCCATACACATTTAAAAACGAGAAACATGATACAAAATTGTTAAAGAATATAATTGCGTTGAAGATACAAATTTTAGCACAGTTTCTAAGCCGAAGCCATCAGGGATTTTAGATTATTTTGAAAGAAAAATAACTCGGATGAAATTATTGAATTATATGAAATCAGGACTCGAACCCGTGACTCGAGAACTCTGGTCACGAATCCGTGACCACGACCTCTATGCTACGACTCGACTGCAACAACGCTAGCTGGAGCTCGCGATCATAACCACTTTGCTACCCTAAATGCGATGAAATCAGTGCCGGTTTATCCATTTGGCGCTTGGGCCGGGCACCCGGGTCCTGAAAGGGACAAGGGGCCCGCATAAGCTGGACTTAAGAGGATTTTCTGGTTATAAATTTCGATCCGTCAGTGCCAAGGGGCCCGTAGATCTTCTACGCCCTGGGCCCGAAATGAGCTTAAACCGGCACTGGATGAAGCATATCTCAAGAAGAAATTTTTCCCCCTTTACCTCATTATCTAAAACTTTCAAATAAGCAGTCATAGTTATTCTTAATAAACAGTTAGAATTAATGAAACCGGGATTCATTTTTTACCAGTCCAATTAGGTTTATTAGTGAATAAAAATATATCGCTGTAAAATTTTAACTCCGAAATTCAATTTATTCAATTAAACAATATGGTTATAGAATGATACACTGTTACAGATTCAAACAATAACTTGAAGAGCGTTTCGTCTTTGTGATTCAGTAGTAGTTCTACTACTTTTGATGCCTGTCGCTTATTCGAAGCAGGCAATGTATCACACTGGTCTGTGGTGCGTGTTCTATTGGGAATTACATCAGGTGCTGTTACATCCTTTCCCAGTATGTGGGCACTCCTTATCACTTGACAAAACTGTATTCGGTGTGTGTATGAAAATGAGCTGGGGCAAAAAAATATTCTATGACACATCACTGATTTGGCGCCGAATATATAAGAAGGCGAGACACCATTTTGAATCTAAAGCTTTAACACCATCTGCATCCTGCATTTATTTTTGTCTTTTTTATGTAATGTCGCCTTTTTTATCATTACGTATCTGAATGTTAAATTTTTTAGCAATAATTCATCTGATCTCAGTGATATTCCAATAAATAACAGGATTTTCATTGACAAAATTAAAGCTTTAAAAAACCATCCATGAAAAAAAAGGTTCGAGATATATATATTTTTTTATTATTTCTCAATTTATTTTTTCTAAATATATTGTAGCACCAGACAGTGTAGCCACAGTACTACAAAATCAATATCTTAACCCTAGGAATCAAGACTGCCAACTTTCACTTGTAATTTGCCTATTTTACTAAACTGTAGGATATTCTTCTAGATAAAAATAAATTATAAGAAACTGTTATAAATTCAAAACAGTAATATAGCATATTTTAAACTCAAATTCAGTGGCTCAACAGCCCATGAGGACCAGGGCCTACCTACTGTGCCCATCCCAGTATACGTGACCATTGGACCGCTGAGGTGTATGAGCAGATCCCGATTAGGTGGTCAGTCTGACGCGAGACCCCCAGTGTTTCAGTGTATAGTTTTTAACTATGAATAATGCTAAGAATTTTTGTATTCATATCCAAAACCGCCTGAAGAAATATTATTATGCATATTTTACAAATTTTAAAGTACAAATTTATTTTTTTTAAAAAATTGTGCATAGAAAAAAATCTTATTCTAAAAATCTAGAAATACTAAAAAATCAAAAATTACTTTGTTTTAAATGGAATGAAAATATAGTTTACGTGACCTATACATTTTTCTAAATATATAATTCAATAATATAATTATACTTCCACTCTCTTTCTATCTCCTACACTTAGAATATTTTTCTTTAAAGAAATCACACCGAGAGATTGTATTTCTTAAATATTTTAAACAGGTATTTACATGCTGTATGTCTTAACAAACATCTTTATAATTGCTATATTATAGTTTAAGATGAAAAAATATTAACTTAATACCATTTAAACATTACTTTAATAGACTTTTAAGACTCGCAAAGTAATGTGGAGAGCACCAAAACATGTTTCATTAATAAGGGACTCATCCCTTAAATCCGAAATAAAACAATTTATTGATCAAGATCGTATACTTATATAATTTAAATAATATTTATTTAATTTTTGAAGTGATAACTTGTTTAGGCGCGTTTTGCTGGAGAGTAAACTTGAATGATGCGTTTTAAAAAGCCAAATTCTGTTACGCTCGGGTTTGACGCTCGTAACAATGTTAACAATACTACTTGTAACAATACTACTGAATCATTTGGGTTTAATGTATCATGTATCGGAGAAATCTGTACAGTGAAATGTAGAGCAGAAAATGGATAAATAATTCTAATGGTTACTATTTATGTTTCACCAAATCAAAGTGTAGAGAAAACTTCCGAATTCATTCATAAAAATTTATTTGCCTACACTGTGGGTGAAGCCGCGGATCAACTCTTCTTAACAAATTACCTATTATTTTAAGTGGGGATTGTAATGTACATTTTTCAAAAGACAAACCAAAGCCATCAGTAGATTTTTAAAATCAAAATTTAATTTAACTTGTCAAATGATCCAAATGAAAGCACGACAAAGTACGGAACAACGCTTGACATAGTTTTTTTAGATATTTAAATAATTTTGAATCTGAAGTATTTATAACCTATTTGAGCTACCATAAAAAACCTACTGTTTCCTTCTTAGAATACAGTTAATTCACAAATATGATTGTATATTTCTCAAAAAATATTACTTTATGTGAGTAGACATATATATGAATAAATAATTTTATTCGACAATACTAATATCCCCTTGTTTTTTTATTCACCGAACTAATCCCTGAAATAACATTACAAAATTTAAAGTTATTTCTATCGTGTGGTCATAAGCACGCACACTCTTTTTTTCACGGATTATTTAATTTTTAAGAATAATTTTTAGTCTTGTTGTTGTTGTTGTTTTGTACATGATGAGGTAAGCGATAGTAGATTTGGGCCCTTAAATTATCAAACTTCGATAAAATTCAAATCAATACAAATAAAATAAATACAATTTTTTAACTGATCTATATTTCAAAGACAGTAAATGTTTCGGAGTGTTAAGTTAATTCCTAACTAAAATTTGGTTCCCATTCGAACTGTGTAAATTATTATCAACACCATTAAAAGCATTTGATCAGAGAAAGAAAAAATATCTTACAATAAGCCAAGACGATGACTTGATTTAGAGCCCTTGGTCCGCTTATGATATTCACTATTTAGTATACGTTTCAGTTGTGCGCTGTACCGGGGTATAAGGAACCGCAATACATGCGGGAAGGCCAAGAGCGTATGAGGAAGGATGGGAAGGGGGGAGTAGCAAGGTGTAATGCGACCCCCTCCAAGTACTTCAGCGCAACCTGATGGCCTTAGAAACCGATTTAGAATCAAACCCTAGAAAGTCCCCTAAGCGCTGAAAAAAGAATCTGGAAAAAAGGGCAACACAGACACACACACTCAAAATTAAAATCTATACAATTCAAATAAGAATAAACTTTTATGAAAAGAGAGAGAGAAATAAGATGATGTACCTACCATTTACACAATATTCGAAACTTTTTCTAAGTATTGGATACACACACACACACATATAAAAATACATTAATATATGTTAGAAAGTTTTAAAATGTAATACTTCAATTTTATGGTATAAAAAAATCCATATATTTTGAAATTCTTCCATTCTCTTAAAATATAAAATAATTATTTTTTCGCCTTAAAATTATTTTACTTATATTTCAGCACCACCTATCGTTTAGTTGTTTAAATTGTAAGTTTGTCATTATCAAAGTTTTAGCTACAGTGACTTTTGCTCTGTTTCCAATCCCTTCTATTTTTCCCAATATTTCCCAATCCTATATCATTTTTAGCTTCATAGTAATTAAAAGTTTGGTACAATAGAGGATCAGATTTAAGATCTTAAAATGCAGAAATATACAAATTTAAAACAATTCAATAAGATGATAGGGTCAGGTGTATCCTGGTTGATAATTCTCTATTCGAACACAGATCATCATGTGGCAGGATAGTTGTGAGGTTTTTGTACCTCAAAAACCTCATGTTAGCTAGATTTGGACTAGGATAGTAGGATACTAGTTCTCAATTTGTTTTTTTCATCTAATCGAGATTCAAAATTACTTGGAATATTAGCTGTGTTAAGTGAAACTTTGCGTCGAACAGAAATAAGCAATAACAACATTCTGTAAAACAAATCAACATATTTTAGTTCAAATTTAAAATTTTTGAATAAAGAGGGTTATATAAGCATGGTGTTTTAATCTTCAAAATCAATCACAATATATTCCGTCTCAATGGTGTAGCACATTTAGATCAAATATCCAAACAGCCAGTTAATACAACCATCTAAGTGAGAGTTTATAAGCTGTAAAACTAGATTAAAATGAATGAATATCATTTACACACCATCATTAAGTTTTTATTTACCTAACTGAAAAAAAGGTACTTACGTTTTTCACAACCTATTGGCGACGCTATATGAAACGTAGTACATGGGGTCAATTAAGCGCGTACGACACATAGGAAATCGGGGTTATCAACTTGGCGAGTTGTTTTTTGAGTTGGCGATTGTTGCAAAGATACGTAATTACCAAAAAAATATTAATTTTTTTAGTTAAAACTTTACTTTTAAAGTAAAATTAAAGCCATTTTTACGAATTATAAAAATATTTTAACAAAAATTATCGATAATAATAAAAAAACCATAAACCAGGTCAAACGAAATCGAATATGAATTTAAATAGTTCTAAAAATACACGGGGCAATTCGTGTTTCACATTTTCATAATTATCACTGGCTATTTACAATATATAAAAATCTTTTACAGCCTACGAAAGGAATAGCGATTGTGCGTATCTTAGACTATCTCACCACAAATTCAGCAACGTTGCAATCAAAAGGCATACAAAACCTTCTCAACTGAAGTCTCGAGAAGTAAATACACAAAGTAGGAGTCAATAAAAAATCTTGAAAAAGGAGAAGCCACGAAGAATGGAGGATGGGGAACGAAGAGAAAAAAGTTGAGGTAAGTACCTCAACCCTTTCGCTTCCATTCGTTTTTTCAAGGCTACCGAGCGTTTCACACCCCTGAAAAAGTGGCCGTGTGTTCCACACCAGATGCTGCCAGGTTGCAAGGGGTCACACTCAGGGTAGGCAGCTGGTCTGCTCATTGGACCGACTTCGTCATTCACAATGAGTGACCGTTGGGTAAAATGAATTAACATATTGAAAGAAATATTCACTCACCGCTATTCTTTTTCTTCGACGAGGCTAACTTTTTTTTTCACCTCCAAATAAATTACGTTTTTAAATGTAAGAACATAGGAAGTGTTATCGGGGCAGTACTTTACGATAAATGCTTCATTTTTGGTCTTCCTCAATATCATTGTAATATTTTGTATTACTAAATAGCACATTTTAGACACCAAAAATAAATTTTGAAATACAGTAATTTTCCGAACTTCCGCGATAGGTGGGGTTGAGTGCAGTGGCGCACACAAGGGGGGTCCGGACCCCTTCTTCCCAAAGCCCTTGATTTTTTTTCCGATTGATTATAATTCTAAGTACATAGTACGTAAAATTTAATTAAGTATTTGTTATTAATGATTAATTTTATTAATTATTTCTAATTATTTATTCAATAATTAGTAATTTTTATTGTGTTTTGTTCCAGAAAATCGACAAAATCAAAAAGAGCATGATACAAGAATGGTGAACTTTCGACCCCGGACTCCCCTTTGAAAAATTCCTGTGTGCGCCACTGGTTGAGTGATATCTGCATAAGTCGAATTCGCGTAATTCGGGAAAAATACATATAAATTGTTTTTAGTTGGGGGCCGCAGACGAAAGAAAAATATTATTTAGAAAAAAAAATCAATAAAATCTTAGATAACACGATTTCATAAAATTTAACACGTAGTCTGTCGGTTAAAAGATTTTTTTTCTCCAGCAGACATTTCCTTGTAGCATGCTAATAAATTTTTTATGCCTTGTTTTGTTGAAAAAGTACTCTCCGGGTTGGAGTATGCATTTTGTTAAATTTGTGTAGCCCTTTTTTTTCAGTTAAACTGAGACCTTCTGTCAAATTCCCAAATGTCATTCGATCTTCTGATTGAACTGGCTCTAAAGACTCTTCTTCACTGTCTAGCTCATGCATTTTCATGAGCTCATCTATTGTCAGCTCCTGATTGTGGGAATCCAGCGGTTCTTGAACGTCATAACTAACCCTTCTTAAATTATTTGACTGACAAAATCGACAATTTCTTCAAGCAAATTACGTATTTCATCGCGCTTTGGTACAAATTCCACCTGAGTTTCAGTGATGGAAAAAAGAAAGAAGAGAAAAAAGACGATTTGACGAGATTTGAAAATTGTGTAACTCCGAATTTGCGTAAGTCGGGGTGTAACCGTATTAAAAAAGTAAATCCAACTTTATATAAGAAATGGAACTGTGTAAAATATGAAATATACTCCCCTTTTTCATTGCATAGTATCTAAAACACACTACCCTTCTCTTAACACACTATCAATGCTCCATGAAGAGGAGGGGGGGCTGCGGTAGCCCAGCGATCTAGGTATTGGATCATGGCAGGCATGTCATGAGTTCGAGCCCAGTACCACTAAAGACCCGCCGGGTAGGGGAGGATGCACATTAAATCTGTCGAGAGCCGAAACGTCCTCCCGTTGGTGTGGTGTGGTAGTTAGGAGGGAGGGTGCCAGCTCAGGTGTCGTCCGCGTCACTTGACCATGGTTCAAAATTGCGTGGTCTGTCGCCAAAAGCCCTAGTGTAGTTGAACAGTGCGACGTTAATATTCACTCACTCACTCCATGAATTGGTGAAATAAATAAATAACTTTTTTAAGAATATTTTTGTTATCTTCAGTAATAACAATATGCGGTTTTAAGACGTGATAACTAGTTTCATTAACTCTTTCATTTATTTTGAATTTTAATTTTAAAAGAAAAACTTCTTAAGTGGAATGTTTGAATCATGGCAATTTTTGTCACTCATTTTTTATGTGTTCAATTTATTTTTTTAAATAATTTTAATGCTATATATTTGTACAAAAAACATAAACAACTGTGAGTAATATTTTACTCCACAAAAATATAAACAAGATTTAGAAAAACTCTAGAAAGGTATTTTTATTTTTGATTGTGAGAGTTTAAATAATTTACTTTTTCTTATACAGTGAAAATCGTTTAACACAAAACTGAGGAATTTGAAATATTTTTTCTTGTTAAAAAAAATTCGTGTTAAAGCAATATTACAAAAAAGAACCAACCTTATATTCAACAAAATTAAGTTTATTAGAGTACATTTTGTTTGCATAGGTGTGTAAATGCATGCATTCAATAAAAACTGTTCAAACATTTACGTAATTTGCTCTCTTTTCTTAATTATTGTTGATAAAGTAGAGCTATCAATACCAAAATCTTTGCAGATTTCCGTTTTTGTCTTCTGTTTTCGATCAATATCCTTAAGAAGCTTCACCTTCATTTTAAGCAGTTTTCTTTCCCCTTCAGGTCTTTACCAGTATGTTCACATAAAAAAAATCTTTTAAAATAGAAAAAAAATAGTGGGAACTAAACTCACTGGTTTTTATTCACGTTGCGATGTACTCGTCACCGAATTTCAAAACCAACTGATGAGATGTTTTTGTTTTGCGTTTGTAGGGAGGGTGAAATTAGCTTAGACAAACAAAATTGCCACGTGTCACAAGCTATTCTGAGAGTATTTCCGTTAGTGTAGTGTGGTAGCTAGGAGAGGGGATGCCAGCTCAGGTGTCATCCTCGTCACTTGACCATGGTTCAAAATTACGAGGTCCGTCGCCAGAAGCCCTCGGTCTAGCTGAACAGTGTGACGTTAATATTTCCTCACTCACTCACTGAGGGTATTTCAAAGCTAAATTAGTCTCCTTTCTACGAAACAAGTGAAACCACATTTCATTTCACACCCCTTTTTAAATCTAGCTTGGGCGGCTGGTGTTTTCCGAATTTTGTTTGTTCTCTGAAGAGAAATCTTTTTGTGTTAAACGATTTTCATTTCGTGCTAAGAGAAAAAAAAGCATGGAAATACATTGTAGTTTGTTGGGAAGGTTGTATTATTTCATCTCAAGTGTTTTCACGTTAAACATATTTTACTATATTTTGAATATGCTATTTTGTCGTTAATAGTCGGTTGGATTTTAATCCTTGCACGACAAAGGGAGACATTTATCCCTATTTTAAAATTGTGATTGTTGTATTTAATTACAACCTTATCTCCGCGCACTTTTTAAGCAGAATGTCAAAATAGAACGTATGTTCTATCGGGATCGTTTGAAAAAAAAACTGTTAAATCAATTGACGCAAATAATAAAACGCTCTCTCATCACGGATTGCATTCTCATTCTTATTATTTACTGCACTTTATTGTGCCGTGTAATAATATATTATTGTGTGTGGTTTTTTACATGTTTTATGTTATTCTGTAAGCATAATTTTGTGTAATAATAAAGTATATTGAACAAATGCGTGATAAAACTGCACTCTGCTCCAAATTGAATTTGTGACAAATCTATACGGAAATTTATCACTAACCTTCTGAGTCGTCTTTTTTAGGGAAATTTAATTCCCTACCTATTTCCAATCAGCTCCAAAAAGCGGACAGGATTCCTTGTTATGTAGATTAGATAAAGTATTTAAGTCATACGGAATAGTAAAGTTAGAGCAATAGGAGAGAGAGATTGAAGCAGAAAGTTATAGTGAAGTTAAATTTATTATTGAAGATTTCTTGTTGGATAATTTAATCTCAGAGAAAAGCTGAGCTGAACTGCAGTGTGGTAAATATTAATTAAAGTCTCATTAGAGCTTATTATTACGAGTGAGATTAAAATTAAATGTTCAATAAGAACATTAAATATAAATCTGGGATCTCTTATCGTGGTAATATCTGCGTGATCGATATTTTAATTGTTAATTAATTGGATCATTAAATATTTAAGTTTATTTAAAGGAAAGTATCTTTTAAACCTCATAATACTATTTAGATATATTTGTTAATAAGTCTTTGATTCTATTTGGGAAAGATAACCAAATAAAGAAAGTTATTTATAAAAATGGCTACTGGCTCTTATCTGACTCCTATTTATTCTCGTTCTCAAAGTGAGGTCCAAGGGGACCTTCACAAATTGACGCATTGATCCCAAAATTATACATTGTTATGTATTTTTTATGATTTTTATTTATTTTACATCCAAGCAACCTAAAATTAAACAGTTACCAACTTGGATTTACTCTCAGCAACATTTTAGTCCTGTGAAGGTAAAATTACCTTATACGTATTCTCGAATGCAATTCGAAGTACCGTATTGACTCCAATCTAAGCAGTACCTTTTTTCCGATGTTAAACCTACTGAAATTATGGTGCGGCTTAGAATTGAAGAAAAAAAATATTTGTTGGATCGGACAATTAGAGAAATTACAGGTTCATGTATGTACTTAAAAGTTTATAATACTAGTAATATAGCTAATTATTCATTTCTTATTAGTTATGATTTTAAATTTATTTTAATTTCGTAAAATTAGATATCGATAAACCATTTTACACTATTTTTTAATTTTCACAAAAACTTGTTGAGAATTAGGGGTGCGGCATAGATTTGAATAAATACGGTGATTGTGTATCATTCTTTTCAAACATTTCTTTTGACGTACATAAAAATCGATGTGAGTAAAATTTTCTATAAAATGCGTCGTTGAAAGTTTATTTTTTAAAACATAAAAAATAAATAAACAAAGTTAACAATGCAATATTTACACTAAAAAACTTCTTGAAACAAATGTATTTAAAAATGAAAAAACAATGAGCATTCAATAAAATTTGTTTAAATTTGTGATAAGATTAAATTAAAAAACATAAAAATATTCAAAAATAAATGAAAAAAGTTAATAATGTAAATAAAAATTATTATATAATCAGAATAAAATATAAGAGACATTCTAATAAAGTTATTAACCAATCCCTTTATAAAGATTATAATTCTAGACTAACCTCTAGTAAATTGTGATGAGATACCTCTGGACTGAAAACCTTGAGGAAGTTGATTTCTTATAAAGACCTGTCCACGGGAGAGCAATTATTGTTTCTTTTCCTACACTTTAAGTCGAAGAAGTTCAAAGCACTTCGAAAGTATTTCGTGGGCGTCAGTTCGTAGTCTGCGAAACAATGTAAATACTAAAAAAATTACAACTATTCAATTGCATACATAAATATTATCTATTAATTAAATTTATTATTTTTACAGAGTTACTATAAAAGAAAATACGTAAAAATGTAGCGATTCTTGGAAGTATTTTTATATCGTCAAGATTTAGAATAAGATTTTTTGAAATGTTGTAAAATCATCTGGAATGGTAGGCAGATCACTGACTCTGTTCTTGTGATGATTTACTTATGAAATATTGGGGTGAGGTTATATATATAATTAAAAAAATAGGCTCTAAAATCCTCCTAAATAGTATAAATAGTACTTACATATTATCGCAACCTATTGGCGACATTATATGAAACGAAGCACATGATTGCCAATTCAGCGCAGACACATGCGAAAATGTGGTTACCAACTTGGCGAGTTATCTTGAACGCTGGCGATTATTGCGATAATACGTAAGTACCGTATAAATTAGAGGAATGCAATAAAATTTTAGATGTCATCATTTAGCACAGATTTAAAATTACGAATTTGTCATTTATAGCCTTTTATACCGAGAAGACAAAGATGGCACACGGTCTATTATTACTTGTCTCACTATTAGTAATTCATCCTCTTAAGGCTTTACTATAGTCTCTGGAGCCTGTATATCTCATATACTTGCTCCGACTCATCTGCTGCTCCAAACACGCCTTGTAATCAAATGAAAACTACCCACATTGTTTGATATTCGACATATTGACCACCTAGCATCTCGCAGCCCTCGGGCATCACTAAATTTAATCCCGAATTGCTTTTACGTTGTGCATATTGTTGGTCACCATTTTCCTTCAGTGTATATCGCATATGTTGGAAAAGACTTTATTGCCTAGCCATCTTGTTTATGATTTGAAAAACATCTTTCATGAGAAAAGTAATGTAGTAATGAGTAAAGTAGGAGTAATTGATATGTCGCAGGGAAATGACGAAATTAGGAATTTCATCAAATCTTTAAGGTAAATGTTAAAATAACGTAACTTCAAGGTCATTTTCCTGATGAAAGTGATTTTATCAAATCCCTGAGCTGTTTCAGTGAAATGAACTAGTCAGGATTTGCATTGGCAAAATGCTGTCTGGAGAGGGGGACGAGTCCTTGTACTTCTTAACCATACGGGTAGTACCATCGATCCCCTAAATATCAACCCCATATCTTTAAAAAATGGCGCAATAGGATTAACATAAGGATTGATATTTTAGTGTGTAAACAACCGAGAGGGAAGATGTTACACATAAAAAAAATACCAGCCTAATTTTCCAATTATTTGTTAATTAGTTTCGAATAAATAATTTGTATTTCATTAACTTTTGTTGCATTTCTTTCTCCTACTTTTAATAATGCAGTATATTTGTTAAATAAACACTTTTAAACCCTTGACAATATTATTTCATCATTTCACTGAAACAGATCAAGGACTTGTTTAAATCTCTTACTTTTATCAGGGAAATGACCTTGAAGAGACGTTATTTTAACATCTACCGTCAATTCATCATCTCCTTTAGGGATTTGATGAAATTCCTAATTTCATCATTTTCCTGCGACTGATATATTTGAAAGAAATTTTAGATATATAATATTCCAGGAAAGTTTGGTATTCATTCACCTGGAGGTAAGGGTAGAGTAAGATTGTAAAACATTTTGATAAATCTGTAAAGCATATGTTTCGTCATCAGTGGTTCAACTAATCAGTGGTAGAACGCTTTTATATTATCAAATTATTAGATTAAATTTAAATTCAGTAAATCATCGAAAAGATCTCTGGTGTAAACAAAGCAGGTTTTTACAAGCAGCGCCCTCTATACTGAGGGGGGGTTCTACCAGCATATAATATTTAATTTATGTAACACAAAAGATTTCCTTTCTGAGAATGAACAAAATACGAAAACCCATCATCATCGGAATAATTCGTTGCAATAGATGATGATCATGTATGTGTACAGCCCCAATTATGACAGATAAAGACATTTTGGAGTTTGTTCAAGGATCAAAAAATATCATTGATGCGGATTCCATCGACGAAAATTAGATGAATATACAACTCCTGATCCCACGTCATCCGAAATGAGGAACATCATGGAAAATATGCGCATCTATGTAGACGCCCATTCCAGTGGTGAAATGAATAACAAAATGGGCGACATCGAGCAATTTGTTGACAATTTGAGGCTAAAAAAGGCAATGCGAAGAAAAATATATCAGATTATTTTCCCAAAACTCGATAAATGTTTTGTTTTTCAAAACCTAGAAAATTTAGCATTAAATATCATTGTAAATGCTTTTGTTTCACTTATTTTTTATTAAATATATGCTTATACATATATGTTAAATAAAATTTACACTAATAAACTTAATTTTTTTAAATACGTGATTTTTTAACGAAAAATTTTCGCAATATCTTTTAACACGAAAAAATATTTCAGTCCCTTCAGTTTCGTGTTAAACGATTTTCACTGTACACCTCTAGTGAATACCTCTACGTAATGAAATTTCTTCAGTTGCTAGAATATGTTTCTTTCCAAGAGAAACAACACAATATATAAAGACATTTACATATATTGATTCCCTATTCACCGAAATCTGAAGTCATATTGATAAATTTGCTCAATTAGTATTTCTGATCGATTATGCGTATTTAAGAGATTAGATATATACAAATCCAAACTCTAAACCATAAATCGGCCTGTACTCGTATGAGGATTTTAATATGATTCCCCATTTTTTGCCAAAAGATTGCGCCAAGTTTTGGAAACAATGTTTATGACTTAATGTATCTCTTGCTTCTTTATTCTAGAGAAGGTTCTTAATATTTTACTGGCATTTCATTACATTAATTTATTACATGAAATTTATTATATTTCATTTATTATATTTAATTAACTATATTAAAGGCGAAATTAATTCAATGCTCCTAAAGGTTTATCGCTGATTTACTTTCACGTCCATGTAACTGTTATTGCAAAAACATTTAAAACGATTTTTCTTTCCTCTTTTTTTGCAAGTAAATAGTGAACTATGCAAAATTTTTCTTACAATTTCTGAAACCTTATCATTAAAGATACTACAATTTAGAAAAGTCTAAATAAATGCAGCTAAATATACGTTAGATAACGAAGGTAAGTTAAGTTTCGGAATTATTTTACCCACACATACATCATTTATATCTCTAGAAATATGAGCCTATCTAATACAAATTCTGATACAGTAATTCACTTGTTTGTAAAAAAGCATGAATAATAAATTAATCTACCAAATTATTTCCTTTTTTAATGACTTCTACTTTTAGTATTTTATTATAGCTTATCTTGAGTTTATTAGAAGTATTTTTCACGCATTCATCTATCATTACATTAATTTCACTACTCACAATTGAATTATTTTATCATTTAATAAAATAATAGTACCAAGAGTCAATAATGAGAAATGTTGATTTAGATTTCTGTAAATTCATCATTTGTTGATATATATATATATATAACAGAGTCTAATTTCGATTTATATATATTGCCTTTTCTTAATGTGAGAGAGAAATTATTTAAACTGCTTCTCTTAAGTTTTTAAATTTGCTACTTTCAATCCAGCACACTGTTATGACTCTTTTATAATGTTTTCACTTGAATTTTGTTTTAAAAATGTTTCTCTCCACCACCTAACTCTTTTTTTACACGATTTCGAAATAACACGGTACACCAATTTAACGACTTTTTTTACACGACTTTTTTTACACGACGAAACCCAAAGAATTTGGGAATTCGTCCCCTTTAAATAAGGACGATTTAATTGAATTTAGGAAGGTTTATGATAATAAAGAAGTGGATAATGATAAGGTGACCAACCGTCCTCCTTTTTAGGTTCTGTCCTTTCTTGAAAAGTGTCCTCCTACTTGTCCTCCTCTTTCAATATTTTAAAACTAATCTGTTAATCACTATTCAGAGATGAACCAAACATGTTACCAATATGTCGAAGAAAGGTCTGAAACAAATATTACAGGAAATAACAATTTTCAATTGTGCTTTTTGACTTCATTGCAAGTAAATTGGGCAGATATAGAAAATTGTGTTGATTTTTTATCGAAAAAAAATGCCAGGTATTAAAATATATGACAATTATCTAATTGAATAAATTAGAAAACTGAATGTATATTTAAGTTCTAATAAATTGGAACAATTGGTAAATCAGCATGCTGAAATTGATAAAAGATGGGTGGAAATATATACTTAACCATTTCAAAACTGAATTTTTTCATATGATAATTTAGTTATTTTTGTTGAATTTACGTTTTGCTGACCTGGAATTAATGCAGAAATTGAAAGAATTTTTATCTGTTGGTAATGATTTTTGGACAAGTGAGAAATCAAGATTGAGTGCTGATACTTTAGCTGTATCACTTACTGTAAAGCTCAATATAAACGATATTTTTTGCTCCAAAATGTCCGATGTATTAGAAAATGACATAAATAAATAAATAATTATTTAATGGGAAAATAATAGTTTAAGTAAATAATTAAAAGTAAAGCAAGCGTAATTAGCGTATCTTTTATTTGAATTTTGAAAATGTTTCAAATATATTTACGTTGTAACTTTTTCTTAAAATTGTAATGTGCATCTTCCTTTTCATTGTAAAAAAAATGGTCACCTTAATAATGATGAAATCGAAGGTGAAATTCACACACACACACACAGCTATTAACAGCTGATTTATTTCACGAGGGTTTGAAATAAACTACAAATATGAAAAAACATTTTCTTACTCATGATTGACATAGAGGATGCATTAAAATTTCACGTAATCATAAGTTTTGTGCAGCGAAATATCAAGAATTATAGAAGCAACTTGAGGTACCAAAAAAAAAAACAGTCACTAATAACAGATTTTGTAATAGCGAAAAAAAAACCTCCTTGATAAGGAATGAAACTCTTAATTTCAATCAAAACCCACAGTAATGCTAGACATACCTGGCACATATGCTGATGATAGCATTTTTAATCCATTCGTACTAAATGCGCATGCTTGTTATCAAGTAGCGATGAATAATTTTTAGTTTTATCCCTAATTTCGATCTGAATTTTTATATGTTGTATATGCTAAAAGATTAAATTTTCACTGTACACTAATTTTAATTTTTTTTGTAATAAAAATGAACTGTTTTTGTTTTACAAATCTGTAACATGAATTTTATAGTTACTTTTTTTTGCATGGTTTTTTTGGAAAATATTTAGTTTTTTCATCTTGCACGATTTTTTAAAGTTGTAGAACATATTCCCAAATTTACCATATGTCGCTTGTATTTTTTACATCTATCGTGTAAAAAAAGAGTTGGGTTTATGTACAAGATGTTTGAATAATTGAGACATAAACCATGAGCAAAAAAAAAAAATCTATAAGGGCAGGAGATTCCATTTGCTATCATCACGTCGTTATTTTGTGTTTAATGTATAAGTGTGATCAATCGATATGGATTTACATCCCTATCAATAAAAAGTAGAATTTTTCAATTTCATGTCAAGAGCAGTTGATAACCAGCACCTATTCTTTACAAAAAAACAACCTGTTTCTGATGTTAATTCAATTATATCAATGCCAAGAGCAGAATGTAATAGCGTAATTGTACGCTAAGCTACATGATGAATATTCTGCATAATATTTTCTTTGACGTTCTTCATCAGGTACCAGTTAAACAAACACAGCGATTTCTCTAAACCCCCAATGTCAGAACAACGCTTTCTTAGTGGAGATGGAAGACACCACAGAAAGCAACACAAACCAACCAGTTCTTCCACTTCCAATTCATTACCAACCCAAATCAGTCAATGTTCCAATATGGAAGCGATTACGATTACCAAATCGATTAAGGAACTGTCGAATTAAGACGAGATCGCGATTGATTCAATCGCCTAACCTCCTATCCGCAGGACTAAGGTGTTCGTCCATAGTCCATACATACGTAAAAAAAAAAAAAAAAAAGAGCAACGCGATCAATCCCTGTCATAAGTTGTTTCGAAGCAGGAAGTGCCGAATGCTGAAGTCTAGACATCGAGGAAGCGTCTTCCTACTTAGCCATGCAAGAAGCAAGGGTTTCAACTTCATTACTTGCTTTTTCTTTCTTTTTTTCTTTTTTGGTCTTTTTCCACTGGCGACCGGCCGGGGTCAGCCCTAACTGCGTCTTTCGATTAATTCCCAACGGTCATCTGCGTCGAGATGCGCACGGAAAGATCGGGTCTGCGCATCTATTTTGGAAAATGAATGAAGTTGTTGGACAGAAAAAAAGGAGGGTAATTAAGAGAAAAGAAGTGAGACATTTATAAACTCTGCTCTAAAAATTTAAATAATTTAATGATCATTTTATTCTTTTTTTTAAAAAAAAATTGTTTGATTGCTTACATTAAAAAAAAAAGGAAAATATTTTGATATTGAGCTTCAAAAATACGAAAATGCGTTTTCTTTTTCAATTCCTACTCTATTAGTTCAATCTCTCCCTATATATATACATACTAGCTGGTATACCTGTTTTTCGCACGGGTGAACTGAAAAATTAAACAACACAGATTGAAGGATAAAGCAGTTTTTAATGAGTTAATTTTACGTGAATTGCAAATTAAACAAAAAAAAAGCTTTTTGCATATCTCAGCTAAACAAAAAAAAAAGAAAAAAAAACACCTTTGTTAAATTTTAAGTATGTAGATCTAATAGCTGATAAAAAGGATTCTTTTTTTCATTTATAACTCCCCGTAACACTCTTGAGGGTCGATTTTTGAAAATACCTCCCTAGGCTGATCTCTGCTCAGCAAAAGTTAAAAGTGTTGCGTAATGAACGCTTAAAATAGTGTAAATAATTTATATTTGAAAGTGTAATACATTAATATTACTTTCTGTTGTATTTATTTTATGTTAAAATTGTAATATTCGCAAGCAACGCCGTTTCTTAAATTATAATGGCTATAATGGAGATTCAATGAAAAACACAGCGAAATGATCACGATAGTCAAATTGGCAAATGTCTAGCTACTTTCATAGCTCGAGCTTTATTAGAGCTTTGTAAGACTGGCCGTGTAGGGAAGCGATGGACGTTAATACTTTATCCACTACATTATTATTTACTGCAGTTTTTTTCATAATAAACAAAATACTCCACTTTAGGAAATTTAATCCGTTAGAGATAATAAATTAATTAAAGATATTCCACTGTAAAATTAATTATATACACAGATCACTTAAAATAAATAGTCAAATCGTTTTCAAAAGTCTTCATTAACATACAAAAACATAAGACACTTAAATTTTGACATAAACTATTTTTTCGGGACAAAAAT
This sequence comes from Trichonephila clavipes, assembly GCA_019973935.1. Taxonomy (NCBI): domain Eukaryota; kingdom Metazoa; phylum Arthropoda; class Arachnida; order Araneae; family Nephilidae; genus Trichonephila; species Trichonephila clavipes. The sequence continues at coordinate 208,216 of BMAU01000194.1, read as the reverse complement.
AATAATCTTTGCAATCCGCTGAAAACGCATATCTGCTGCAAAACTATTCGCGTTCCCCGCTAAAATACTCATCATAAAACCCGTGCTGCCATATATCTTGGAAGAGTGGATTTCAAAGAATATTCCTGCTAAGTATTGGTAGAATATTCCTCCTAAGTTGGCATGGTGTGGTAATTAGGAGAACGGGGTGCCAGCTCAGGTGTCATCCACGTCAGTAGTTAAAATATACCGGTTCTGGAACAGTGGAGCCGGTGGCGCCAGGAGGTTGAGGCGCATGCAAACAAAAGAAGGTGGAAGTCCCCCGGATCTGAACCGGGAAGATGGTTTGTAATTGATAAGGGTTTCGGGGCTCTGTACTGATAAGAAATGCACGCTTTTAGCGATAACGAGTTATATTCTGATATAGTTTTAATTAAATGATTATGATTTTTTTAATTACGTCATTGGAAGCAAATTTTAATTGGGATAAAGAGACAAATTTTTCTGTACATATGATTATTTTTATATAATTCCGTATAAATCTATTTCTAAAAACCATGATATACGTGTTGAATGATTATTTGTTATATTTCAAATTTGATGCTTTGTGCTTGTGATTTCTGAAACAGAGGATTGAAAATTAGGCAAACGAAAGGGAGTGGAAATTCCCCCCGGGTCTGAACCGGGGGATGGTACCCCCTCCGCTCTGATAAGGGTTTCGGGGCTCTGTAAATGGGTGCTAGAAATGCATGTTTTTAGAGATAACAATTTATATTCTTATATAGTTTTAACTAAATGGGTAGAATTCTGATTTTTTTTTAAGTACGTCATTGGAAGCAAATTTTAATTAGGATAAAGGGTCAAACTTTTCTGTACATATAAATATTTGTATATAATTCTGATAAAGTCTATTTCTGAAAATTATATGATATACGTGTTGAATTATTGTTTATTACATTTCAAATTTGATACTTTGTGCATAACTAAAATATATTTTTCATTGATTTTGCATGTATTTTTTTATAATTCTGAGATAACTTAAAAATACTATACTTATATAAAGTAAAAGTTCTGCATATGTTTTTCGTTTGCAAAGTAGTTTCCTTACATGATAAATCCCTTTCCTATGATAATGTATGCGGACCTTGTAATTCTGGTAAAACTTTCTTTCTTAGACGAATCTTAGAAATAAAAGTAATTAATTCTTTTCCTCCCAAAATTATTTGGCGTTATGGAATTTATCCAAAATTGTTTGATAAGATGTCTGACATAGAATTTCATGAAGGCATGCCTTTCGATGTAGAAGATATTACTAATGCTTTCGTAATAATAGATGACTTAATGAATGAAGTAGGAGATGACAAAAGAACTTTCAAACTTGTTCACGAAAGGAAGCCATCATAGAGATATTTCCGTAATATTTATTTTACAAAATATTTTTTGCAATGAAAAACAAATTATAGGAATATTTTTTTTAAATACTTCCTACCTAAGTTGTTTTAAAAATGTTAGAGACAAGCAATAGATCTCTTGTCTAGCAAGACAAATGTATCCATCTCAATCAAAATTTATGATTGGAAAACTATAGGAAATACAAATGCTGCAAATTTGACTATCCACTTTGTGAGAGATAGAAAAATAAAACCTTTCGTTCGAATCATTTAATGAATTTTTCAAAAGAAAAAAATTTTCATAGAGTTTTGTTACGAATAAATATCTCAGAACAAAAACATTGTATGCAAAACCTTTGTCATGGATAGAATATTAAGTGTGGTTTGTGTTCTTCAACATTTGTTTTTAATTTTTAGTCTGTTACCCTTCTTGTTCCTTACACTTAAATACATTAATATGAGTAAAGTAATTAAAAAGTTGAAAAATATTGAAAAAAAAAAGTTGAAAAGTATTGAAAAAAAAAAAGATGAAAAATATTGAAAATTTAGAATATTGTTGGTGGACTTGAGTATTTAAGTTAAGAGCAATAGTGATAAAATTTCTTTTTTCATATTAATCTTAAAATAATAATAACTTTATAAATTTAAATATATGGTAAACTTATAAAAAATTCAAAGCAAAATCTTATTCATCTTATAATAATAATAATACAAACACAAAATATGAGAACAAAAAATATTGTATTTATTCACCTTCTAAAATTTATTCTTACATTATATCATTTCTTAAAATATTGATACAATCTGAAATCTTTCTGTTTGCTACGAACAAATTCATATAAAATATAATTCATTGAAAAGCCTTTACTGATTTTCAACAAGAAAAATATAAAATAATGACCACATAGAAATAAGGAATATCCCTTGGTTAATGCATTTCTCAATAAATAAAGTCCTTCAGATCTCAACAGTTTTCCTTTTATAAAACAATGTGCTAACAGAAAACTTAATTTAATCTTATATTTTTTTTAAAATGTATTATATGAGAAGCATTGAAATAAGTAACATCATTCAATATGAATAATAAATACATTCGACAGGTATATGCATAAAATGAAGAGGAAACATTTACATTCTTAAACATGAAAGAATAAGATATATACAGAAATCAATGTTTATAAAAGAAACTATTTAATTAAATTCTCATTTATATAAAATATTAGTTTTCATTTATATGGCAGTTACCGAAAGCTAAAGTTGTTATACCATCTTCAAGAATATATCTTATCGAATGGGCAAAGTGAATTTTTTTTACTTTTTACAGAATGTATTTGATGTATAGAAGTGTTAATGGGTTTAAACTCTTCATGACTTCTATATTTATTTATGAGGCAATTTTTATAGTCTTCATGAGAAATTTTACTTTTAAAATAGATATATGTATCTCTTTTGCTGTATTTTTTCTAAAGTTAATGTTTTTATGCTGTACATTTTCGCATTGAGACCTACGAACTCAGTTGCTACCATCCCCTTTAACTCATCTGTCATTTTTCCGAGAAAATTATTAGTTAAGGGATTATAAAGAAAATGATTTGGAAGCAAATATATGGGTCATTTCAATAAAAAAGAAGTGAGTTTTCTTTGAATAGATACAAGGTCGTTATTAATTATTTTATAAGCATGAAATGCTGGAGATGCTATGAATTTCTTAGCTCTTTTCTCTATTCACTAGATAAATCTTAACTTTTTGCGCAAATTTTTCATTGTTTTACCAAACACGCGGCATTGTTTAAAAGTTTAAAGAGATCTTTTTTCAAAATTGTTGTTTGCTCGTTTTCGATGTTCAGTATGAAAATCTATATAATTTTTAACCGAGGACTTTGTTTGAATTTTACAAATTGATGTATTTTTTTTTTTAATTTTTAAACCTAATTGTGTACATATAACTTCAAATTTCTATAATGAATATATTTAGTTTTATTTCTGAAGTTAGGAGCCAATTTTCCACAGACTTCGATTCTAAAATACTGAATTCTTCAGCAATATTTTTAGTATAGGAGGAACATTCAGAGACACTTTAACTTTTTCTGGAGCTAATGGATAGCAGTTATGCAAATCGTGCAATTAATCTGGATATTCTAACTTAAAATATACAACTTATATCCGAATCGTCTGGTACATCCATGAAGTTAACGTATTCAACAGTCCAGGAAAAGTCGTGTGTAGACAAATTTTGTGACATTGCTCAACCATATAGATTGTTTGAACCTAAATATATAATGTAACTACTAGGTAGGCTTGAATCATAGGTTGATAAATACACATTGTTAGCCTTAGCGTAGCGATGACCAATCATCGCAACACCTCCGCGAATTCCTTTTTCGATGAATAAAGGCACGTTAAAAGCTCCAATCGTACTTTTGTCATTTTATGCTTGCCATACCAAACCAGGAACCGTATATGTATTACATGGATCAATTTTGTAGTAATTCTGGCACAGAGTTCTAAAGTTTTCAAATATGTCTGAAAATAATACGTCTACGGTTACACACAAATCACGATAATCTCCCAATGTGCGCATTTGAAACATGTTCCATCTATGGTGAGCATATTTGTAGTCTTCTCTGGATACATTTTTATTTGTTAGACTGTTGAAAAAAGCTGATTGAGGAGGGAGCTGCGTTTCATAAAATTTAGAAAAGGAATCAAAATATTCATATGGATAGCAACCCTTTCTAGTTATAAATTGTGCATTACTTGCAAAATACCTATCCCAAAGATGAAATTTACAAGTCTTTAAAGTTGGGCAAGTTTCTCAGAGAAGTATTTAAAAACTGAAAAGAGTCAATGAAACGTAATGACCTCAGAGTAAAAAAAAAATTTCACTATGTCGGGAATGCATTGAAAAAAGAAATCAAAACTTTTAGTTGATTTTTTAAAATCAAAATTCAATTTAATTATGTCAAATGATCCAAATGAAGCACGAGGAAGTACGGAATAACGCTTGAAGGAGTTTTTTTTTTTGTAAAAATTTAAATAACATTTTGAATCTAAAGGACTTATAACCTATTTCAGCTACCATAAACCTATTGTTTTCTTCTTAGAATACAATTAATTCCCAAATATGATTGTATATTTCGCACAAAAACATTCCTTTATGAGTACAGACATATGAACAAATAGTTTTATAGGGCGATACTAACATCTCCTGGTTTTTTATTCACTTAACTGACCTCAGAAATAACATTACAAAATTTGAAGTTATCACTTCTAACGTGTGGTCATAAGCAAACACACGATCTTTTTTTTAACCGAAGTTTTTCTGTTTTTTTTTTCGAGTATTGTCCATCCACCACCCGATTGACATCAAAATGTTTATAACTGTGTGAGAAATATTGTGTAGTTTACATGAATTTGCAACATAAAATTAAGGAGATGTTCTTGCTTTAATTTAGATTTTTTACATCGAATCTGTTGATATATCAATAATTTATTCATTCTCTTTTATTGTAGGTTTTTTCTCACAAATATAAAAATGTGCATTTAGTTTTGCAAGACATTGTACTAACGATTAAAAAACCCGTATAGCAAACAATAAAATATTAAAATTGCAGTAGGTAATACATATAAAGATTTCTTTTAGCGTTTTATATTCTTTATTAAATTATAATAAATGTTTAAAAAGTATTGCAAAATAAAATTGTTGTGTATTAAAAAATTTTTTTAATTTCTTAAAGACAGGGTTAAGCTTTAAATTCTTGTGGGTATAGAAACTTCATACAGAACGTGGATCCATTTTTGATATACATTTATAAGTTTCTTTTGGATTTTTTTTATTGTGACTCGTGGAGCTCTTGGGAATGCCTCATGGAACCTCAGGGTTCCATAGAATATAGTTTGAAGGCCACTGGTTTAGACTTTCGAAATGATCAAGATAACAGGATTTTAGTATTTGGAGAAGAGTCTCTGTACCTTTTGGAAAATAGAAAGACCATTTTCTTAGATGCAACTTTTAAAAGTTATCCGAAACAATTTTCTTAAATATATAACCATCGTACCATTTGAAAACGTCGTAAAAGAATTCGAAATATCGAAAAATTTAGAAAAATGTCTAAAATCTTTAAGTTTTGTAACAAGTGAGACTAAATCCAATGATAAACGACATTTATGCCTTTGTAATGCAGCTTAGTATTAATTTACTTGTATTTATTTTTCTTTTATATACTTGTATCTGTTTTATATACTTTACTCTTCTAGTATTTATCTTTACTTACATTAATGAAGCTAATTAATCTTATGGTAATTAATTTATTTAACTCTAAAATACAAATCCCTGAGATTTGACCATACTCTTTATTATACTATTACTTACTATTAATTTTTAAATATTTCTCTGAAAGTTTTATTTTTAATACATTTTGCTATGTTTAAAACGCATTCCCACTATAATATCTTAACAATTCAATGTAAAAAATTAAATTTGATTGGTAACAATGTATTTATCCTTGAAATTCGATAATCGAGGGTAAAAACAGAAAACTTCGATTAAAAAAGATCGTGTGTGTGCTTATGACCACACGTTAGAAGTGATAACTTCAAATTTTGTAACGTTATTTCTGAGGTCAGTTAAGTGAATAAAAACCAGGAGATGTTAGTATCGCCCTATAAAACTATTTGTTCATATGTCTGTACTCATAAAGGAATGTTTTTGTGCGAAATATACAATCATATTTGGGAATTAATTGTATTCTAAGAAGAAAACAATAGCTTTATGGTAGCTGAAATAGGTTATAAGTCCTTTAGATTCAAAATGTTATTTAAATTTTTACAAAAAAAACTCCTTCAAGCGTTATTCCGTACTTCCTCGTGCTTCATTTGGATCATTTGACATAATTAAATTGAATTTTGATTTTAAAAAAAAAATCAACTAAAAGTTTTGATTTCTTTTTCAATGCATTCCCGGACATAGTGAAATTTTTTTTTACTCTGAGGTCATTACGTTTCATTGACTCTTTTCAGTTTTTAAATACTTCTCTGAGAAACTTGCCCAACTTTAAAGACTTGTAAATTTCATCTTTGGGATAGGTATTTTGCAAGTAATGCACAATTTATAACTAGAAAGGGTTGCTATCCATATGAATATTTTGATTCCTTTTCTAAATTTTATGAAACGCAGCTCCCTCCTCAATCAGCTTTTTTCAACAGTCTAACAAATAAAAATGTATCCAGAGAAGACTACAAATATGCTCACCATAGATGGAACATGTTTCAAATGCGCACATTGGGAGATTATCGTGATTTGTGTGTAACCGTAGACGTATTATTTTCAGACATATTTGAAAACTTTAGAACTCTGTGCCAGAATTACTACAAAATTGATCCATGTAATACATATACGGTTCCTGGTTTGGTATGGCAAGCATAAAATGACAAAAGTACGATTGGAGCTTTTAACGTGCCTTTATTCATCGAAAAAGGAATTCGCGGAGGTGTTGCGATGATTGGTCATCGCTACGCTAAGGCTAACAATGTGTATTTATCAACCTATGATTCAAGCCTACCTAGTAGTTACATTATATATTTAGATTCAAACAATCTATATGGTTGAGCAATGTCGCAAAATTTGTCTACACACGACTTTTCCTGGACTGTTGAATACGTTAACTTCATGGATGTACCAGACGATTCGGATATAAGTTGTATATTTTAAGTTAGAATATCCAGATTAATTGCACGATTTGCATAACTGCTATCCATTAGCTCCAGAAAAAGTTAAAGTGTCTCTGAATGTTCCTCCTATACTAAAAATATTGCTGAAGAATTCAGTATTTTAGAATCGAAGTCTGTGGAAAATTGGCTCCTAACTTCAGAAATAAAACTAAATATGTTCATTATAGAAATTTGAAGTTATATGTACACAATTAGGTTTAAAAATTAAAAAAAATACATCAATTTGTAAAATTCAAACAAAGTCCTCGGTTAAAAAATTATATAGATTTTAATACTGAACATCGAAAACGAGCAAACAACAATTTTGAAAAAGATCTCTTTAAACTTTTAAACAATGCCGCGTGTTTGGTAAAACAATGAAAAATTTGCGCAAAAAGTTAAGATTTATCTAGTGAATAGAGAGAAAAGAGCTAAGAAATTCATAGCATCTCCAGCATTTCATGCTTATAAAATAATTAATAACGACCTTGTATCTATTCAAAGAAAACTCACTTCTTTTTTATTGAAATGACCCATATATTTGCTTCCAAATCATTTTCTTTATAATCCTTTAACTAATAATGTTCTCGGAAAAATGACAGATGAGTTAAATGGTATGGTAGCAACTGAGTTCGTAGGTCTCAATGCGAAAATGTACAGCATAAAAACATTAACTTTAGAAAAAAATACAGCAAAAGAGATACATATATCTATTTTAAAAGTAAAATTTCTCATGAAGACTATAAAAATTGCCTCATAAATAAGTATAGAAGTCGTGAAGAGTTTAAACCCATTAACAGTTCTATACATCAAATACATTCTGTAAAAAGTAAAAAAAAATTCACTTTGCCCCTTCGATAAGATATATTCTTGAAGATGGTATTACAACTTTAGCTTTCGGTAACTGCCATATAAATGAAAACTAATATTTTATATAAATGAGAATTTAATTAAATAGTTTCTTTTATAAATATTGATTTCTGTATATATCTTATTCTTTCATGTTTAAGAATGTAAATGTTTCCTCTTCATTTTATGCATATACCTGTCGAATGTATTTATTATTCATATTGAATGATGTTACTTATTTCAATGCTTCTCATATAATACATTTTAAAAAAATATAAGATTAAATTAAGTTTTCTGTTAGCACATTGTTTTATAAAAGGAAAATTGTTGAGATCTGAAGGACTTTATTTATTGAGAAATGCATTAACCAAGGGATATTCCTTATTTCTATGTGGTCATTATTTTATATTTTTCTTGTTGAAAATCAGTAAAGGCTTTTCAATGAATTATATTTTATATGAATTTGTTCGTAGCAAACAGAAAGATTTCAGATTGTATCAATATTTTAAGAAATGATATAATGTAAGAATAAATTTTAGAAGGTGAATAAATACAATATTTTTTGTTCTCATATTTTGTGTTTGTATTATTATTATTATAAGATGAATAAGATTTTGCTTTGAATTTTTTTATAAGTTTACCATATATTTAAATTTATAAAGTTATTATTATTTTAAGATTAATATGAAAAAAAGAAATTTTATCACTATTGCTCTTAACTTAAATACTCAAGTCCACCAACAATATTCTAAATTTTCAATATTTTTCATCTTTTTTCAATACTTTTCAACTTTTTTTTCAATATTTTTTCAACTTTTTTAATTACTTTACTCATATTAATATATTTAAGTGTAAGGAACAAGAAGGGTAACAGACTAAAAATTAAAAACAAATGTTGAAGAACACAAACCACACTTAATATTCTATCCATGACAAAGGTTTTGCATACAATGTTTTTGTTCTGAGATATTTATTCGTAACAAAACTCTATGAAAATTTTTTTCTTTTGAAAAATTCATTAAATGATTCGAACGAAAGGTTTTATTTTTCTATCTCTCACAAAGTGGATAGTCAAATTTGCAGCATTTGTATTTCGTATAGTTTTCCAATCATAAATTTTGATTGAGATGGATGCATTTGTCTTGCTAGACAAGAGATCTATTGCTTGTCTCTAACATTTTTAAAACAACTTAGGTAGGAAGTATTTAAAAAATATTCCTATAATTTGTTTTTCATTGCAAAAAATATTTTCTAAAATAAATATTACGGAAATATCTCTATGATGGCTTCCTTTCGTGAACAAGTTTGAAAGTTCTTTTGTCATCTCCTACTTCATTCATTAAGTCATCTATTATTACGAAAGCATTAGTAATATCTTCTACATCGAAAGGCATGCCTTCATGAAATTCTATGTCAGACATCTTATCAAACAATTTTGGATAAATTCCATAACGCCAAATAATTTTGGGAGGAAAAGAATTAATTAATTTTATTTCTAAGATTCGTCTAAGAAAGAAAGTTTTACCAGAATTACAAGGTCCGCATACATTATCATAGGAAAGGGATTTATCATGTAAGGAAACTACTTTGCAAACGAAAAACATATGCAGAACTTTTACTTTATATAAGTATAGTATTTTTTAAGTTATCTCAGAATTATAAAAAAAAATACATGCAAAATCAATGAAAAATATATTTTAGTTATGCACAAAGTATCAAATTTGAAATGTAATAAACAATAATTCAACACGTATATCATATAATTTTCAGAAATAGACTTTATCAGAATTATATACAAATATTTACAGAAAAGTTTGACCCTTTATCCTAATTAAAATTTGCTTCCAATGACGTACTTAAAAAAAATCAGAATTCTACCCATTTGGTTAAAACTATATAAGAATATAAATTGTTATCTCTAAAAACATGCATTTCTAGCACCCATTTACAGAGCCCCGAAACCCTTATCAGAGCGGAGGGGGTACCATCCCCCGGTTCAGACCCGGGGGGAATTTCCACTCCCCTTTCGTTTGCCTAATTTTCAATCCTCTGTTTCAGAAATCACAAGCACAAAGCATCAAATTTGAAATATAACAAATAATTATTCAACACGTATATCATGGTTTTTAGAAATAGATTTATACGGAATTATATAAAAATAATCATATGTACAGAAAAATTTGTCTCTTTATCCCAATTAAAATTTGCTTCCAATGACGTAATTAAAAAAATCATAATCATTTGATTAAAACTATATCAGAATATAACTCGTTATCGCTAAAAGCGTGCATTTCTTATCAGTACAGAGCCCCGAAACCCTTATCAATTACAAACCATCTTCCCGGTTCAGATCCGGGGGACTTCCACCTTCTTTTGTTTGCATGCGCCTCAACCTCCTGGCGCCACCGGCTCCTCTGTTCCAGAACCGGTATATTTTAACTACTCACGTCACTTGACCATGGCTCAAAATTACGTGGTCCGTCGCCAAAAGCCCTCGTTTAGCTGAACAGTGCGACGTTAATATTCCCTCACTCCAAAAAATACAGTACAGTAGTTATAATTATTTTTATACTTAAAAATGCATTATCCGCCTATTCAATTAAAATTATAGCGTTATAATTAACTACTAACCACAAATAAACTATGGAAATATGTCCAAATGATGTAGTGGGAAAGACAAAGTTTATCTACTGTAAGTACCAGAAGCAATAAAAGTATTTATTTTGAAAAAAGATCAATTAATTAGAAGCGAGCGCCTTGCGCAGCCAAAACAAAAAGAGTTCTTTCGCAAACAAAAGATAGATATATGCTGAAGTGAGCTTTTTTGCAGCGCACGCCAGAATGGCTTGCAAATGGCAGAATTTTTTCCTACTTACTTTACAAATATAGTTATATTTTGGACACTTCTCACAATATCTTTATAAATTATAGCCTATGCTATAAATTATAGCCTATGTGTTATTCTGATGTATAAGCTATATTACGGTAAAGTTTCATTAAAATCCATTCAGTTGTTTTTGCGTGAAAGACTCCCAAACATCCTCACAAACTTTCACATTTATAATATATATATATATATATATATATATATATATATATATATATATATATATATATAAAAATCTTGATCAAATTTTCAATCGTTAATAAAATATACTTTCTATTCATCCATTCAAGTTCAAATACATTTTTTAAACTTGTAGTGGATGACACTTGATGTTATATATATATATATATATATATATATATATATATATATATATAATACAGTTTTTCAAATATTAATTCATCAATTACATTTAATTAATGAATAAATAGTAAAAAAAATAATAGTCCAACACCATATGTAGAATGTGAAATCGCTTTCTATTTTGTCTCTTAATATTGTGATTCTGTCATGTGTATAGACATATTTATATTAATTGTAACTATTTAATAAAAAGTAACTAAAATAAAATTTTTCTCTGTTGACCTAAGTAAGAACTCTGACTTAATTTCTTTTTATTTTAATATTATTTGTTTTACTGTCAATACGTTATCTTAATCCGCTGTTGTTCCGTTACACAAATGTTTATTTTTTTTATTCTAAAAAAATAATTTACAATAAAAGGATGATGTATGGTTGCTCTTTTTATGTTATCCGTTAAAAGTCAGCAACTGACGCTTAAAAAAAATGATTTCATCAAACTGATCAATATTAGCGAAGAATTTTCGACAAATGTCAATTTTAGTGTAAATTGTGAAGAGAATAGAAGAAAAAAGCTCTAAAATAAAATAGGCTATTTTGCAAAAGAATGTTTCCTTTCTTGTTAGATTGATATTTTTAAGAATATTTTATGGATAAAATATTACATGCACACATACCACATAAAAAGACTGTAAATTTGGCACACGTGAACCTTAAGCGCTAAACATAATTAAAATACAATAAAACTAGATCTCTAATCTGAAAGCTTCTTTCAATATCGTTAAAAAATAAGTTGCAAATGAGAGAATCAATCTGTCAGAAGCTTTATCATACTAATCAAAGCTGTCAAAATCGATTTCTGCATACAAAACATTGTTATCAAATTATTGAAATAATACGTTCGAGAGATACAGACATTATTACATTGCTGTAGTAATGTAAAAGCTCAATACAAGACCTTATTAGAATATTATAATAATAACTTCATTGTAGTATAAAAATTTTCTTCTTTTTGCACTCTTATGAAAATTCTTAATGTTACAAAAAATATGTTTCGAAAACGCACTTTCTTTCTTAAAGTGAAATGACTGCCAGCCATTTTGAGTAAAGGAGTGTTTATTAACGTCGCTCTTAAAGCAACAAGAGTGCTATCGGCAAAGAACCTCGTAATTTTGCACCTCGGTCAATTGCGAGGATGACACCTACGTTGGCACCCTATTCTTTGAACTTCCACACCTCTTTAACCTGAAAACTTTCTGCTAAGACAGATATAACGTGCCACGGCTTTAACACGGCTGGTCTTCAGTGGCCGTATGACTTGAACCGGTGCCTCGAATGCGCCAGATACGAGTTCGAAACCATAACCACTCAGCTACAGTGGCCACTCGATCATTCCGCATGTAATGCTATAATCCCATGAAATTTCTTCTTCACACAAATCTATACTAACCCATCGAATTTAATCTAACAAAGAGCTGCCAAAAGAGCAAACTTTGATGAAGATTTTTCGTGAATTACGATTTTCTTCCGATCTTTCTGAAAATAGTGTTATGTTTGCTATAAAGATTCATTTGTGAGTTCAGTTTTCAAAAATTAGTTCAGAAAGATTCCCAGAAGAGGAATATTTTCGTATTAAGCGCGATTTCCGTTTCGCCTCAAGAGAACACAAAGGCATGAAAATACATAATAGTTTGTCGGGACCGTTGTATTATTTCGTGTTAACCGATATTTCGTAGCGTTTTCACGTTAAACGCATGTCACTGTATTTGAATTTAAAAACGATAGATTAAAGACTACTTACAAGAGTCTGAAGCGATATATAATTATAAATGTACTTTCTGTGAACGTGACTTCAAGCACAAACCATTGCTTAAAGAAGATTCTATGCTACATTTCCAACTTCAATGAAGGAACAGGAAACAAGCTTGTTATACAAGCTTTCTTCCCACGTGAGAGAGTGCCACTGATTGGAGTGTCCATCAAATGGCATTTGTTCGTCAGCAGCAGAACTCTTTACGGTATTAATCAGGAGTAATCCCGGATATTCCAATTCATTGAATTGAGTAAATGACTCCTCTCGGATGCGATTTAGAGATTTTCAATTTCATTAACAGCGAATGGAAATGAGTGCTGGAGGAGAGGCTATCCAATCAAAATTATCGATTCTACCTAAACATCTGTAGGTAGTGGTTCCTGAAACGAAATTCTAGAGCCTTATCCATGGTTAAACATTAAAAGACCAGATTTGTTAGAAGTAAATAGTACAAATATTTTTTCATTTATGGACCATGGGGATCGAAAGTTACAACTGGTTATAATTAGTCGGTATGTAGCAATATTTTTTAAAGTGCTTATAGAATAGATTCGAATATTGACAAATCACTTGAAAAGATTGCTATTTTTTGGCATTCCAATGTAATGATAATATGCCAAAGGATGTATCTATGAACTCAGATAAAATTTTTAAAAAAGAATGAACTTAATCAGAATGGGTTTGAAAAAGGAAATATAAATGCGATGCATAATAATTACTTAGATGGAAGCTTCTGGAAATATATAAATAGGGGAAGTAAATAAATATCTACTCTTGGGATCCGAAATACTACTCTTCTGGCAGTGGCGTAACATACACCCCGCATCTCGGGAGGGTGGCAGGATTCTAGGATGCCCAAAGCCAGTGGCGTAACGTACACCCCCGCATTACGGGGGCCCAAAACCTGACTTTGCAGAGGGAGCCAAATGTTCTCCGTTACGCCCCTGCCCAAAGCCTATGTTATGTGTTATGGTTTTACAGTCATTTGTAAGATCTAGCATGGAGCCCAAAACTTGGTACTCTTATATTCTCCATTACGCCACTATCTTCCTATATTCTTTAACGTTGAATCTTTAAAAAGAGATTCACTGGCAAAAGAGTTCTTTGAGATTTTACAGATTCAGCACACAGGTTTTAGAGAGCTTAGTTTAGCATATTATAGGAAACGCCATACTATAGAAACGTAAGCGCTATGAATAGTTATGAGAAGAGACTAAGGAATAGTTAAGAAGTTCAATTATGAGATTACATAAAGTAGTATTCCAGAAGCTTCAGCTGAGAAGCCTCTAAAATGCAACGAAAATGAGGATTTATGAGTATAGAAGGATTATATACTTCTCGTTCAGAATTTAATTAGTAAAAATATTATTTATTGGTTAAGTAGTTTGAAAAGCTGTTCCATGAATATTGTTAGCGTAGGATATAATCTCATTTGTTTAAGTTATTTTAAGAGGGAAAACCTTTTTTGACATTCAGCATGAAAATTTTACCATTTCCCGCATTTGGCGAATGTCTTCTCACATTTTTCGTATGTAAAACTTTAAAAGTTAGTTTCAGTTTTAATAGAAAGATCCGATAATAGATTAATCCGATGTCTAAGCTATATCTAAGATGGAAATGGTAAAGACTGATGTTTAAAGCACTTGGGTTGGAGCGCTTCCTTTCCAACCCGAAGGAAAATGTGTTGAAGTCTTTTCTTTCCCCACCGAAGAGCCTTCAGCAAGTGAAACTGCGATGATTGTAATTATAAATGTAATTTAAGTATTCAAGAACATAATAGATCGAAACCAATATCGGTGCATACACATTTTGAAAATAGGCAATCGATAAATACAAATGCTTTTAATTAGATACGTAATTTTAATTATTAATCAAGGCTGTGTGCATTTCTTTTTACATAATTTTCATTCAATAAAACGTGGAAAATAGACAAGAGGTGTTTTATGAAGAAAAGAAAGACAACTCTGAAGACCAAGCAAATTACCATCAATATAGCAAAGCTATTTTCTAATTTTTGATTTCTAATATTTTTGGTTCTTAATTGAGTAATTATTTCAATATGAATACAGGTTCACAAAATAAAATAAAAAAAATTATTTAGATATTCAGGGTTATAACAAAAATGCTAGATTATTACGATTCTGTTGAAAAGCATTTGCTGAGATTTAAGGTTGTCTTCGCCAAATATACTAGAACCCAAACTGAATACGAAACACATATTCGAACAGAAAAATGTCTCAGTTTTCTTGAATATTTGCAACGTTATAATTCACACATTTTTTTATAAAATAGCGTTTTTAAAGTTTCAAAATATTCCATATATATATATATATATATATATATATATATATATATATATATATATATATATATATATATATATATATATATATATTAAATACTTTTTTTTCATTTTAACATATAAAGACATCATTTAGCATTACGGCACACAAGAAAAACATGTGAAACACATTTTTTACCAGAAAAAAGGGATCAACTCGGATAAAAATCAGAAGTATGATAAAACATACTACCTTCCATAGAATAGTGAAGCCAGAATATAATTATTAATGTTTCAGATCTTTTATATCTGAAAAAAATATTCTGTATTAGGGTCCTATTATTTAACATTAAGAGAAGAGAGCCTTAATGACAAAATATAGAATTTAGAATTATTTATCCTATCTTGGGAAAATCAAAAGTAGCAAATCCTTCAGGAAAGGTATCGGTACAGTATTAGATTTCTAAAAAAATATTCTGTTTATCTTAAAGAAAATCATTTTTATGACTAACAAATTTTAATATGATGAACATAATTAATATGGCCATAAAAAAATTTAAAGAAATTATAATAAAATTTAAATGATTATATTAAAATGCTACGGCATCAGCAGAGCACACAGGAATTTTTCAAGGGAGGGGGGTCCGGGGTCGAAAGCTCACCATTTTTGTATCATGCTCCTTTTGATTTTGTCGATTTTCGGGAACAAAACACAGTAAAAAACTAATTTTGAATAAATAATTAGGATTACTTAATAAAATTAATCATTAATAACAAATACTTAATTAAATTTTACGTACTATGTACTTAGAACTATAATCAATCGGAAAAAAAATCAAGGGCTTTGGGGGGGTCCGGACTCCCAGGACTCCCCCCCTTGTGTGCGCCATTGTATGGCATCGTGAGTTTTTTTTTTATTTCAATGTTACTTATTTACTTTATTTGTCAATTTTATATGATTAATAGCAAATCGATCTATATGTAAATAATCAAAATAATTTAAAAGTGTCTAAAATATATCCAAAGAGTTTAGATAGGAGAGGGAAAAATATGATATAAATATGAATTTTTTAGCGTGGTAGCTAGAATGAGTATTTAAGGCTGTTTTCGCCATATGTACGAGAGCGTGAATTTGACGCAGAGAAAATTGACAGAAAAAATGCCTCAATTTTTACAAAAATTTGTGACATAGTACCTCATGCATTTGTTTATAATATAGTGTTTTTAAAATTTCAAAATATTTCATAAATAATTAATTTTTCCTTTTAACATGTGAAAGGATAGCTCATTTAGCATTACAGTATAGGGGAAAAATGCAACACACATTTTATAAAAGAAAAAATGTGTCAACTCGGATAAAAATGAGTAGTATGATAAAATAAGTGATTCTCTACAGCAGCGATACTCAACGTGCTGCTCTCTGAGCCTTTTTAAATGGCCCGATCATGGCCCATTGCTCTGAGAAATTTACTCTTTAAGAACATTGTATTAAAAATTTGGTGGAAAATTCGTTGTCAAGAAATTAATTTATCAATTTTGCTTTTTACTGTCTGTGTCGTACAGGTGCGAATTAATATACCTTTTCTATTCGGAACAGTTACTGTTAGTGATAACAGACAACAGTGGTGTAGCGACAATTTTAGGGGTAGAACTAATTTTTAACTATCTTTCATATTTTGCAAGCGAAAAATATTCGAAGAAAATATATCGTTTCAAGACGATTGGGAGGTTGATTATTTTGTAGTGAGAAAATAATATGGATCAGTAATTGATTTGTTACGAAAGTTCTGCATTTAAAATATACCAATAAACAGGAATCATTCAATGACACTTTTCCTCGAAGATCTCTCTCAAGAGGCGCAAATTAGGCTTTCTTGAATAATCTTTGCAGCAGCAACAAAGTGTTTTGTCAGTGGTAATATCACAGTGGTAACGCACATCCTATGAAGTTTGTTATATTATTGGTAATCATATGAAAGCGTTTACTGAGAAATTGTGAGGAAGTGTTTCTTAATTGCTTCCAATTTAGCGTTAGTGACAAAAATAAAAAAAATAATTAAAAAAAGCAAAACAGAAGTTATAATATTCTGGTCAATCTTCCACATTTTAAATTTCCAATGTACTCTTGGTTTTAAAGCATTTCTCCCCTATATCCTCCCTCATGTTGCGACCCTCGTGAAATAACTAACGTATGTATGCGGCCCGGCAGAATAAAAGGTGGAATACTGCTGCTCTACAGGATAGTGTAGCCAGAATATATATATATAATATTAATGTTTGAGTAGATTTATATCTGAAAAAATATTCCGAATTCGGATTCTATTCTTTAAAATTAGCCGAAGATAGCCTTAAACAAACTAAATGTTCCTCACAATGAAAGTGGGGGGATAATAAAAATCTGAACTTTTGTCTTCATTCAGTTATCAGACTTTAACTTTTGTATGCTACTAAATATTTTCATTGTTGCATTATCTTAGAAAAAACTAGTGTTGGAAAAACCGTTACACGTGCGCGACTCCTTTAATTCAATGTCTAGAATAAGGCACGCCTTTATCACGACGCACCTGTAGCCAAGTTGAAGTCTTAGAAGCAAAGACATAAACTTTCCTGTTTTATTCTTTACGAGACAAAGTCAAAAGTTAAATCCACAAAACCAATTAGGGTGAATCCCAAAACGATGAGAAAACAAATGACATTCATTCAGAATGAAAAGTGCCAGAAATTACTTTTTATGAAGCTATGTTACGAAGTCAAACACTGTGTGTGTGAACACTGGGAAGATAACGACCTTCAGCCGTTCCCGCCTTCGGTGCAGACACCAGTCGAAGAAAAAGAACAATGTCTGCCGAAAAGGTATAGAAAGGTATTCCTCCAGCACGAAATTCAAATTTTGCATGTTAATAAGTTGCTGAATCATTTATTTGCCAGACAAGAGCAACACTGCTATAATCACCTCCTTTGTTTCTACTCTAAATGCTGGAGCTGCATTTGAACAAAGGAATAAAAACCTTTAACTCTTTTCGGCACTTCCGAAGTGCCTTGTCCGCAAGCTTTTGAGTAAACACCTGCTTTGAAGCACTGTTGATCAACGCCTTTTTATTTCTTACTTTAAAATCCTTTCAATTTAACACCTGCGCTATGACCTATATTGTTCGCGAGCGAACTGTAGAATCCGCGGGATTCTTTTTACTGTAAAAATCCGCCTTATTTATTTCTTGCTTCTTTTCTTTCTATCTTTTTAGGGGTTTGGCCTTGGAAGTCATCGGCGATGACGGATTCAACAAAAGGGAAAAAAGGAGTGAGGGGTCATTACAATTTGCGCCTGATTAACCGGGATGAAAAATGAACGAAAAAACGATTAAATCGTTTAAAAACATTGGTGAGAATTGAAAGGCAAAAACGTTCGATTCCGAACAATGGCATATTAATGTTATTTCTTTTCTTTTCACTTTTTTTGTCGTGATGCTTGATATAGTGTTGAATTCTACTATAGGCGAGAGAAATGGTTTAAGGAATTAAAAAAAAGAAAAGGAAAACGAATTAAAAAGTTATTTTCTTATGGAATTTATGGGGTAAGGTGAATAACAGGGGAAAAAATTAATCTTTTAACTTTCCAGAAAAAGAAAATTGCTCGTGAAGAACTGCAAAGTACATCATTCCATTTTTTGGGACAAAAAAATTTTTTCTCCAAGAATCACTGAAATATAAATTGTTAGATATCCTTAAAAAATAGTGTGTAAAAAGAGGGAAAGTACAAGAAACATTAATATTTGATTCAATGGAATGCTTAATAAAATATTTCAGACAATATTTTTTTCAATAAAGTATTAAAAATCACTTTTTTAAATAATTGCTTGCGTTAAAATTAAAAATATTTGGACACGTCATTATAATCTATTTATAGTGTAATCCTGTAAAACTATTTAAAGGACTAAAGATTTAAATACATGAAAATTCAACCAAATATTAAAAATCACATTTGCTCATTTTTAATGGAACAAAGTATTTTTAAAGCTGGCCACAAAAGTGTTCGTACGCTTGCAATTTCTTATAAAATTAATGTTTTCGACTAATAAAAATTAATATATTGCAATTGTAATTTTTTATGATATCTGCAACTTGTTTTTAATTGAATGACATAATTAATTTTTTAAAAATAGTATAACTATTTTTTTAAAAAATTAATAATCAGAAGGCTACTAAAAATTACGCCATAAAAGTCTTCTTACACTTAACAAAAATCTCAACTTAGCTTTAAATGTATTTCTTTCTTAATTTAGTACTTAGAAGGATATCTTTTAGTGTCCTCAACAACTTTTAAGCGTCTTGATATGGATTTAATCAGTTTTTGTAATTTCTGCATCGATTTTTCTCCATTCTTATGTGATGATTGTTTTTACTTCACATTTTGGGTTTATTTGTTATGTTTTCTTTTCTTTTACATCAAAATCACACCAAATATGTTCTACTGGGCTAAATAAAGTGATTGAGGGGGTGTTTTTATAATTTGGGGACAGTTATAGAGACATCAATGGCGTACATTGAGAGCAATGCGCTTGGCGTCATTGCCCTGTTAAAAAATTAAGTTGTCTCCAATATCCAATTTTCGGGCAGATAATTTAAAATTTCTCTTTAACATATTTAAAAAGAGCTCATGATTCACAATATCAACAAAAAATACCAAATTACCTAATTTTGTGGCCGATTTACTCCCCCACGCAAGAAAACTTCCACCTCCATGTTTTATTGATCCAACTAGATTCTTGGGATTAAGTTTCAGAAAATTCAAAATTAACAGCAAATTGATTCGGATGGCAGATAATTGAATATTTTTTGTTCCGATGGGCCTATAATAGCTAGTAAATGAAAATATAAGGAGTTTAAACCATTATTTTTTGTGGAAAAAGAACTCCTCCACCTCCATGTTATATCATTAAAGTGAAGATGTTCTGGCGTGGGGGTGTAAATTGGCCTCAGAATTAGGTATTTAGGTATTTTTTTATGGTATTGTGAATCATGAGCTCTATTTAAATATTTTAAAGAGAAATTTTAAATTGTCCGCCCGAAATTTGGATATTGGAAACGGCTTCATTTTTTAACAGTGTAATAACGTCAAGCGCACTGTTCTCAATGTACGCCTCTGGTGTCTCTATAACTGTCCCCAAATTATGAAAACACCTCCTCAATCACTTTATTTAGCCCAGTATAACATTTTTGGTGAGATTTTGATGTAAAAAAAAGAAAACATGACAAATAAACACAAAATGTGAAGTAAAAACAATAATCACAGAAGAATGGAGGAAAATCGATGCAGAAATTACAAAAATCTGATTAAAAGTTGTTCTGGACACTAAAAGAAATCCTACTAAGTATTAAATTAAGAAAGAAATACAATATTTGAAGCTAAGTTGAGATTTTTGTTAAGTGTACGAAGATTTTTGTGGCGTAATTTTTTATTAGTTCTTTAATTATTAATTTTTTAAAAAATAGCTATACTTTTTTTAAAAAATTAATAATTGCATTCCATTAAGAACAAGTTGCAGATATCATAAAAAATTTCAATTACAATATCTTAATTTTTATTAGTCGAAAACATTAAAGTTTATAAGAAATTGCAAGTGTACGAACACTTTTGTGGCCCACCGTATATCAAAATGAATGATCATTTGAAAGTAGTAGCCTTTTAAGTATTGATATATTTTTCTGATTTAAAACTTTATAAGGGTTTTTAAAGATCTCAAAACAAAACAAAACAAAGAAAAATTGTAAGTTATTCTGAATCCAAGGTTTATGTTCAGCTTCCAGCTTTAATATTTATACTGCAAAAAAAATCTGCATGGTTAAATGATTTGATCCTCATGTACACTGATTCTCATAATTATAAAGCCAGCAGATATTTTGTTTAAAAAAACAATGAAAAATATTAGCGAATTGAAAATAATTTCTGATGTGATTAAAATTACATCTATATCCAATATTTATAAACTTTTATTGTTTAATTTGTCATGAAAGCTTATTTAAAAACTAATTTTTCAACAGTTAACTAATTTTTCATCATCTTTTACTGTTTTTCTTGAAACTAGTACTTTTCGTAGTTTCTTAGGACCTCCTTTTTCGTGAAATAATAAGCTATTCTGTCTAGCATATTTTCAACAAGCTTTTTAATTCAAATATTCCATGTCATTTCCATCCCATGATGCATTTGATATTATTCACCATCTTTTCAAATGAATTATGCTACCTTCTATTTGCATACACTTTTCTATAAAGATTCTATAATGTTTAAATCTGGAAGTAGCTGGCCACTTCCAAATATATTGATGGTTCTTTCATCAATTCTTCAAATCATCAATTTTTTGGCTGATCTTGAATTGTGGCAATAGTTCCCTCTTATAAGAGTTAAACGTCTGTGATATCTAAATACTTTTCAGTGTGTGTTCTTATTAGATTTTTTAAAATTCCTACACCAAATTTAGCCATCAGTCTATGATAGGCTAACTGATTCAGTTCAGAAACACAATAAAAGCAACAATGATTTTTAACATTAATAGCTGCTGCTGCTACGTCATTAAATCCAAAATAAGAAACCGAATGATCTTGTTCCGGATGTCTTCAATATTATAAAGAGCAAGTTGGGAAATCTACTAAATTGAATCTGTACAGATATTTCGTGAGGAAATCTTGACCATTTTTAATTTTAAATTTAGTGGCACCACGACAGGTCTAGATATGTCACAAGAAAAGGAACTTTCCATTAAGAAATACAGAGTTTATATTAGTTGACACAAGTGCTATAAATCCATTTTTCTATTAGCTTATAATATATACAAAAAAAGCTTATAATATATAGATTATAAAAATATTACCGAATTATTTAATGTTTAATTTCGGAGAATTTATCAGAATGTGATTTTAATCAAATTGTTTCACCGATAAACTAGCCAATTTTATCATCTGTATGAAACGAATCAATTAAATTTAATACTGCAGAGTTATTTGTTTTACTCTGCATAAAATATAATGAAATCAAATAAAGAAAAAAAAAGGAACAATATACCCATAAAATTAAAGCTCATTAATTTTCGCATTTCAAACAAATACAGTTTTGTCAGATATTTTATGTTCATTTTTTCAATTCCTACTATTAGTTTACATTTGTATATATATATATATATATATATATATATATATATATATATATCTTGTTCAAATTGTCGATCGTTAGTAAAATACTTTTTATTCATACACTCAAGTTCAAATACATATTTTCAAACTTGTAGTGGATGACACTCGATGTTAATACAGTTTTTTCAAATAATAATTTATTAACTAACTTAATTTATGAGTAAATAGTGGCAAACAATAATAATAGTCCTACATCATATATAAAAGAGAAAATTGCTCGTTGTGTCTCTGGACAGAGCAATTGATTTCTAATCCAAAGATCGTGGTTTCGAATCCCACGTGGAATGGACTAATTTATGAGAACGTGATTTCTTTTTACTATACTGTTTTATTGGGATAATATTAAATATAATTAATGAATAAATAGTAACAAACAAAAATAATAGTCCAACACCACATTTTTTGAAAGGAAAATCGCTTTCTAGTTTGCCACTTAATATTGTGATTCTGTCATATGTATATACATATTTATATTAATTGTAATTATTTAATAAAAAAAGTAACTAAAATAAAATTCTTCATTGTTGACCTAAGTAGGAATTGACTTAATTTTTTTTATATTACTTGTGCTTGGCTCAATTTCTACAATTTATCATCTATTAAAATATCCATGGCCAATATTTTTTTAGACTATATAGGCATGAAAAATACTGGTGCGCTGGTAAACTTTTTTATGAACACCATGAAATATTACTTCTAGCATTTTTTCTGCTCAGTGCATTCGTTAAATCTTTATAAATATTATTCTGTATAAATTCTAGAATCTGCATTAAATAGTTCTAAATGCATTTCACATTTTTTTTAAAGTTTGATTTTATTTTACTATAGCCTATATTTGGGAACTATGAATATAAAAAGAACACTTCGGATAATTTTTAGCACAACATTTAAAAATAACATTTGCATATCGATGAGGATTTTAGTATTTTCTTCCTTATAGGACAAGTTCTGAATCAAGAAACTTATTATTCGAAAAATGTCATCTTCAAACCGCACAATTTATTAAACTGCCATAGAATTTTTGGTTAAATCATGAAATGGTTTGTTAAACAAATTTTGAAGAATGAATACATTGTTACGGTAATTGAATCATAAACTGCTCGCTCTAAATTGTAGTAACCTTTTAGAACACGGTGTCTGCTGAAATAAAATGAGCATTTTAACTCTTAACTTCGCAATTTTTTAAATTTCTATGAAAAAATTATATCAGCTTGTTCTCAAGTAATGATAAAAGGGAAAAATATGAAGAAAAAAATTAAGCAGTTTTAAATTGCATTTCAGTCATTTTTTTGTTTGTTGCAGAAGTGCAACATTGCGCAGTAGTGCTTTAAATTACAAAACTTTTTTTATATGAGGATCTTATTATTCATCATAAAATGTTTAAATTTCTTACCTGATAATTTATTTCATCAAGAAACAAAAGGAAGCATAAAATATAATGGATGCTTTTTACAGCAAAAACGCAGTTCTTGAAGCATGAGAGATTTTTATAATTGTTGTGATTTCTGGAAAAAATGTACTTCCATCTGGTGACAAAATCAGCATGTATTTCGTTGCAGTAATCTTTTTTTTTCTCAGATAAGTGATTTGTAGGCAATTAAAAAAATATTGAGTCTGTTAAATTAAAATAAATCAAATGTTGCAGAAATGCGACAGTGTGAAGTTAAGGAGTGAGTGAATTTTAACTTCGCACTGTTCAGGTACACGAGGGCTTTTGGCGACGGACCACGTAACTTTGAACCATGGTCAAGCGATGTGGACGACACCCCCTCTCCTAACTACCACACCAAGCCAACTGGAGGACGTTTGAGCTCTCTACAGATTTAATGTGCATTGCTCCCCTACACGGTGGGTCTTTAGTGGTACTGGGCTCGAACTCGTGACAAGGCGAGCCATGATCCGATACCTTGAACACTCAGCTACCGCGACCACTAGCCTTTTACGGAAGACTTCAACTTATTAATACCTTATCTACCGATTAAATGTTACGTGATTTGGTCCCCAGTACTACCGTTTTTTACATAGGTTCACGTAAGCGGTGTTTTGGAGGAAAAGAAAAAGCATAAATAAGCAAATTTTTCTCTGAAATAACTACCGTATTTATTCGAATCTAATCCGCCATCGATTCTAAGAAGCACCCCAAATTCTCAACAAGTTTTTTTTTTATATGTTTGTGAAAAATGAAAAATAGTGTAAAATGGTATATCGCGAAATCCAATTTTACTAAATTAAAATATATTTAAAATGAGAACTAATAAAAAGTGGATAATTAGTTATTTTATCAGTATTCTAAATTTTTTTCAATTGCGTACATGAACCTGTAATTGCTCTAAATACCCCATCTAATTCCCCCTTCCCTTCGATTCAACCGCATCCTTTGCAAGCACTGTCAAAGTCATTTACCAAAGTCTTCGAAATAGTTATACTAATAGCAGCGCAATGAAAAGGATCGTATTTCGGAAAGACGTATATATACGACATTTAAGGAATCGGTTGAGCGAGATGTATGTATTTACGCTGGAGGCAGTTAAAGGGTTAACTAAATTAATACATAGACTTATGACTGATTAGAATCTAATAAGGTAAATGATCACTTAACAAGACTAATTTGAAAACTTACAATTAACTAAACTATTTTATAAACATAACTAATTAGATAAACTTATAGACTTATGGATAAATTAATTATTATAAATTAATTATAAACTTATCTTAAATTAATTATAAACTTATACTAACTTACTACTTTAAAATTTGAGATGTTACAAATATTAGCAATTCATTATTATTTTTTTTATTTTGGGGTATCTTCCCTCAATAACAAAAACTTGGTCTTCGGAAGATGCCCTGAAGCAGCTTCTATTCAATTCAATTAATTAATCGTTTTACTTTCAATTAGCCTGTAGAAAAGAAATGGTCTGCTTAGATCATTGGATTCTGTGATATTTTCTGTTCTAACTTGATTGATTTTGTTAACTTATGCATAATTTTTTAATTTCTGCTCGGTTACTTAGATGTAGAGTGTCTGCTTCAAAAGTGTAAGGTTGCGGATTCGATTCTGGCTATGTAGTCGATAGATTTTCTCAATGTGAAAATCGTAGGCACGCTTGTCATATGATTATGTGGCACGTAAAAGATCCCTTGAGTACCATTTTGGTTCTTGTATTCTCGGCTAAATTAAATCCCGACAATATTTAGCATCCGACTAGAACTTGAATTAAATATATTCTAGCGTCAAAATAGGCTCGCGAGAGCCACCATTAGATGGTGCCGCCATGAAATAACTCTCACATTTGGGGACTTGCCGTGTTTGCAAAGGCTTCGTTGCCAATAGGCAGTCCATTATAGAAAAAAAATTAAGTTACATTTAGAGAAATGCGCACATTTCTTTAGTTTATTTAATTCAAAAGTATTATTCATTTTATAAATTTATGCAAGTTTTAATTCAAATGAAAGTGTCTAACAAATGGCTAGCTAGAGCTTGACTCGTCAACAGTACTATAAGGACAATTTTTGACTTTTCAATTGCTTTTTATATGATTTTTATTAGTAACACATTAATTTTAATCCTACCACTAGAAACGTATACTCTGTAGTATGAAATCTTATTCAAGAGGTTTTTCCCAGTTATTAAAGTCATGTATTAAATACTTGTTTATTGTACGGAAGGGATGTAAGGGGGGATATTTTTGATATTTCTAAAAAAAAGTGGCAATTTAATCAAAAAATCAGCTTGTAAATTCATTTATAAATTGTTACGATGAGTTTTCATTTTAACTAAAATAATCACTATTTTTTACGCATATTTCAATTTTATTTGGAACTAGCTTGTTGGTTACAAAAGACAAGCATTTCAGCATGGTTTTTTTTTTTAAAAAATTAAACCATTACTTCTGTGAAGAATTCTCCCACCCCTGAAATGAAAACGAGCAAAGTACGAAGATCCTAGAGGATTTTTAGAATACTTCAGTTCAAAAAACAAGAATGATACGATAGATTTCTGAAACACAGAATCGTAGCAAATTATGACACAAAATGCGATAAACATCCCTTCGAAGTTACACGCTATTTACATCAGAGAATAGAGTTTGCTCATTACTTTGACAGTTTCCCCGCCACAAGGAAACATTTCGAAATTCCGTATCTATTATTTGATCAAAATGAATGCAGGCCACGGCGAGTTAACTTCGTATCTAATACAGATGTATAGGAACTGCAGCTGTAGTTATTCGCATAGTTAAATCCAAATAACCAGATTCGGAAGAGAAGGTACAGCATTGAATAAAAGAGGTTCTTATTTACTTCAACTAATACATTTATTTATTTATTTTTCATTTATTGATTACAAAACTTTCACTCAATTCAGTTTTTAAAAAAAAGATGAATTTCGAAAAAATCCCCAAAATATTTACATTTGTTAAGTAAGTAAAAGATTTATATTGTAATATAAATCAAACTCTTTTAGAAATTGGCTCAATTCATCATGGTCACATGATAAAGATAAAAGTATGTTCTCACTGAATTCAAAACAAACATCAAACTAAATGCACCTGTTGTTCAATTTGTATATAAAACTTAGATAAAATTTAATTTCATCAAACGTTATGAAAAAAAAATCTTATTTTATGCATGTACTTTTAAATAAGATGTATTTTGTCTACCTATGTGTGTTATTATTGTTGAAAAATGTATACTTTTTAAGTGAAAGTTTCTGAAAATATCGAAAGTTGGCAACAACAAAGCGCTTGAACTGATTAACTAGAAACATGCGATTTCTTTTATCCAGTGGGGTAACTAGGTTTCCAAAGGCCCTGGTACGAAAAAAATGAGGGTCTAGTCTGGGTTCTCTAGTCTAGAAAAAAATCTATGTTCGATTTTATCAAGTAAAAAAGTAAAAATATATAAATATTTTAAATACACAAAATTACAATTTTTGTTTAATATTTCTTTCTGGGCTTTGCGCTTAAACGCATCATTGGGGGGTATCTCTAATTTCAGTTTTATAATTTATGCAATACATTTCGTATATGCTCGAGTACTCATTGACGTTAAAAGGAAGGTGAAACGTAATGCAACGCTACAAAACGTCGTTGAGGAATCCCTGGCTATTTATTTGGGAAGATCAAACTCTTCTACCAGAGGGCTTAGAGATACAAACTGGTCCACCGAGATAGACAGGAAATGATACAAAAAATATGCATAAAGAAGAAAATATAATACAATATTATTATACAATTCTTTTTAAAAGATACCTCTGCTATTAATACAATACAATGTTATAATTATTTTTTAAAAAACTCTGCTATTAATGAAATACAATTTTTTTTATTATAATTATTAAATAAAAACTCTGCAAAAGAGCAGAGGAAAGTTTTTGCCCCTTGTTTAGGTTTTTAAGATGTAATAATAACTATGGTAAGACTTTTCAGGGAAGTTTCTAGTAATAGCTTATAGAAAAATGAAAAATAAATTGAAAGTAATATAAACTTTTCAATAAGTTAAGTTCACAACACTAAACAAACGGAAAAACTTAGGGAAATTCCGTACTAGTTAAAAATTACTTTCAAATGAATTGCTGTGATCATAGTTATGTTGCAACCTTATATATTTTTATCTCAAATTTGGGAGAAATTATTCCAAGTTCGGTTTGCTTGATTGTCAGGGTCTGAGAGCCCCCTTGAGCTTGAGGGCCCCGGTGCATGGCACCGCCTAGCCCATTGGTAGCTACGCCACTGCTTTTATCGTGTGACTATGACATCACATGAGTTTTTGAACTGATTGGCTAAAAACAAGTGGTTGTCATTACCATGTGACTATGACGACATGGATTAAGCCCATTAAAGAAAATACCAATTAAATACAATCGAACCTCCATATTACGAACCACTATATTGCACATTTTTCTATACGCCGAACTTTCTCCTGGAACCAAGAACATTTTACGATTTTCTTCGTAAAATAACCTCCCTATAACGAAAAGCATTTTCTGTATAACGAACTTTCCCTCTTGTGATTCAATTTTCTTTCTCTCTATTTTTGAAGTATTTCTGGACATTTCAAATTATTTTCTCTTTTAACACATTTTATGGTAGTTATAAATCTTGAACTGGTTTTATTAAGTGCCTAACCCCCCGAAACTAGAAGTATTCTGAGTGTTTCATCCAAGAAGTGCAACCTTCAACCCCAGCTTAGTAGAATCATCTTCAATATCCCCTTGCACCTCGTGTCGAGTAGTGTTCATTGATCAGTCGTACTGGTAACTTTATTTCTTGTGGCTCGAAAACGTCAAAACACAAGTTCTTGAGCATCAAAAATAAAAATTTAATTCTTCAGGAAGTGGATAAAGGCGTCAAGAAACTTTCCTTGTAGTTTTTCTTTCCTTTTTTTTGCTAAGTAATATATATATATATATATATATATATAATAAATATATATTAATTTACAAAAAGGTGTGAATAATTCCTTTTCTTTTAATAAATAGTGTTTATGAGTTTCAAATATTTGTTTCATGTTGTTTATAAAGAAAATTAAAGGATGAACCTCTGTATAACGAATTTTCCATTAACGAACTTTTTTCTTCTTTTAGCGACTTCGTTATGTATAGAGATCTGACTGTACTTAAAAAAATGGTTTTTCTGTTTCAAACCTGTTGTATTGCAAACGGTAATACGATTTAGTATTCTTTTCTTTTTACCTCACAAAGAGAAGTCCATTTAATATTTTTATTGTTACCCATCTCGTGTGTGTTTTTCTTTATAAATTACATTAATTATTCAAGCACGAGGAAAACTAAACTTATGAAAAGACAACTTAAGTTTATTCCATTAGATGTCATTGTCATAAGCAAATTCGAATTTCACGTTTTTCGTTCCTTTCCATTCTATTTTTCTCATAAATGTATTAAAATAGTTTTTGAATTAAAATTTTAACTAATGCAATTGATTTCGGATTGAATTTTTTTAAATGTTGTGTATAAAGAATTATTTGATTGTGCTAAGCCTTATCATCCAGCTTTGAATAGACATGATAATCTTACGAGAAAATTCCTCCTAAAAGGCTGTTTTTAAAAGTGACACTACGTATAAGATATTCCTGTTTGATATCATTTCTCTTAATTATCCCAACTGTACAAATAAGGGATGTAACTATGAAGTATTAGTATGAACTATGTTTAAATGTTGAGTTAATTAATAATTAGTAATTTCTCTATTAGAAGAGGTAGATAGAATAATAATGATTTTTTTTTTTTCATTTTATTCCTTTAACTGGTTTGCTCGTACTACGTACAAGCTACAAAAAGCAGACCACAGCTGGTTTGCCCGTACACTGTACGGGTGTTGATATGTTCTGCTTTCTGTCTTGATTTGCATATATTTTTCATTCTTATAGTGTTATTATTAATGCTAGTGTTTTTAGAAGATGCAGTTTGTCCATGGTACTAAAATACTTCTCACCCAAGATTTTCTTTTTGTGGTGAAGGTGGGAATTTTTTTCATTGAAGGCAAAAATTTACATTCATGAAAATGTTCGATAAAGAACAGGAATTAGCAAGGCAATGAGCAATCTGTTGCTAGAGAAGAAATGAAAATAGAAGGATTATTCAAGAAAGCCAATATTATCTCTGTCCCCATTGCAATGTAAGACTTAGTATTACACCATGCTTCACATTGTGTGTGCAAAAACAAGGTGTGACACAAAAAAACGAGACTAAGTATGTAGCTTGAAAAGAGTGCAGTTGGCAACAACTGTTTTGATGACGTCATCCGACGCTCCTTCTCTATCCATGCGGCCAGTTTCGCCTCAGCCGATCACGCCAGTTGGGAGAACTATGTCATTGAGTGAACACATGCAACTGCATTCTGCCGGAAAAATGTCGAATCAACATCAAGTTTCTCGTAAAATTTAAGAAATCAGCTACAAAAATATTTCAAATATTAACCGGGGTTTATGGAGATTAAACATTGTCTCGTGCACATGTGTTTGAATTGCCTAAGTTGTCTCCAGGTGGAACGGACAGTGTGGGGATGAGGAACGTGTTGGGCATCCAAGGTAAGCGATTACAGATCAAAACATTGCCAAAATTCGTGATATGAGTGGGTTCCCATTCACATCAGCGGTCAGACTGTTATTCAAGACTACTACATCGAAATCCTAAAAAGACTGCGTGAAAAAATTAGGAAAAAAGGCCAGAATTGGGGAGGGAGGGATAGCTGTTGCACCAGGACAACACACTCACTCACACGACCCTTTTCTTGAGAAGTTTCTGACCAGCAAAAAAATTTACTGTGATGGGGCATCTTCCTTTTTCACCTGATTTGGTCTCATACGACTTTTTTTTATTTCCTACAATTAAATCTTACCTAAAGGGAACCCATTTTACTTCAGTTGAAGAGGTTCAGGCAAAAACGGAGAATCTCCTGAAGGGACTTTCAAAAACCTCTTTACAGAACTGTTACCAGCAATGGCAGCACCGAATGCAGAAGTGTGTGAGGGCTGGAGAGAACTGCTTTGAAGGTGATCATGTCGTGGAGAACTCTAATTCTGTTCGTACAATGATTTATTGCACCAGTCTCACTTTTTTTTTTTTTTTGAGTCACGCCTCATGTACATGTCAACACACACAAAATCCTCAACCGTTTAAAAATGATATCTGAACATGACATTTTTTGAGAGAAATTCTTTTAAACTATATAAAACATTTTTCTCAGAATGCAGAATGCACTTATAAAAAGTGAACATTTAGGGTAGCGATTCCCAAAGTGGTCTATATAGACCCCCAGGGGTCTATGAGGACCTGCCAGGGGTCCACATTCAACGAAAAAATAATTTGGGGGTCTATGAGGTGTAAATGAGGGGTCTACGATAGTGGCTCTCATTAATCCAGATCGTGACTTTAATTTTAAAAGAAAATTTAATCAAGTGGAAACCAGACTTACCTATTTACCAGATTCATTTTCTAAATTGAATAAGGTTCATTTGCAGTTACAAGGCAACTACATACATTTTATTAAAGCAAGGACCACATTTCAGCCTTTCTTGTCAGAATTATGCTAAAGGAGTATGATTTTGGACGTCGCAAATTTTCCCAGTTTCTCGATTGTCACAGACAATCTGCCAAAAAAAAAAAAGATGTTTTAACCTACGTCCAGCATTTAAATGTACTTTTTTTAGATTTTGAAACTAAGTTTGAGAATGTTTTGACTATCGTAATACCACTGTAGGCAATGTATTCATTTTGTTTTTTGAAAAAAAAAGAAGAATTCTTCACTAACGAACACTACAAGAATTCTTCACTAACGAACATCTTAGTTTAGAAACGCATGTCAACAATTTTGGCTTTGAAAAGATATACGTGTTATTTATTTCATATTATGGAATATATTGAGAAAGTTTTTAACTGTTTTTTTTTCTGTTGAGAAGGAGTTTCAGTGCACTTGCCAACCTCCAAAACAAAAAAAAGAAAGAAAAGACTGGGCACTATTAACTGAGGAGATATTTAGGGGTTAAACATGACAAGATTGGTGCCATATGTTGAAAATTTGTTATGTCATCCCCAGATTTATCCCTCCCACTAAAAGCATTTGTTTGTTGCTCAGTTATTTTATGAAACAATTATTTTATGCTTTAATTAAATTTTAATTTAATTAATTAACATGTGTTTTCTTAAGTTTTAAACACTATATTTCACTACAGTTAAAAATTTAAATCTTTTAAAGTAAGTTGTGCTATATAGCTGCTGTCAAAAACACATTTAAGTTGATTAATTTTCAAAAATTTATTATTCGGTAAGTAGGGTCTATCCCAAGTCGAAAAATCTGTCAAGGGGTCTATGAAGCAAAAAAGTTTAGAAACCTCTGATTTAGGGGTTTTTGTGTTCCCCAATTATAAAATAAAAAAATTATGTAATGAAATACTGTGCCTTTTTTTTTTGGAACGTATTTTGGGGAAATTGTCCGCTTAAGGAGTTAATACACTTAAATCCCTACTACT
The DNA here is from genome assembly GCA_019973935.1 of Trichonephila clavipes. NCBI lineage: Eukaryota > Metazoa > Arthropoda > Arachnida > Araneae > Nephilidae > Trichonephila > Trichonephila clavipes. The sequence continues at coordinate 175,832 of BMAU01000194.1, read as the reverse complement.
CTCGATAATTCAATATTTCAGAATAACCGTTGATGCTTTCGTATTATATAATGTTAAGAATAGAAACCTAGTTCTAAATATTTTAAAATTTTGTTCTGATAAGCCGAGAGAAAAGAGTTGACGAAATAAATTTTTTGATATCGTGTGTGAATCTTTTATTTTTTGATTACAGACGCGCAATATTTTAATTCTTTGATTGTTAGAGTATAATTATTGAAATATGTATATTTTTTATTTTGTAAGCATTAAAAGAAATGAACATATTCAATTCCAAAAATGCATCATTTTTGGAACTATTAAATCAAATAATCCCATTACACTAGGGAAAGGTAGTTGCATATTATGATTACATAATATTGCATGATATATATATATATGGAAGTCGAGACATAAAAATTAGTACACATTTTCTAAGAATCTTCTGGCAGCTCATTCCAGGTGTCATATATAAAGCGAATTAAACAAAAACTATTGAACGAAATCTTTAAAAAAGCATAAATTATCTTGTCCGAATTGCATTTGTCGTATTTCCAAATTTATTTTGAAATGTGAAAGATAAATATGTTGAGTAACTGCTCAAGTTTGAGTGTTACAATGTCAAATTTTAACATATTTATATCAAAATTGTTTTAATGATTTAAATTTGGAAAAGGTATTTTATGTACTTTTTGAAGAACTTTTATAGTTGAACCTTGAGGCAGAAGGAAGAAAAATATAATTCATTATATATTAAAAAAAGAAAACACATTTATCTTTGCAATTCATAAAAGAATCGATGTTTTACAATTTTTTGCTGCCCTCCCCCCTCATTACCACACAACTTTAACATTTTATTAATGCTGATCTTCTGTAAGAGTTCTTTTTAATTTGTGTAATCACATTGTTTTATTCGAGTTTTATTCCGGCTGTTTTCTCCAAATGAACGAGAACTTGAACTAAACGGGGAGCACATTTTCAGACAGAAAACTGTCTCCATTTGAATGAAAATTTGCAACTTTGTAATTCATACATCTGCTTATAGTATAGCGTTTTTAAAATTTCAAAATATTCGATAAATAATTTATATATTATTTTAACACGTAAAAAAGGGGTCGCTCATTTAGCATTACAGTATAGGAGAAAAATTGCGAAGCACATTTTATACCAGAAAAAAATGAATCAACTGAGATAAAAATGAGTTGTACGACAAAGTAGGCTGTTCTCTATAAAAGCAGTGTTTTCAAAACATTCTACATATGAGCACCCCTTCTAAAATTTTCATAACGCTGAGTACCCACCTTCAACTCATTAATAACAATCAAAATATATTTATTATTTTTATTTTTTGTGACACAAAATAATATAAAAAAAGGAATAAAATTACTCATAATAAGATATAAATAAAAGTTATATCATAAATAACATTTATTTGGATTAATGAGAAGGATAAAATTGTTTGAGCTGAGAGGACAGTCCGTCATAATTTGGTTCGCTGCAGTGAGGTCTTAAAGCAGTATTTCCCAACATTTTTTGTGTCATGCCCCACTTTAACTTTTCTAAAGTTTTTATGCCCCCCCCCATGTAACATACACAATATTTAATATTAAAAAATTGATTTGTTCACTTAAGAAACATAAATGATGGATTCTAGGAATAAATCACTTTCAAATTGTTAACAAAACACAGTAAGTAAAATTTCAAAATATATAATGAAAAACAGGAATTAAAATTCAAAATAATTTTAATAAGGATTTTTCCATATTAACTTGTCATTTTAATTTAGTGAGATCCTTGCGCTTGATGCTTGCTGCAGAGAGATTTTATATTGGGTTCCAATTTGGTTAGCTTAAGTCTCAAATCCCCACGTTGTGTTATATCCAGCCGATTTCTTTTTTTTTTATCAGTAAATCATTTACAGCACTAAATCCACATTCAGCCAAAAATGAAGATGGAAACGGTAGTAATAGCTTTCTTGCGCATTTGGTTGAGTTTGGGTATCTTATTTCCGTTTCCTCACAAAGCCATGCCATCGCACTTTTTATTCTAAATAAAGTTTTAACTGAGTCATCATTTTGCAATTCGGCGAGTTCTGCTTGATACTGCATATTTGATAGATCAGACAAATCCACTAACATTGGCTGCATCATCGATGTTGGGAAATCAATTTGTTTTAAATCTAAAAATCTTTCTTTTATAAATTGGCTGATACATTATTCAAATGATTTACAATAACTAGTAAAGTGGTATCAGTTACTTCACATTTTTGGAGCCAGTGGAACTGTTCAAAGTTTTTGTTGTTAATATGTTTTTGACATAACTCGATATTGGTAATAAAACCAAATATCTTCGCTTTTGCATGGACAGGAGTTTTATTTGTTCCTTGAAGTTGCTTATTTAATATGTTTAGTTTTTCAAAGATATCGGCTAAATAACTCACAAATGTTTTACCATCGATTGTTAATAGTTACTTCATTTCTGGTTTGTCGTTCAAAAAATCACTAAGAGTATCAAACAGTTCCATAAATCTTTTCAAGCAGTTTCCTTTAGATAGCCACCTTACTTCAGTGTGAAGTAAAAGTCTCACATGGTCTTCATTTTGTTCTTCACAAAATAGCTTGAAAAGACGCTCACATTTGGCACTAGCTTTAATAACATTAACACATTTTATTACAGTATGCAGTACTTCGTTTAGAACAAGCGAGATGTTTTTAGCTACCAAGTTTTGCCTATGAATAACACAATGCACAAGAATCATTTCTGGATTCGCATCTTTCATCAATTTTAAGCAGCCATTTTTCTTGCCCATCATATTAGGAGCACCATCTGCAGCACAAGATGTTATATTTTTCATTGGTATATCATTGACATCTAAGTAGTTTTTTAGCTTATTAAATATATCTTTGAAGGTAGTGGTGCTTTTTAATCTTTTACAGAACAACATTTCTTCTGCAAAATACCCTTTATCAATATATCTTACGTAAGTTATCAATACAGCCCCACTATCTCTCAAAGTTGATTCATCCATTTGCACTACTGAGAATTTTCTTGTTTTCAGCTTTTCAACAAGTTGTTTTTCAATATCTTCGCCCATTTCATCTACTCTTCTACTAACAGTATTTTTACTGAGTGGCATAGCTTTTACATCTTTGTCATCTTTTTCAAGAACCGTTTTGAGCAATGCTGATATTGACGGCTTTATTAAATTCTCTCCTAGTATAGTGTGATTTTTTCCAGTTTTAGCGATGAATAATGAAATTTGATAAGTAGCTTCAAGAATACAATTATTAGTTGAAGTATGGGCAGTAAATAGCGACTTTATTGTTCTTTTTTCAAAGTTTTCCTTCAATGTTTTTAAGTAACTCAAATCTGAGTTAATATGAGCACTATGTTTCGCCTTCAAATGCGCCTCAAGATGACCTCGTTTCATTCATTCGTTACTCAAGAATTGCTGACATAAAAGATAAAAAGGAATCCGTTCAACTTGAACAGCAGGTATGAACCCAAATTTTAAATATTCCTCCGAATATTGACGAGTTTTTTTCTTGCTTGCTCTACTCATTTTACTATGGGCTACAAGAAATAAAAATAAAATCAATAAAAAATACTATTAAAATATGTGTTAAATTTAATTCACTGCGACGTGGAGCAAAAGAATACTAAAAATACAATATTTATTTAAATGTATGTAACACATTTACTACACTGCGACCGCAAATCAAAAGGTACCTAATTTTTTTCTATTTAAAAAAATTCTCTCGAAAGTTACACTTCTAAAATTAAAAGAAATAAAAAATACCAATTATATCTATATAATAAATATGTATATTTATAAAAACAACGAGCTTCTACTACAGCTTTGATGAGCACTTATTTCAGATTAAGACCAACAGAATGATGTAAAACACTACAGGTGTTGCGATAGGCCAATTAGGTGCAAACAACTGCGCTGTTTAGCAAATTTCTTGACTGGCCGGGGCTATGTCCCCCTCCCCGCAGATGGCACACTCCGTGGTGAACCCCGGACGAAGCCAATCACCCGGTTGATATTTTAGTCTCGTCAAACAAAATTATGCCTATTAATTATTTAAGAATTCGCTTTTTTGATAAATTTGGCACCGATATCTAGCATTGCATTTAAATGGCCCGGAGCGGAAGGGTTAGTGTTGTGTCGTATCCATTTTCGAATTGCCCCCCTGCGGAACGCCCGCGCCCCCCTGTGGGGTGTGGGCCCCACGTTGGGAAACACTGTCTTAAATCATGAGCCAACTGAGCCAGTGGCTCGGCTCAGCCTCAATAAGATCAAAATTTGAATGATTTCAACGGTCAAGTGTTATTTCTTCTTGTATTCTCCTAGAAACTAGGAAAATTTCGGACTTTTACTTCGAACGATTTAGTCCTATACCTACGAACAGTCCTATACCTACCATCATTACTTATTCAATCTAATGACTGCCGTTGGTCGAGCCGGTTTGTGCGATTGTAAGTATACACGTTTATTTGTTTCGGGTTATTGTTTGTACGAGTATTTGACAACGTATTCTAAGTACTATCTACTTTTAAGGGCCGGGTGGGGGGGGAGGCCTACATTTGTGTAGAAGCCCAGTGCCTATTTTTGAGTAAGGGTTCTAAGGCCTCAAGAAGTCTTAAGACATCCCTGGTTCCCTGGTTAATTTTAATCTCAGATTCGGTTCCGCGTCCAATAGTCTTAAGGTGACCAGTTTTTCTTTACAATGAAAAGGAGAACGCGCCCGCTTCGAAAAATGTAAGAACAAGTTACAACGTAAATACATGAAATATTTTAATGATTCAAATAAAAATACACTAATTACACTTACAATCATTTTAATTAATTACTTAAACGCGTATTTTCCCATTGAATGATTGTTTTGTCAATTTATCATTTTCTAATACATCGGAAATTTCGGAGCAAAATAATATCCTTCATACTGAATTTTACGGTAAGTACTTTAGCTAAAGTATCAATATTCAATGATTTTTGTTTCACTTTTCGAAAAATCATTTCCAACAAATCATTTCCAACTGAAAGAACTTTTTCAACTTCTGTATTAGTTCCAGGGCGGGACAATGTAAATTCAACAAGAATAACTAAATTATCATATGGAAAGTGTTCGTTTTTGAAATGGTTAAGTATTTCCACCTATCTTTTATCAATTTCAGCATGCTGATTTTCCAAATGTTGTATTCCATTCGAATTTAAATATACATTGAGTCTTTTAATTTTTCAGACAATTGCATCAATTTTAATATCGGGTATTTCTTTCGATAAAAACTCAACACAATTTTCTATATCTGCTCAATTTACTTGTGATGAAGTCAAAAAGTACCACTGAAAACTTTTATTTCCTGTGCTATTTGTTTCAGACCATTCTTTGATATATTGGAAATATGTTTGGTTCGCCTCTGAATAGAAAAGGAGGACAAGCAGGAGGACGCTTTTCGAAGGACAGAACCTATAAAAACAGAACTGTCCTCCCTAAAGGAAGACGGTTGGTCACCTTAAATAGTCTGAACATGCTATGCCCCAAGGCACATAACAAACATTTCCTATAAGAAAAATCACACGAAAGCTAAAAATATACAGGCTGGAGAAGCTATTGACTAATAACTTAGCAAGTTGTCTCTGAAACGAAATGTGGTATATTCCAGGCGTTTTGACTCATGAAAACACAGAATTAGGCGCAGCTAAACAGTGCATATCCTTACCAAACTCAGATGCAACACGTACTCCTCCCTCAAATTTTTTCCGTATCCCTGGGGGTACGCGTACCACACTTTGGGAAACAACGCTCTTTAGGATAGTAAATCCAGAATATAATATTATTGTTTAAATGCTTTTCATCTGAAAAAAATATTACAAATCTGGGTCCTATTCTTTAACATTACGCGAAGATAGCCTTAAAAAATTTTATTTAAATAAAATCAATTTTTAAAGCTTTTAAGGTTTTTAAGCGCGAAATCTAAGCATGCAAGCAATTTAATCTGTTTCAAGTGACTATCAAGAATTTAACTGCATTGAATATCAAATACCAAAATAAGCATAACAAATTTAACATTATGTGTAAATGATACGAAGATTAAACAAAAATTTATCACTGAAGTTCGATTTTTTTTAGGAATCGAAGCAGGGCATTGACCCAGCGTAATTGATCATGGGTGTAACACTGCCAACGATCTTTTAAATACGCCCTATTGGTCATCGAGGTGATATATGAACCCGACCATTTGAATAGTGTGGAGTTTCACGTCAGACTTGCAGATGTTTATTAAAATTGGTCATTCTAGGTTTGAGACAGACGAAAGAAGAGGCAACCAGTGCGATTTGGACATGTGACACATTGAACAGTTGCCGCCTAGATCTTTGTAATGAGATTAAACTAATTATAAAAACGTGCTAACGCAATATAATTGTAAAAGCAGAAGGATTTACTGAACACCTGCTTTTTCTTTTAATATTAATTTGAGAGAGTTGACTTTAAAGAAATAAAAAAGATTTCCTTCATTTTTGAATGTTTTTATTTGTCCTTCATACGAAAATTCCTAACTAAAAAACTGTAGTTTTCATAAAATTGTTGTTAGTATTTACGCTTTAAAGTCTACAGTTTTATTTAAATAATTTAACTTGTCTTTCAAATTTTTTAATTCGCAATGCTATTACTTCGAAAAATATCTTTTGGACTACGAGTTGGTTTTTGAATAAATTTGCTTTTATACTAAAGAAGTAATTTTAAATTTAATAACATGTTAAAACTGAATTTAAAATGTTTTTTCGTATGGTATATTTCAATCAGCATCAAAGTTAATGTATTTTCATTTTCTTTTTGAATTAAGAAAAAGCAGGACTAGAGACAATTTTATTTGAATAATTATGTCGAAATAAAAATACCGAACTTATTCTTTAAAAAATGTATGAAAAACTTTTTTTTTTTACTGTATCTGGAATTGTTCTTTTTATCAGAAAGACATGTGTTTAATTTCGTTCATAAAAATAAGCATTATTAGTTCTTGATTCATGCATCGCAAAAAAGATACCTCAAAAATTAAAAGAATTTGGAGCGAGAACGATTTGTTGCTTTGCATATTAAAAATTATTAACTGTCAAAAAAAAAACTTCACTTGTGAGCATTTATTATTAAATAAATTAACAACTAAATAAAATTGAAATCTCGGATGTATCACATAATAATTTCATGGGATTACCCAATTCACGAAATATTCGTTGAATATAAAGTTTCTATGTTAACCTTTTGCATCTTAGAATATTTAATTAAACTTTTAATCATTATTTGTACTACTGTGCTTCTAGCATTTAAAGGAGAAGCTTTACTTCTCTTGCATATTTTGCTTTACATTGTTTGAATTTATAGTGCTTGGGAGAAATTCATTGATATTTTCAGTCAGTTTGACTTAAAATAAAAACTTGAAGCTTAAAAAAAATATTTATTTGGTTTTAAGTGAAATAAAATAATTTATTACGTTTTTGTTCTCTTCTTTTTAAGAGCTGATGTTAACTACTTAATTTTTTTTTTAATATTTAACTTATGTGATGTTAAAATTTATAAATACTTTGTCTTTTTTAAAAATTAATTTCAATTAATTTTGTAGAGGAAATTTATCTCTGCCTTTTTTTCTTGGCAGCTGATTTAATTTAAAATGGAAAACATTTTTGCATATTTAAAAATATAATTAGAACGAACGTAATTATTAGTTATTAATCCTTTTTAATTATTTTATGTATGTATTAATAGTTAAGTAATAATATAATTCTTATGTGCCAAATACTAAGTTTCAGCAGACGATTTGTTTTGAAATTTATTTCTTTGCCAACAGATATAGAATTTTAGTTAGTTAATGTGTTGTAAATAAAATGTTTTTTTTTCGAAGCTTTTCTGAAGTAATATTTCACTTATATTTACCACTACTTCCACTAAATTGACTCGCATTCTCTACAAATAAATCAATAGTTCTTTCTTGTAATTACCATGTAAATAAGTATTAAGAATTTAATTCAACATTTAAATCAACAGAGATGTGGTACTTATTTTTTATGAAATATGACTGACATTTCATTTTGTATGATTCTAAATTTGTACCCCTGAAGTAAGAGTATTATTTCTATTTCATATTATAATAACAAATGGTTCATTAAACAATGACTTTTCTTTTTTCTTTTTTTTCCTACTGTATTTTTTCGAATTCATTAGGACTTATAATATACACTATTTTTAAAAAGGTTATACAGTACTGGTTTGAGTTGACTAAACTAGCAGATATAAAGTTTTATATAATCTCTAACTTAAACAAAAGACAAGAAAAAATAAGGAAGATAAAGGAAAGATGGTAAAACGGATATAGTGTTCCAAAAATTTTATTTCAGCTATTAAGCTTTGGTTTAAAAAATATATATGTACCGTAAAATCTGGCGTATAACGCGCACTTTGAACACAAAAAATAAGATCGAAATTTACGGGGGCGCGTTATACGCAGGGTATAAAAATGAGGGCTTTAAAAATTAAAAAATAAATGAGCATAAAAAAGTTAAACTTCTAAATATTTCGAAATACTATTTATTTAAAAGACATGACATTCTTATTGAACTTAAAAGTGGTAGTTCTAAAAGTATACTATTTTTGCAATTGCTTAGATAAACACCTCGAATAAATCGCTTCTAAACATAACAGCACTGCATTTGTACATTTCAGGTTTCTTCGTAAAATAGGGGGTGCGCGTTATACAGCGAATATACCTAAAATTTAAAAATTGCAGCTTGAAAGTATGGTTGTGCGTTACACGCCGGATTTTACGGTAGGTCACAATCATTACCCGAAGCAGATAACTTTTCGAATGGATACAGTATTATTTACTTCTGTTAAATGGCAGTATATATATATAACTCCGTTTTTACCTTAATTTAAAATCTGCGACCGATACTGCACATTGTACCGAGAAGAAACAAAACGTGAATTGGAACATCTCAAACGCCATTTTTTTTTCTTTGTTTATTCCTCGAACTTTCCAAAACCTATAATCGAACAGCATGGGCTGGTTTCTACATCGGGAAAAAAAATCAGAGATAAAAAAAATAATAATAAATAAAAGGATGTCTTTGATTAAAATAATAAAACTAAAAAAAAGAACGTCTTGCCCACGAAGAGAGCAGTAGAAACATGCGCAAGTCAGGCGACCTTGACCCTGCTGAGCGCACTAACGTGTTGCTGTGCCAGACAGCTTTTTATGCCCCTTGTATTACATCACTTGACTGCATCCTGCACAACTCTTCCCTGGCTTGGAGCTGTCAAAGAGGGTTTTACTTTCTTTTTCTTTTTCCACCAACCACCGATTAATTAATCATATAGCTTCATTTCACCTAAAGTTTTCCTGCTGAAATTAATGATACTATGTGGGAAGATTGCGATTGAAGATTCGATGGCGAAAAATGTATTTCTGTGAAGGTAATAAACACATGTCTCTTCCTCATTTAGAAAAAAAAAGCTTACCCTTTGAACTCTTACGGCTGTATTGTTAGAAACAATGCCAACTAGATTTCATGTCTGACCTTGATGATGTCTGATAGTGGCGCGTGCGGCTTAAAGGTCCCAAGATTACATAAACTGCTCCTTTATTGCTGCATGAAGTGTTTTGTAAGGAGTTAGGTTTTTGGTTTTTCGTACGTTAAATTTCCATAATCGTAATTTTCAAAAAAAAATTAGATTTTCTTATCTAATACGTATACCTTTAAATAAATTTGTTCAGTGAAGTTAGGATGAAAACATAACATGGAACACTATATAGAATAGGGATGGCGATCGAAAACCGATTATTCGAAGAATCGGTTTTTCGAGCCCAAAAAATCGATTTTTTACATCGATATGTAGCACTGAATCGATTCAGTGAATCGAGATTTCATCCTAGAGAAACGACATTCGATTTTTTTCTGTTTTGGTAAGAACTATAAAATATGGTACTTACAATTAATTGAATATACTATGTTTAAAACCCGTAATATTACGGTATTGGTGGTTAAAGGGTTAATTACTCAAAAACTCGCAAGATGCCTGCGTGTTTAGTTTCCTTCGCCTCTCTTTAATAAATAAAAAAAAGTTACGTTTGTAATCTTTGACTTTTTGTATTTCTTGATATTACGTCATTTGTTTATGGCTAGATTGACAGACTGTCGTATTTTATTGTTATTAACGAAATTGATATTTATTTTTATGTAGTGTTTGTTACGGAATAATAAGCAATTTAGGGTATAAATCGCTGTAAGTATCTTGGGATCATTTGTTCCTTGAGCGCCTTTTTTCGATTGTGGCAACATCGCAAGTGATGAGCGGAACCCCTTGGAACCCAGTAGACTTGACAGACTATTGTTCTTAAAAAGCTTCGATCTTAAGCATTGGGAACTATAAACTATATAATTTATTTTCTAAACTTTTTAATGTAAAAAATACATTTACAAAATAAATGTCTTCTTTTGTACCTGATACTTTGATATGGTAATAAAAATAATTGTAATAGTCGAATTCCCTGAACTAAAAAAAACCCCTGATTTTACTGATAAAAGATCGTTTATTATGGTATTTTTCTTGTTTTTCATAAAATGGATTTATATTTACATTGTAAATGCAGACTTGGAAAAAAATCAATTTTTTAGAAATCGATCTTTTAGACTACGATTTTTTGTGAATCGATTCTTCAGGTTACGATAGAATCCCTGAAATTTTGAATTTGTTCGGAATTCAAAATGCAGAACTTTCAACTGGCAACAGTGAATTTTAACATCGCGTAAAAATGCACTTTTCATGCTCTATTTGTAAATTATAAAAACTTCAACTTCATCATAATTTAGTTTCACTAAAGTTATGAATAATTTTTACACATTGAAGAGAATAATTACTGTTTTAGGTCAATTATTTTATTTTAATACGTAGAACTATTTTAAGAAACTCTACCAATTGGCTGTTATTTTAATTTGACCAGTTTTTTTACAATGAAAAGAAGGACGAAAAATTACAACGTAAATTTATAAAACATTTTAGTAACTCACAATACACTAATTATGCCTAGATCTCTTTCAGGTTTTTACTTAAACGAGTATTTTTCAATTGAAGGAATTTTTTTTGTCAATATATCATTTTCTAATATAACGGAAATTTGGGAGCAAGAAATATCCTTCATAATGAATTTTACGGTAAGTGCTGCATCTAAAGTATCAATATTCAATCTTGATGTCTCATTTGTTCAAAAATCATTATCAAATGAAAAGACTCTTTCAATCGCTTATTTTTCCATTGTTCTAATTTATCAGAATTTAAATATACATTCAGTGTTCTCATTTCTTAAGCAGACGCGTAACAGTTCGGCCTGGCATCTCTGAATCGAGATTAATACATTAGTTTTAAAATATTGAAAAGGAGAACAAGTTTGAGGATACTTTTTGAGGAAGGATAGAACCTTTAAAAGAAGGTCTGTCCTCCTTAAAGGATGACGATTGGTCACCTCATTGTTATTGTGGACTTCACAACATTTTGACGATAAATAAGACTACACGAAAAATTTGTAGCAATGATCTATTTCAGAGTAAATTGTCTAAAACCAATTTTTTGACACGAAAGAAATATAGTAAAAAGCATTCTGCTCTAAAGATTGCGAGGAGAAGCTTCAAAACCTGCATACCACACTACAAAAAAAATGTTTCATATATATTGTTTTATAATCTTGGTAAGTCGATACTATATAAGTCGCAGTGCCACAAACTTTGCCTTTAAAGTTGTTTAAGTTCTTTGAATATTTTTAGAAGTACGTTTAATTTTATTAAAAAAATAGTATTACTGTATACAATGATACAAAATTATGGTATTAAATGAAGAAAAAAAGTTAAAAACTGAGATTTTTATTGGTTTTAAAAAAATCAAGCAATATGAGCTCCTAGATCCTTAAAAAATTCACTTACTATATTCGATGCTTTGTTAAGTCTCTCTTCTTTATTTCTTTAAAGCATAATTCCAAGTTCAGGAATCAGTCTTTTCAATTTCCATTTACAAAATCAAGCGTTAGCGTATTGTTTACATAAATGTGAAGGTACAAGGACGCGAGAAAAACCCGTAGTGAATTCGTTCTTTATAAAAAAATAGTTGATTATATGTATTTTTAAAATTGATTTTAGAATATTTTAAGAACCCAAAAAGCGCTGCAATTTAATAATGCAATGATTATTGAGTTCTGTTTAAAACTGTATGAAAATTATTTATTAGTACAGTTGACAGTGATAAGAATTGAATATAGTTTGAATTTTATACAACTTTTGTGTGATCATGAGCAACACAGAAATGAAATGAATGAAGCATTAAAATAGAAGAAATATGAACACATGTTAGGAAGTTTTAAAACTAAGACAAAGAAATTTTCATCTTTTTTAAAGGTCATTTTTATTTTGCAACTAACATGTGCAAAATTCATTTGTACAGTTTTCCTGAATCAGATTTCTTATGAACAGATTCTACAAAAGAATCTTTTTAATCGACCATAATTTGTATCAGGACATCGAAATGGCCACCTAAATCAATTTTTATAAAATATAAAGCATTTTGGTCTGAAATAACGGAAAAAAAAGACAGAATAGAAAATTAGAATAAGTTACTCTTTCGATTTAATGTCGTGAGTGAGAAAGGCTATTAGAGAATATCTTTTGTACTGTCAAATTCTTCTAATAATTCCTATTTCGAAACTAACGATTTTTGATTCATTTTTTTACTTAATTAATATCAATGTGTACAAAATTATTCCTTATTTATCATCAGCATATATTATGTTACGTGTATTCGCCAATGCTAACCTAATGTCATAAATCCATACGTTATAAAAAAATTTAATGAATTCATTTCTTGTAGAATAACAGGGCTCTTTCAGTGTAACTGAAATAGCATATCTGTATCTTACCGACTACCAGACAGGCGGTTTACTTCCAAAGAAAAAAAAAGAAAATCAAAAAAGAAATTAAATTCAGCGCAGATGGAACACTTGACGGAAAAATCGTCTGGCAGAAGAAACCGAGCCATATACGCCGCGAGGAAGCGACCTTGAGCCTCGACATTCGCTATCTGTAACAAGGGCCGCCGCATGACGATATGTGTGCACTCACACATCCGCACATGCTTCCAGACACTACACACATCCACACATAACAGCTCTACATCTACCTTCGGCAAAGAAGATCACGGGCAGGCAACTTTTTCTTCCGGGACGATAGGGTTAAATTCATAATCGGTCCGCCTCGCTCCCACGGTCAGAAAAATGAACAGGGAAGGGGGAGGGGAGGATGGTCCAGCCTCAAGGCTCTGCAACCCCCTACCTCCTTAGCCTTTCGATGGTGATGATGATGATGCAAAGAAAAGCTTTCTCCTCTCATCTCATTTTATCTCTGGAAACCTGTTGGAGTAGATGAGGAGTATGTATCGGAGGGATAGGAAGGATTTAAAAAAATTTTATATATATTATATAATGGCAGTGGCTCTGAAAATATTTTTAACCCTTTCAAGACGGAGCTATTTTTCGCCGCATTCTTGAAGAAGTAGGTCAAACAATTCTCTGCCTCTCTCTCTCTCTCTTGTGTATGGTACCACGTGCTAGAAGTTAACCTTCACCTACGAGAGGGAGGGGGGAATTATATAGTTAGTCGGGGGGAGGGAAGAATAGAGAAGGAGGGAAGCAGGTATATCGAAAGCTGTATGGAATGCCATGGTTACAGATTTCGACAGCTGGCAACATGTGTAGGAAGTATAGAATTTGAGAAAGGTGTCAACAGAGAGGGGAGTAATGCGGAACATATTGTATCCAAAGGGGTACGGTCCGTTAGGTAAGTACAGTGATAATTTTTTTTTTATTAAAACCCCCAAAGGGTCTTTTTTGCATGCGTGTTGTAGTGCTGCTATTCGAAACACTTTCTTGGTTTTAACTAGTCCAAGTTCAAATTATAGCTGGTGTGAGAAAATGTGTGTGCTTGTTTTAATTAGACAGCTGTTTTCGTTTTATTGTGTATATTAAATCTAATTTACTTTCATTATTATTATGTTATTTATCTAACATATAAATATGTATATATTCACTATTTACTGTATCTGAAGGATTTTTACGTAGCAAACATTAATAAGTTGTGCCATGTGTTTATATTTTTATGTCTAATTATATTCTTAACTGAACTAGACTGCATAGAGAGAAAAATAACAGAGACTGACTCATGTTTGCGTATTACTGAGATCATGTGCTCTTTGTTTACATTTTTCATGCCATTTTGTTTATGATTTTCATTTTTGATTATGCAAATATGTTATTTGTTGACTCTGAAACTATTTGTGTAATGGAGATTATTAATATTAATTTATTTATGTATATTGTAATGTAGTAATTATGTAAATTGTGAAGAATGCGAGTTGCATTGCTGTGTTTACTTAAGTTTAATTATTTTGTTTTTATTGATCATATAAATTTTTTTCATTTCTTAAATCAGTTTTTATTTTAGCTAATAAAATCATATTATTCATAATTTAATCAAACAGATTTTCTTCACTTAAAATTTGGAAAATTTATTAATTTTTTATAAATAACTTAATACAAATTGAAATTGATTACCCCTTTATTGTAATTATTTCTATATCTTTATTATTTAAAAACAAATTCGGATTTAAATGAATCAATACATACTTATTTGAGATATTTTTGTTTATATCTAAATAAATGAAAACATTTGATCATTAAGATAAACAGAATTTATTTATATTTTATACAGAATAATTTGTGTATTTAGTCATAAAAGTGAAGTCTAGCAAAAATTTATTTAAGTATTTTTATGAAATATATATTGTATGGGGTACTAGAAAAATTCTATAATTTTTATATGTATAACAAGCATTTTTTTTTACTGTAAGTGTTTCTAAAGGACTTTGTAATCTCCAGTACTATTTACTTTCATGTTTAATTTTGATAATTTAAATATATTTCTATTTTTTTTAAATTTTCACATTAAATATTAAAATATTTATTCTTGAATGACATTTTTGATTATCTCATTAATTTGAGATGCATACACATAATATACATCATTAAAGAAAATGTTCAAATATAATATGCATGCAATAATTTGGATATGTATGCAAATATATATTGTATAGATATTTATTGTAAAAATATTTAAAAATAACTCAGCTTAATCTAAACGTATAAAGTATTACTAAAATACATTGGAAATTAGAATAAAAATAAATATTGTATTAATGTGAATTTTTACTTCGTATCCATATTTTTGTAGTCGATAACTTTTGAAAGCTATTAATTTTTTAGTGCATAAAATTTCACAAGAATTTTTTGAAAATTCTCAATTTTTTTTCAAATGTACTTTGTAATTAGATTATCTTATAATACTCAAAAACTGAAAAAATGGAAGGAAAGAAAATAATTAACAATTATAAAGTAAAGTTGAAAATTTCACTCAGTTTTATTTTACGGCAATCGTTATTATTGACTCTTATTCCTTGTTGGTTTTCAACAGCAATTTTCTGGACTGATATATACCGTTATTTTGTTGATTCAATACGTTTTACTAATACTGAAATTTTACGAAGATTTATATCATCATATAACTGCCATACATAAATGCTCTCCACTGGAACTTTATTTTTCTGAATGTTAAAGGAAAAAAATTCTCTGTTTTAATTTTAGTGGAAAAAGTTCTACATCAAAACAATCCTTATCAAGATAAAAAGGAAAAATAAATAACTTGATTCACTTCATATACTTTAGAAATAACTTCAAGCTAAATGAAATATTAAAAAATTGATTAACAAAATGTGCATTCTTGAAGATGTACAAACTGTGCATTTTTTGTAGCGTGTATCTTATTATAAGAAGTATTATCTTATAAGTTGAATACAAAAGTACTTTAACAAAGAAAAAAGAAAAATAGGTTTATATACTTTTCTAATTAATTAAATGATTTTCAATTTTCATTTCCTTGATGTAATTTTATTAACGTAATTTATTCAAATTATCTTTACTTTTAAATTAAAAAAAATTGTCCATCCAAAGTCAAAAATGATACTAATATGCGATTATTGTGTACAAATTAAAAGCCAGCTGATCATCAAACAGTTTAAATATAGTGTGTGAATTAACAAATTGAAATAAATCGTTTGATAAACGAATAATAATTTGGATTCGAATAACTAGAGATATTGTTCTATCATTTTTTAATTATTTCATTAACTTTATTTTTAATGTTATTTTTACAGTAAAATAGCTCGAGTTAGACTATTTATAATTTTTCAACTATTTCTCAAATATATTACATGCAAGTACTAAGGAAGGCAACCATTTTTTATTCGTCTTTTAGAATTTTGGACAAACAGAATGCATTTACCAAAACGGTGAAAATAAAAATACTGTGAATCGGTACACAAATAAAAATAAAGCTTAAGATACTGCACAGATGGAACATATTAAAAACATTCTTATAATAAATGAAGAATTTTTTGAGTGGCAATAAAAGTGGATGGAAAATTTTGCTTTAATTGAAAAACTTATTTATACTAATTATACCTTAAATAAAAAAATTATCCTAAGGACTTTTTTTATCAATATGTAGTATATTCCTATAAAGAAATATTAAATTTCTGGTGTAACATAAAGACTTAAGCAAATTCTTTTCGTGTTAGTTTCTCCAAATGATTCAAAGAGAGTAAAATGCCTGAAGTATATATTTTACTGAAGCAAAGTAACATTTATCATAATTTTTTTAGATTTTTATTTCTATTTAGTTGATTTACAGTTTCCGGAGATATATTTTAAATTAAAAGCCTTCGTTTCTTGTAATTTTCCTATAAAAGGAAAAACCTTTTTATTAAGTCTTTTCAAGTTAAGAGTCTGGGAAATTTGGGTGTGTTAAGTAGTCTTGGGTGTGGCATTTGTTTGAGCTCAATGCAAATATTACTCGTTTCAGCACCATTTTTATTTGTCTATACAAAAGGGTTCGCACGCATTTTTTAACTGTTTGTAATTTATTTTCGGCAGATTCATACTATATGAAATGCTTCTTCAATGAGAATATTATTTATCACCAGCATATTATTAACTTGTAAGTAAATATTTTATTCGAATAAAAATTTATAAGAGGCCTTTGTTGTTAAATTTAAATTTCGGTGATGCATGATTCGAAGTTTCTAAAACCGATTGTTTTTTCCCCTTGTTTGTTTTGTTAAATCCAAATGTATCATTTTTCAGATTTAGAAAGATGTAAAAAAGTGATAACTTTTTCAAGTATATTTTATATATGTGTAATGTTTAATGGGATATGAGAAAATAATTATTAAAAAATCAGATGATATTTAAAATATATCTTAGCTATTATACTTACCTGTTGAAGTGTATTTTTGGTATATATTTTTGCCTGTTAAGTAAGCTTTACAAAAACGATTTGTTTAAACCTTTGCATGAAAATTTTTAGCGAATATGAAAAGAAAAATGAAAGGAAGATATTACTGTGTATAGTGTAGGATAAAATAAAGTAAAATAAATAAAAACTTTCAAATTATTTATGAACAGCTAAATATTAGAACTGTCAACGACACAAACATATTCTACATATAGCAAAAATCATATAACATGGGTTCTTTTAAAAAAAATTCTTATAGCTAAATTTTTGTAAAATGGGCTTTTTCTTTCTGAAAAATTAATAATTTTCCACACTAACTGAAATTAAAAAAAGCAAATAAATTTTAAAACCGAAAGTAGTTGTTGAAAGAGAGAGATTATTGAATTCAATTATAATTATTCGTTCCTTTTTAACAGGAAGTATTTTTTATAACTGTTCAAATTCAGTTGAATGAAACTTTGATTAATAAAGCTTTATTTTAAAGCAGGATATGATAAATAACTCATCTTTGATAAATATGTCTTAACTTCTTGCTGTAATAAAATGAATCTTGATTTCAAAAACAAATGTGTTGTGACCTACGGGCTTTGTGGTCTCATATAAGAAGCAGCCAATCAAATAATTTCTTCTATTTTGTCATTGGTTCCTTGGCATTATTTATGTGTGTCGGATCTTACCATTAATTTGTCATTTGGGAAGCTCCATCCGTAAATTAATTGCTATTTTGATAGAAAAATATTAGCATATAAAATACATTTGTATCTTTTCAGTTGATACAGCATATGTTTGCTGTCTAAGTAAATAATCGATTTAAAACTTTTCAATAATTGTTAGAAAACCAATTTGCTTCTTTTTTTAGCAAAATTATGTTTCCTTTATCGAATTTTTATAACACCTTTTATATTTTTGGACACTTTCCTTTCATTTTTTAAAATTTGTAGAATTTTTGATACAAATATACGCATGTATATAATGCAGGTTTGATTTTCAGTTGTAATAAAATATATCTTATTTATTTTAACAAATCGTGTAATATTTAGACTATTCTTATCGATATTTTCTTGAAAATTGACACAAATGATTTATATATAGTATACTACACTTTTATAGTATCAACATAGAGCTCTAAGACATAATGTATCTGAACAATATGGAACTGCATTATATAATCTCCTTACAAATTCTCAATAACTGTAAATGAAATCCTTATTAGCAACTCTGTTTCGAAGTCTTTACAAACTTTCAACAACTACAGTAGAAATCTCTCTCTCTCTACATATATGTATCAATTATAAGTATATGCATTTGTCATAACTATATTACGAAATCCATAGGAATCAATTACACATATATTTTAAAATCCTTGTGAATTGCTAATAATTATTGAAACGTTGATTCTTAATTCACATGTTTAGAGTATATTATGGAATCTTCTAAATTAGTTTCACATATCGTTTGGTACAACTAGATTAGAGGTTCATCATTTCCGGAAATATTAATAATCAAAAAAAGCAGTTGTTTTTATATTCTATACATTTTTGAAACGATTTATAATACTTAAGAAAAGCCATTATAATTGACCTCAAACAATACAAATCATATAAATGTATTAATTCATTTTTATTCTTATAAATGACCAACCAAAAATATTTTTTGAGTTCTTATAGTTTTTAAACAAAATACATTCTAATTGGAATATTTTTCAAATTTCGTACATACTTGCCGAAATTAAATTCTAGAAAAACTTTAAATTTCTAAAATACAATGAAATAAATGTTAATTAAAAAAAGGTTCTTTTTATAAAAAATAATGTAGAGAATTTAAATTTTTAAGCATTTCTTATTTGTCATTGTTGAAAGTTTTACTTGTACAAACAATTTTTATTTTACACGTTAGATATGTTTTTTGGAAAAACTGTGCAAAAGTAAATACGATTTGTTCTGAAAAAAAAGTAACTCGAAATCCATGTTAATAAATGAGGAAAAATAAACTGTATAAGTTTATATATGTGTGTATTTTCAGACCCATTCATTTAACATGATTGTCTACGTTTGGAACTATGATTTTGAAAAAGCGTATAAATGAATATTTTTTTTGATATTTAATGGCAATTCAATTGGAATATACACATAAAAATGTCTTAATAATATTATTACAAGAAAAAAATTTAAATGTACTTTTTAGGCAAAAAATGAAGGAAGAATGGTAAATTTTCAAAACATCCCTTTTTTACGGAAAATGCTTCTATAAGAATAATATATTGCTTATACATACATAGTTAGGAATTCTTTATAGAGCTAGAACTAGGATTTTCGAAAAATTCTCATTATTTTCAAAGTTACGAACAATTGAAATAATTACCAGTGTTTTTTGTTAAAAGTTCTCTACTTTGGTGTATTAAAATATATATAAATCTACTTCTAAATTATATATTTAAAAAATCATTGTTAAACTCTCCTATATGGAAATCTTAGCTGTATATCTATAGTTCTAGATGTAGGCAATATATTATCTTTATTGAAGCATTTTTCATGGAAGGAGAATGTTTTTTTTCTTTTTTTGCCAAAATATTGTATTTAAATATATTTCTCTTGTAATAATATTCATAAGACAATTTTATACGTATAATCTAATTCAACTGACTCATATTTCAAAAAAAATTCCCGCTTCTTCAAAATTACGGTTCCGAACGTTGTCAGTCACCTTAACATTTTAATAGTACATTCATAACACTTTAATTAATAGTTAAAATAAAGTTAGGAATGCATTTCTTCAAGAAAAGGAGAAAAACTAAGTTATAAAAATGCTAGATAATATTGATTATTTATTCGTCGCTACTTTTTGAGAATGAGCTTATTTGTTTACAGTGTGATTAATAGAAATCTCTGTCCTTTTGAATGCAATTTACCATATCCACTATCTTTGAAATGAGGTTCTCTTCGTTAATTTGATCTTTTCAGAAGATCAATTGCTTTCAAAATGTTTTAAGGTATTAACTTTATTTGAAAATCTGTTGTTTATTTCTTGCTCTTTTAGTTTTGCAAGATCTTTATATATTTCTTGGTACACAGCTTAATAAACCTTCAGTTGAAATTTTAGAGAATATTCTATGTTTGAGACAATGTTTAAAAAATTATTTCCCAGACATGTACCAAGTTTAAGACTCTCAAAAATTAAATTCACAGTTAACTGTTCAGTTTCATCCTTATTCTTTCTTTGAACAAGTAATTGTCCTAAATCACTTTAGAATAAACTTTGAACCATGTACTTCGAGACCATGTAAATAAAGAGTTCAGTGTATTTCGAAAACTATTTTTCTGGTTTTTGTACAACTAATGTATGTACATAAATTATATGAGATTCAAAAATCTAGGCAAAAGTCGTGTTCTAAACATTATGGCAATTATTCTTTGTGCTTAAATTGTTTTTACTTGAATGGTAGCTATTTATATGTTATATAGCAATGGAAATAAAAAGTAAACCCAATAATAAAGCATAAATATTTTCACTGTTGTGTAATTAATGACAATGATTGTGCTCAATGTTTTTGCATTGCATTCAAAAGACATTGAACGGATTGGTAAGAATTCCACATTATTACATGCAATAAATAGATATTGCAATAGTTTATATATAATGCTACCATAACATACAAAAGACATTGTAATCAATAATTCATACCAAATATTGTTTCAGCGTACGAAAGATGTCACTTGTATTTCATACTGTCATTACTTGCAAAAGTATATCCAATAATCAAATACAGATATTATAACAGTTCTTCAGCTGTTTATATTTTTGCAATGTACTGTCACTGCATGACTAAGATATTTTGCATTGTATTGTCATTTCATTGAAAAAGTATACTTCAAAATCAAACATAAACGTAATGAGTATAATTCAATTAGTCGGTGCATGACTTTCATCTCTCAAAACATTATGCCAGAGGTAAAAGGACATATTAAGAAACCCTTTAGCGTCAAGACTCGAAGGTTTTGTGAAGGAGACAACTTTACAGAAACGCCCATTTTTTCCTTTCTTTTTATACATTTTTTTTGTGAGATAACCGAAAGTTAAACCAAAAGAGTAAAGAAAGAGCTGAAGTAACCTATTCGGCGACCTTGACTATCCTGTTTCGGATGTGTCGACGGCCTTTTGGTCCTAAGACTTGACTCGTTTTTCACCTACAAAATTCTGCATTGCCTTTTGCTGTTTAAATGAACTTTGAAGTTGCTGATCTTCTTTTGAATTAAGTTAAAGGGCAAAAGACACTCCAAAATTGTATATTTTAGATCATTATTTGTAATTTTTAATGCTTTTGTATTGCATTGGGCGTTTTTTTTTTCATGAATGTGGTTGATAGATGAATATATTTCTTCTTCATTTTTAGAATAATATGTATTTTGAAATACAGATGTCATATATTCATGTTTTTATATAAATTGGATTATGGATAATATTAGAATTAGTAAGGATAATAATTTAAATGCAAAAATGAAGTTTCCAAAAGGTTGAATTCTTAATTGAATAAAAGGCAATTATGCTATAATTACTTTTTTAGGTTAACTATACATATAATATATATATATATATATATATATATATATATATATATATATATATATATTATATATGTATATTACATATATTATATGTATATGTATTTATATATATATATATATACATATATATATACATATATATATACATATATATATATATACATACACACACATATATATATATATACACACACACACACATATATATATATATATATATATATATATATATATATATATATACATTTTCTAAAATATCAAGTACATTGCTATTCAAACACTATCCGTGTTCTACAATAAGTAGTGAGTTCTTATGTATGTTTGATTGTTGAATATCTTAGTTTTTTTTTTAACAAATATCAGATATTTTGGGGAAAATGAAAAAAAAAATAATATTCTCAATGTTACAACTTAAACTTATCAAGCTTAACACTTCGTGGTTCTACTCCATGGAACACCTAAATTCGCTAGCTGCTCAAACCATTAAATTCCACTTTAAATGAGTAAAAATACATTCACAATTTGCTTTAACTATCCTTTATAATAAAATGGCAGCAAAATATAGTCTGATTAAAAAAAAAATTTTCTTGCAATAACTTTAACTCTGCTAAACTCTGGACTTTACAAATCCTTAGATTTGCAACAAATTTTGCATATTTTTTTTATACTTACAAAAATAGCTTAGCAAAAAATTTCTATGTTACTTTATTAGCTATTTTATTTTTAATATTTTATACATAAGGCAGTCATCGAATAAAGGTGGGTGTTCTATCACCCGCAGAATCAAAATGGTACATGCAACGCTCACAAAAATTTACCAGCAAACTTCTTTAGACCTAATATCTTCTATTCTTTTTTTTGGTGACTTTTAAGAGCAATGACTCGCGAAGAGTTAACTGAGAGTTTTCATAAAAGGTAAATAAAACCTATTCTAATAAAAGAAAGACTGTATGAATTTTCGCATTTTACACTGTAGTGATACTATAATTAAATTCGAATTTTAGACCTTTATATTATATAAATGTTACATTTTGTACATAGAATTAATTGGTTAATTAAGTTTTATATTGATGAAAATATAAATAGTTATCTATTTTTACTCATGGATAATATGCAAATAATATAAATCTGACTTATATCCAATATTTATATTATGATTATTGGAAGAAACATAATTTTCTTAAACTTCATACCTTACAAGTAATTTCAAAATGCCTCTATTATTTATCAACAAACAGGTTTTTACAAGCACAACAGACTAATTTGGGAATTCGTGTTTTCTATAACGTTTTAAATTTTTATTTTGTCTACTTTGATTAATAATTTAAATGTTGCGGAAACTGATTTTTAGCCCTCAGTTTAGAAAAATAAAATCTGAGAACATTTCTTCAAAAAATATATTATTGTGCACTATGTTCTGCTGGTAAAGATACAATCATTGATGTGTGAAAGTAGCTTTGCTTTTTCATACATATAAACTGTTCTTTATTTTTCTGAACTAAAAACGCAAGGAAACGATATACTATTATAAAAAAATCATATTTTTTTAAATAAAGAATATATAGTTTGTATAAGCATTTGTTTATAAAACAAATTAACATCGTTTTATGTATTTTTATTAGTGTTATTAAAAACAAGATTGAAAATAACTCATTCCCGTTACTTGAAATTAAAGAATCATTTTTTAAAAATAAGAGCATAAATAAATAGTATAGTTCCAAATAATCATAATATTATGGCCAAAAATAGCAGGAAAAAATCTTTAAAAATCTCTTTTCTTGAAGTTTGAATAGTTTAACTACACGATTAAAAACTCTTCGAACTTCAAATGCAAAAAAGTAATATCGTTTGTTTATGTTGAAGTGCTGAAGCAATTTTGACATGAATGAATAACAAAGCAACATCACATAAGAATAATAACAACATATTGGAATAATTAAGGTACAAGGCGTATGAACTGAAACAATTTCTTCTTCCTCCTTTTAACATTGTTTTAACTATCTATCAAGAAAAGATGGCCTGAAGCATTTTTTAACTCATCATTCTAAAGTCATTACTTCTGAATTGTTCATGTCACCTTTCATTGACCTTACAAATCTAGGTGTTTTTCTTACATGTAAATTACGAGATCAAGCACATATTTTGGTCTATAATTTCGTTATCATTAAAACCCTACAATGTACTAATATAGTTTACATTGCATCATTCGAAACGTTCATTATGCAAATGTTGTAACAATGTAACTGAAATGATCTTACAGTCGTGACTTAAAGAAGGTTTTAGATGGGGTTTTTTTTGTTTTGTCTGGAATATATCGTCTGCATTTCTTCTATTATTTCCTTATGACTTATTTATTTCTTTTTGTTTGCTTCTTAAATTCTTGAAGGAATTTATATCAAGAAAGTGAAATGCTCATTTTTTTTATTTCTTGAAATTTTGTTCGGTTATTAATTCGGTAAAAAAATAAAAGTAGATAT
Organism: Trichonephila clavipes; assembly: GCA_019973935.1. Classification (NCBI taxonomy): domain Eukaryota; kingdom Metazoa; phylum Arthropoda; class Arachnida; order Araneae; family Nephilidae; genus Trichonephila; species Trichonephila clavipes. The sequence continues at coordinate 151,374 of BMAU01000194.1, read as the reverse complement.
TTTAATTATCTTTTAATATTCTTATTTTAAAAATTGAAATTATTTGAGTTTTTGTGGATTGAAACCCTTAGAAATCACTACTATTTTGGAGTATCATTAAATGAAAAGTTGAAGCAAAAATTATTAATATTACAAAAAAAATTGTCTCTATTACTTATATTCAAAAATTATTTTTCGTACAGTTGTCCTTTTATATTTTGTTAAAAATTTCATCATGAAGTTTATTTTAAAGGGATATATTTAAATATACTTGTATGCTACTTGTTTTATATGCTCTTAGAAACTATGTGTGAGTACGAAAGAGTATGCTTTGAATTTCAATTGGTATATATATATATATATATATATATATATATATATATATATATATATATATATATATATATATATATATATATATATATATTTAAAGAAACTATGAAATTCAAAAGTAGTTTTTCTTTCAAATTTCAAGTTTCCATCTGTTTACTATCTCCATCCGGTTTGATACAGATTTAAATTACTGATAATTACTACGATAATTTTGTGAAAACAAATATAGAAAATGTAAGAAATTTTGTAAATGTTTAAAAATTATGCTTTAATAACATTTACATGCCTTTAGAAGTAAAATAAAACTGTCAAAATTTTTGGATACTCCAAAAGATAGAAATTGAGTGCAGATCTTTGATTTAAGACAAGAGATGCAAAATGTAGAGGGGGAAAGAAATAAAAAATGTGTATAAACATGTGAAATCTGTCTCACGAAATAATAACCATGAAAATTACAGTCTTCAAAATTGGTGTAAGAGACATAAGCTACAGAAAGTAAGAAAAGAATATTACTTCTGAAAACTTTTATGCTCATCCAAAATGATATATCATAAAGTAAAGCTGTATTTATTTTCGCAAAAAAACTTGATTTTTAATCCATTTCATTCATGCATACGTATAAAAGAAACCCAATGCAAAATCATAGTTATTTAAAAAGTAAAATTAGAAAATTATGTTTAGTTGCAAGATTTGTTTGGTGTATTTTTTTTCTTTTGTATTTAAAATTAACTTATAAAAAATTGAAAAATTAAAATGAAAACACTATTAAAAAAGGTTATTAGGAAAATATACTTGTTTCTTTTTTGAAATTTTTTCTGCGATTATTTTGCTAAAGCAGAAACTACTTTAATGTTGCTGAATTTTTTATTATTTTTTTAATTCGTAAGTGTACTGTTATAGTGTCATAGTTTCTCTTTTAATGAGAAAATTTCTATAAATTGTTGAACATATTAAAACTTATTTTGTTTATTGCAATAAGTCTTCTCTAAAAATTAGTGCACAAAATGTTTTAATTATAAATTAGACTAATTTATTTATAAATTATTTTATGTTATTATAAATTTTACTTTTATGATAATTCTAAAAGAAGTCAATATATTTATAGTTTAAACAAAATAATGAGCTGATACCTAAATAATATTTCTTTATATCTAGACTCTTGAGCAGTGTTTGTTAAAAAGTACGACCTGTATCGTTCAGCATGAAAATGCTTTTCAAACTGTTTTCAAGTGCCTACAGAATTTCTACAAATCTCTAATTCAGTGTGTTTAATCTAACTTTATTGTTTTTTTAACTGGACTGCATTCAGCTTTTCATTGTAACTTTAACTGTAAAAAGCCTAGCTAATGTTACCAATATTTTAAACTGAAATTTAACTATGTACCAAAAACATAATGCTCCTTTTTTTTTCTTCGTACAGTAAAATTATTGATAAACTTCATTTGAATTATTTGCCTTCCAATAGGTTTACTACGGAATTATGCAATCATAAGTTTTTTTCTTTACATATTTATAGCAAATAAAAATGTATAGGAATTTTTAAATTTATTTAAAAAAAATCATTTTAGAATTTTTTGTAAATTAAATAAATCAATATTTTTAGGAATTTATTCTGATAATAAAATTTTCATATAATGTTTGCTGAAAAATGTGTGGAAATTTTGAATTTTCAGATGCATTTGTATCGAATCTTTTTGTCACAAAATATACAGATCTGTGTTTGAGGGATATGATTTATTTATTTTCTTATATTGCGAGAATATTTTTGTAAAATGCATGATAAATTCGATAAAAATTATCTTTGGATTTCTCTATTTTTATATCTATGTTATGATTTTCCTGCCCCGAACAATGTTAAATAAATTAACAATTATATTAACATGCTTTTGACTGAAAATGGCTAATCGTTCTAAAAATATTTAATTTTACTTTTTTCTTCCAAGATAAGAAACTTGTTCTGGGGTAAATCTGAATCAGAAACAAGAATGGTTCGTTAAGTAGCATTATGCAACTTTATATCACACTTTAAATCGTATTTTTAATTAAATAATAATTTTTTTATATTGAAAACGTTTGCTAAGCCTTCAAATAAATAGCAAATGTTCTTTTCTTTTAATGAAAAAAAAGAATATTGATCAACATTCTAATAATTAAGATGAAAAAAATTTAAAGCTTTTGCTTTGAAAACGTTTGCGTTCTTATCTATTAAAATTTAAAATGATAATGTAAAAATCAATAATTACATACGTTATAATACAAAATAAGGATAGTACATTTTTAAGTGCAAATATTTTACTTGTGCCGCCATCTGTTGTCAGCGAAAGAAAAAAACTCAACTGCCAGAGGAAGCGTTTAAAAATGAAGAAGCATATTGAAATAAAAGAACTTTTAGTACTAAAGCATATTGATACATAAAATACTCAAATTTAGCTAACATATAGATTAGTAATTTATGTAAAAAAATAATTAAGGATTATTGAGTCTTTTAGTTCAAAGTTTAAAATCAAGTTCCAAGAAAAAAAGTCGTTTACATTAAGTTGAAATAAGGTGCTCCTGATTAAAATGTAAAATTTATAGCAATTACACTTTCTTAAATAAATAAATTTTGAATAATTTACTGTTATAACTTAAAAGTGTATGAATTTAATATATAGTTTTAAGACTTTATTTGTAAAGTTATAAGTATAAGATTATCTTCATTGAATTTATATATTTTTTCTCCTTTCATTAAAAATCAGAAAAACTATAAATCAAAGATTAACTAATTTTCCAAGTATATGTATGGTTTTAAAATATGAAGAAATTTGTTTCGCTTAGAGAATTTTTGTGTTGAGTATATATTTAAATGAGAAATTTTTTTGAAATGATGTTTTGCAGTATTATGACTGTTTTAGTTGAAAACTTTCGATGTGAAATTTATTGTTAAAAAGAAAATTAGAAAAAGACAGTAACAATTTTTTAAGAAAATGAATAACCTTTAATGGTGTAAAAAAGTAAGAAATGAGTATTGCTTGTATAGAGTCATGTTCTTAAATATTTTGCTATTAGAATCTTAGCCATGTGTAGTTTTGTTGAGAAAACAAATTATTTTATTGTACAGTTTAAATAGGAGCTTCAGAAGATATTGTAAAAAGTTGTTAAAAAAATTATTGAGAAGTAAATATTCCAATCAAACATATTAAAACAGAACTTCCATTTTCTGTGAAACAACTTTAAAAAGTCAAAATTTGTATTAAAAATGCTTTTTTTTGTGAATACGTTTCAAAACTTATAACAGTTTGTCACAATAAACAAAAATGTTTACATAAATGTAACAAAAAAATTGATGAAATGAAATATAATATGCACATCAAGCAACTATACATTCAATACAATTCTAATACCTAAGATTTTTAACTGTTTTAACTAGTGTTGTTAAATAAGTTTAGACATATGTAAAGACTTTTCATCATGAAATTTTATCTTTTTTGCAACACACTTTAGACGTTATATTTAGACCTCCAATATAACTAAATTACGATGACGAAACTTGTAAAATGCGCTTCTAACAAAAAAAAAGAAAAGTATTACGTTAATGTATAGTTTTCAGAATTAATGTATATAATTTATTAATTAAATTAACTTTCAGTTTTATTTTTTTTAAAATCATATTTTGAATGTATTGCCATCATATATGAGCAAATGGAATAGAATTAATTAAAATTCCTTTTTAATTACAGTGATAAAATGGATGCATAAAAGGAATGTATGTATGTATTATATACAGATATACTATCTGTTATAGCAGGGGTGGCCAACCCGTGGCACGGCGGAGTTGTAGTAGTGACACGCGAAGACTTACTGAAAAATTTTAAAAATTTTGAAAATATTAAAAAATAACTAATTTGTACAATGTTTTTATTGAAAAAACCTCAAAATTTGGATCAAAATATGTTTGTGTGTGTGTGTGAATAAATGTTTTCTGCTATGAATATAATAAAATAAATATCACTCACAGAACTAGCAGGGAGCTGTGGTAACCCAGTGGTCAAGGGTATCAGATCATGGCAGGCATGTCATGAGTTCGAGCCCAGTACCACTGAAAAAAAGCTTTCTAACTAAGTAAAAGCTCTCGTGTAGCTGAACAGTGCGACGTTAATATTCAATCAATCACAAAACTAGCTCATGTGTGCCTATAATTACCTAATTTTGCTGGCATCTATATGAACTAATCCTAATATAGATGACTTGGTAAAAAAAGTAGTAATTCAAAAACCACATGACATAAATACTGAGCCTTTAATAATTATTTTGAATTAAATGATGATTCTAGTTTGTACTCATTTATATTTTTTACCTAACCTAACTGATTGAACTTGTAAAAAGTTTATTCAAACAAAAACCTAAGTTTGTACTTTCGTCTAATTTATTATATTATTTTTAAATTTCGACTACATATAGACTTGCATTTAAAAAAGTTCTATTTCCTTATAAAAATACCATGATAAGCTTATAAGTAACATTTTTGTTCACTTTTTCACTTTTGTTTGTTGGAAAAGCTGGTTGTGGCACGTTTAATTATTTTTTATCAAAAAGTGGCACTCTTCCCAAAAAGGTTGGTTACCCCTGTGCTATAGGATTCGTGCTACCATTTAAAAAATTTACAATAATACGTGAAAAATATCTAAACTTATTATACATATGTTTTAAAACACGTTTCTTAATGTTTAGTTAAATTGCTTCAGTAGTTATTTATCGGTTTGAAAAAATAATTATTAAAATTTTTTAAACTTATTTTATTTAAGGGGACACGGTACGATTTACGCAAAAAATTTTAATTTAAAGATTTTTCAAAATTTTTTTTGTTGGCTCCTATGTATGTATATCCCATGTAAAACAGATTTTGTGCTCAACATTTCATAAAAAGCCTAGCCCTTCAATTTTTTAAGGAAGAAAATTAAAATTTGTGAAGTGATTTTAAAATGCTACTCCTACAAAAATTTACGTACACGCATGAAATTTGATTTACAAGTACGTCAAACTATGTATAACAAAAGTTGGTATGGGTTTTGCGATAACATGATTCGTATTCGTACAATACTTCTTTTTATGAATGCTTATTGAAAATTCCTTAAAAAATGTATAAAGTTCTGCGTTCAATTATTTTTTTAAAAAATAAGTATTGCTTTGATTCAAAAATGTATACCAACATTTGTTACATGTATTATCAGTCATATGTGAAAAACATTTCAAAGCATTAGGCACGATAGAAAAAAAGACTTAGCATTTTAAATGTAGACAAACTAGTTATGTTATCTTTCTAAGATAAGTAAGTTTCAAGTTTTGATTTGTTATAGGAATGTGAATAAAAACGAACGTGTAAAAGCTATCATAATAAGTATCATAATTATTTAAGTTTAGAACTTTCAAATTTTGGGAGATTATAAAAAATATATTAAGAAGAGAGTAATTTAGGCTAAAAAAATTATATTTGATTTTTGACCGATTTTTGTCATTTGAATCGTACTGTGTCCCCTTCTTAAGATTGATGCTATGATGTAGAATTTACAGAAATAGTTAAATAACTGAGTAATAATCAACTGTATTGATACGCATAGTCGTTGAAATAATTTTTAAATGCAAATTTGACAGGAGCATGATTTACATGAAATGGTACAATATCTGTATATTCTGTACAAGAGAATAGCTTACAATATTCTTTAAACTTTTACTTTATACACAGTTTTTAATTTTAATAAAGGACGTTTGAGACTTATTATTATAAAAAAAAAGTACGCTTCTATCTGAGATATTTTTATTATATGTTCTCCTAAATACATAACTATTATTACTTTGACTTGTAATTCTTAAATGCATTCAAAATTAATTAAAAAAATTATTTAAAAATTCATTTTTATGGAAACTTACAACTGACTGCTTAATTTAAAGTATCCAACTATGTTCGGAACCGTGATTTTAAAAAAGCGCATAAATGGATAATTTTCATGATATTTAGTGTCACTTAGATTATATAATACATGAATAAAATTGTTTCAAGGACATTGTGACAAAAAAATTATTTAAGTACAATATTTCGGCAAAAAATTAACTTAGAACTTTTTTTCAAAATGTTCTGCTTTTGTGAAAAATACTTTTATTACAATAATATTTTGCCTGTATAGAGCTCATACCTCTGTACTGAGGCTCAACTGTGATTTTTGAAAAATTCACATTATTGTCAGAGTTACAACTAATTAAAATAATTATCGGCTTTTTTTCTTAAAATTTCTCTCCTCTGTTGCCGTAAAACATGGATAAACTAAGTTATATATTTCAAAATTTCTAGTTGAGCCTCTGTACAGAGGTTTGAGCTATATACAGGCAAAATATTATTATTATAGAAGCATTTTTCACAAAAGGAGAATATTTTGCAAATGGGTCATTCTATGTTCATTTTGTGTCAAAACATTGTATTTAAATAATTTTTTATTGTAATACTATTCTTAAAACAATTTTATATACATTTTCTAATTTAAGTGACACTAAATATCATAAATATTAACCTATTATACGCTTTTGCAAAATCACGGCACCGAACGTAGTCGGATACCTTAAAGCTATTTAAATAAAATGATAGAATTTGAATGTGATCCTCTTCTTTTTTACAAATAAGCAAATTTTTGAAAATGAAAAAACTTTATTTATTTTTTATTAAATTAATACAGAGTTTTGATAGAAAATCTTTCACATACATAGAATTTTTAAATATGACGTTTTTTAATGCGTTAAAATTTTATACGTGCAGTGTTAAATAACTTCATATTGTTTAACGTTTTGCTATTAATGTTTAAAGTTTTTTATTGATTTTTGAAAAAAAATCGTTTCAATATTTTGAAAAGTGTCTTGTAATTCATTAAGTTTAGATGTGTGGCACATATTTCTTGTCCTAAATATGAAATTACGCAAATCTTTATAGAAATTAGATAATTGTGGATTGTGAATTTTGTTTATGTTTTTGAAACTTCACTGATGTTAAAAAAATAAATAAGTTTTTTTTAAAATGTGCATTATTTTTTACTAAATAGTATTGAGAAAATAAATGGTAGATATCGAAAAGAAAGAGGAAGAAATTTAAAAATCTTGTGTGCAAAAGAAAAAAAAGATTAAAAAAGAAACTATATATATATTCTTAGAATCAAGTAGTAGATCTAGAAACTTGAGTTTAACCGCTGAAAATGTCTTATAAGCACAAATAGTTATGTTTAGCTGTAAAACTGGGAGTTCAAAACAGGTTATTCAGAGAATTTTCAGTTTTATTTGTCTGGCGGGAAAACCTTTCTCTACTCTAATAATATATTATTAGGATTTAAAGTTGTTGAAGAATATTCAAGAACGCTATATTTATATTTTTTTACTTCATTTTCAAACTTTATGACATTGTAAGATATTTTGATATTTTATTTAATATTTTTAACAAGTTAAATTAAGTATATCCAGCAATAAAATTTAATGAAATTCTTGTCTATCTCTTTAGATATTGAATTTGTATTTGATTGTTTTTAACTTTTTAATATTTGATTAATTTTATTCACTAAATGTGAATATTATTTACAATCTTTGAGCACTTTCTGAAGTTCGATCAAGCTAATATTGCTAAGCCTCAAATGTTTATTTATTACTATAATTTCAGTCAAAAAAAGCTTTATTTAAAAATATATATATATATGTATTGTATCAAAAATTTTCATTTTTTAAAAATAATAATTGATCTAAGAGCATAGGAATAAATTACAGAATAAAAATTCTACACGCGAAAGATTGTGAATATATTTTATTATTAAAATTATGACTAATTAAAAATGATGGTTGTTAATTAAAAAATTATTCAGAAATTTTTCCTATCCAGATTTGACGCTTTACATCAATAATTTCTAATTTTTAAAATTTAAATTTAAATTCAAAAGTTCTTTGAATCAACGTACACGTATACATAAACATAAACATAGAGAAATAGATGAAAAATGCTATTATGGCACACTTAATAAATTTATTACTTAATAATTAAAAAGAAATTTTCGTGCAAAATCATTTTCACTATGCAATGATATTTTAATGATAATAATTCTCAACATAATTTATTTTTAAAGTGGATATTAATTTAAAACTGTTTATAGTTCTTAAATATTTGAACATTATGTGTGTTTTTAAAAATGAATAGAAATTACAGGAATTAATTTCTCTTTTTTTTTAACGAAAACTTAAAAGATTTGGAAAAATATGCATTATTGAGATTGTAAAAATATTTTTCATATTCGTAGACACATTCGGTAATGAAATTAATGCATATGAGTACTGCATGCCAATTTAATTTACACCATGAAAACTTTTTCGTGTAATTTAATATCAACAGCAAAGATATACGTAATTTACGAATAGAAAATAACTGCAAATAATTCAAGTAATCATTTTTACCTCTACTTTGCCATTTTCTCATAGACTCATTAAACCGTTATACAAGGAAAAATAGTGTCAATTTTTAGTTTTGTTTTGTACTGTAAAAACTCTTTGACGTCAACTTAATATCAGAAAAAGCAACCAAAATCTGTACACCTTTTAAAAAGAAAATTAATGAAATTTTTTGCTCCATTTTTTTGGATAATTCAAATGAACTGTTAGCGTTTTTTCAAGAAAATTCAAATCTTTCAAACTAATACTATACAATTTTTTATTTAGATATTTCGTAACTGGTGCTAAAATTATGGGTTCTGCTCTTAATACGGAAAATAATAGGGCATTTTTAAAAATGAACCACTATACCTACTATGTTCATACCTACTTATAAATTACGTATTTTCCACAATTTACTATTCGTAGAATATTTAAAAACTTTTCCACATTTCGGGATGCTTATTTCAGAGTGAATTTTACATTGGTTTTGATGCATCATTGTGATCCATATTTTAATGTTAATGAATTTTTATAATGATTTTGAATGTTTATGAATTTTTATAATGATTTTGAATGCTAATGAATTTTTACAATGATTTTGAATGTTCATGAATTTTTATGATTTTGAATGTTAATGAATTGTTATATATATATAATGATTTTGAATGTTCATGAATTTTTATAATGATTTTGAATGTTTATGAATTTTTATAATGATTTTGAATGCTAATGAATTTTTATAATGATTTTGAATGTTAATGAATTTTTATAATGATTTTGAATGTTCATGAATTTTTATAATGATTTTGAATGTTCATGAATTTTTATAATGATTTTGAATGTTAATAAATTTTTTATAATGATTTTTAATGTTGATGAATTTTTATAATGATTTTTAATGTTAATGAATTTTTATAATCATCATGAATAGCAAATGCTACATATGTAGCTCCAAAAATCAAAAGCTATGTAGAAAAACAGAATAAAATTTTTTTAAATGCATAGCTTTACATCTCTTTGTAAATCTAGGCTCACTGAAAGTGAATATTAAGTCATTTCATGCTCAAGCTCAATTTATTTAACAAAAAATTTAAAACGGGAAATTAAATCAAAAATTGAAGCAAAGATTTTGTGATTTAACAAGGCATTTGATATCTATATGTTGTCAAATTATTCATTTATAATAGGGTCGTCATTAATGTATTAAAATTATGTTGCTAATTATTCTGCTTAAGATGAGAAACTAGCTACTATCTGAAGAATAAACAAGACAATATACAAGGGAATTAGAATTCATGATACGACAAAAAGTCTATTTTAAAAAAAATTACAGCGTATGCCTATAGAAAACATTCATGGTCCTTATATTTAGAGGGGGTCAAAAGTGTTTCTACACTTCAAATTTTCTATAAAATTTAATGCTTCCGATTAATAAAAATTTTCTTTTGGCGTCCACAGCAACTTTTAAACGGCTTGTTGTATATTTCATCAGTTTTTTTGTAATTTCTGCAACGATATTCCTCATTCTTCTGTGATTATTGTTTTTACTTCACGTTTTGTTTTTATAAGTCATGTTTTCTTTTTTTAAATTCAAATTCTCACCAAATATAATCTACAGGAATTAAATCAGGAGATATTGGAGGGGTTTTCAGAATTTGGGGACAGTTTTAGAGACCACAGTGGAGTACATTGAGGATGGTTCTCTTTGGTTCATTATTTCTTTAAAAAATGATATCACCACCAATATTCAAGTTTTGGACGGATAATTTCAAATTGTTCTTTCAAATATTTAAATAGAGTTCATGATTCACAATATTATATAACTTAATCCTGAAGCCGATTTACACCTTCATGCAAGAACACCACCACCTCCATGCTAAATCAGGAAATGTTCTTGTTCCAACTAAATTCTTGGGGTTTTGTTCCTCATTTTTTTGCTCCATTTTTTCTGGTTCTTCATTTTGTCTGCCTGTCGGAATCAAAAATTTTCAATTTTCTGTCATCCCAACTAGTTTGCTGTCAGTTTTGAATTTTTTGAATACCAAGAATCTAGTTGGAACAGTTATTGCAGTGAATTACAATTTCGATATATTAATTTTTAATAATCGAAAACATTAAATTTTATAGAAATTTGTAAGTGTTCGAACACTTTTAACGCCCACTTTATATTAAAGAGGTATTACAGATGCTATAAAAATATTTGTAAGGATCATTGCAAGTATAGTAAATTAAATATAACTTTAAATAAAAATATGGCTATGTTATACTAATATGTATTGGATTTTAATTGTCATACACTGATTTTTATTGCTTTTTTGCAATACGTAATTTTTGAAATATGTACTTCTGTATTATTTTTTGTTCGTATTATGTTATAGTCATTTATGGAAAAAAGGACGTAATTTAGAATATTTTATTTATTTTCTTTAGTTTTCTATTTTAGAAAACAACTTTATAAATTTTATTTCATTTCTTTAGATAAATGTAAAGTTTTTACTCGGTTATTGGATTATATAAATTAATTTTTTTTTCAAATAGAGTTTTAAAACTTCTGAAAATAGTAAAATATAAATTTTCAAGCTTTATTGTTCTTATTTTTAGATCAATCCGGTATTTAATAGAAAAAACTATAATGAATATTTAAAATTTCATGCTTTTTTTACTAATCGAGAATAGGAAAACAAGTTACTATAAAGCAATTTCTTGGTTAAATTTGTAACAATCCAATAACCGTTTTTCAATAAAAATCCGTAATGCGTAAAAAAATTCCTTGAAAAAAGCAATATATACATATATAAATATCTTACAATCTTTAAAATGTAATTGAAATACATTTCATTATTTAAATACATTTTTTCAACAGCAAATTCATAAAATATTTCCTTATTTCAATGGTTTTTAAAGTTATATTTTGATGTATTTTAAATGGTTCAATTTTTATTAAATTGGTAATTATACTTCCTTGGTTTATTTTAAATGCATCATTTATTTATTATTTTGTCGTCTTTTTAAAGTAATATTTTCATACTTAACTATATTTTAATTATATATCAGTAATGTAAGCAGATTGTGTATCATAGCTTAAAAATTTTCTTAAAGTTTTTATACCAAATAAATTAGACTAATTTTTAGTCTAAGAAATTTGAAATTTTTAAAGCTCTATGAGATATATATTTCGTACAAATATTTTTCAATAAAATAACTTGTTAAAATTATATTTCATTCAAAGTTTTTGACTTACAATTCAATAAATTTATTTTGTATAGAGATACTTTTTACCTTCTGTAGAATAATTTTAATACAACAAGACTTTTTTTAAAAAATTAGAATCAAAATTTTTTACTTTATTTTCTTAAGCATTACCTGTTTTCTATATTATTAAGTCCTCCTTAAAAATGTTGTACAATCAGAATCTTATGAAATAAAGTCGGACCTCTATTTAACGAAGACGCTAAATCTCGAAAAAAAGTTTGTTATATGGTAAACTCGTTATATAGAGGTTCATCTTCTAATATACTTTATAAATCACATAAAACAAATTTTAAATTCATAAACACTATGTATTAAAAAAGGTAATTATTCACACCTTTTTGAAAATTAATATCTATTTATTTTATATATCTTACCGATAAAAAAATATTATATAATAAAATTGTATTAAAATTAAGGAATTTTAAGGACATTTTCTAATTTAAAGCCTACAAGTAATTTTAAACATACATTATTTTATATCGTTATTTATTTTTCGAAAATATTTCGAACGAATTGGACAATAGGGTAAAGGTTAAATTTCTTTTATGAAACACCTAGAAGTCCATTAAACCTCGGCAAGTTAGGCAATTAATAAAATGAGTTCAAGATTTATGACCATCATAAAATGCGTTAAAAGAAAGAATAAATTGAAATGTCCAGAAATATTTAAAAATAGAAAGAAAAAAACTGAATTACAAGAGAAAAAGTTCGCTATATAGAAACGGTTCTTCGCTAATGGGAGTTTGTTTTATGAAGAAAATCGCGAAGAAAAATTCTTGGTTCCAAGAAAAATATTGCTGTATAGAAAAATTCGCAATATAGAGGTTCGTAATACGGAGGTTTGACTGTATTTTATTCCAGTTTCAAATCAAGGCGCAGGAAATGATGAGCCTTGCAAATATTCAGAAAAAATATATTAAAATTAATAATTAAAAATAAGAATATTATTTCTTTATACTCTCATTTAAAATAGAATAATTCAAAGAATTATAATGATGTTTTATCATAAAATCATTAATATGGAAGTGAAATTCTCTTTAAAGCTGTTCCATGAATAAAAATATTCAGATCAAATACACCATTACGAGATTTTTCATAATTTATTCTACGAAGTAATTGATTTGGGATAATTACTCCATTTAAATTATGGAGTTGAGTTGAATTTCTTTTGTTCTATAATAGAATCTGTAGAAAAAAGACTATCTTTTGCCAATGTAGTACAAAATAATCAAAACATTACACTTAAAGTAAGTTTAAAGAGCATTCTTATCAAATTAATAACAAACCAGATTATACAAAGAAAATTATCGTAAAAGAATATCCATTAGAGCTATGTCTTTCCATTTTGTCATCATTTTAATCAATTCCAAGGAAGTTTGGGGCAAATTAAATTGAAAGCGATAAAAATAAAGACTACAATTACGCACACATCTAAATATAATTTAACCTATATTTAAATCCTCAATTCTTTAATCTTTCTTAAGCTTTATTCTAAATTTCAACCTTTTGAAAATGCAATAAAGTCAATTACAATGAAATTTAAAAAGATGTGTAATATGCTTCACAGAAATTCTTATTTTTCTTATAATCAATTATTTTATATGTGCTTTTCTCTTAATTCTTATTCAAGTTATTATTGGATTACTGTTTAAAATTTTAAGTTGTTTAGAATGGAGATTGTACCGGAACAAACCAGTTATTAATGATTAGATATAGATAATCATATATCGTAGAGATGTAAGATTGCCTCACATCTTAAAATAGGATACATTATTATAAAGGTTGTTAAATTAAAAATATACATATGTTAACCAAAATAGATTATTTAATGAATTTAGATGATACGACTCTGTAAAAAATGAAGCATTATTTACAATTTAATAATGAGTTATTCTTTTTCTGTAGGTATTAAAATTAGATGAAAGATTGCTGAGGAAAAATCTTGTACGCCTTGGAATTTTTGAGTATTTGATCTGCAAATATATCCCGCAGAAAAGCTTGGGAATATCATGGTTAGTTAAATACTGGATATGTTTCTATAAATGTATTTTTTGTGCATTTTTTATGTAATTTAAGACACCTAGGCTCTTCTATACATTCAGTAATAATTTGGGTATTAATAAATGTCTTAAAGATAGTTGAAAGATTCCCGATCATGGAAATAATTCTCTAAATGAATGTATTTAACACACATACAAATAAAATCTGAATTGTAAACTTTTGTATTTGAAAAATATTGTTTATAATACCTAAAATAAATGAAAAACAATAGGAAAGAGAGATTTAATATACAACCTCTGACAATAAAGTTCGGTGAATGAAGTCAGAATGGTCGATCTGGCAACACTGGCGAAACAAAACGCTACACATGCGTAGCGGCAGGTGTTAACCATCTACCCCCACCGTTGTTCAGTTGAGACTCACATTTCTGTTTCGTGTAAGACTTTTTTTTACAAAATGCTTGTTTAGGACTTTGGTTCTTAACGGAGATCAGGAAAATGAACGAACAAAAGATCAATTTAAAGTTTTGTTTTCAGCTTGGCAAGACACCAAAAGAAACTTATTTGATGCTGGTGCGTGTTTATGAAGTTCAAGCTCTGTCCATGAAGTGAGTGTACGAATGGTTCGCCCGTTCGTGGGCGTTGAAGACCCACCGTGTAGAGGAAGACCAATGCACGTTAAATCTATCGAGCCTCAAAGTCCTCCCGTAGGCGTCATGTGGTAGTTTGTATGATGGGATTCCAGTTCCCCTCAGGTTCGTCCTCGTCAATTAACCATGGGTCGAAATAACGAGATCCGCCCCCTTCTGTTGCTTTATAAAGTGACGTTAGCATAACTTTCACTATTAATAAAAAATACAACACTTACTTTTTAACACCCTCTTATAAGTTTTACTTGTATGTAACGGAATCTTGAACTCGATTTTTACCCGCTTTAAAAGGTCAGATTAATTTGAAATTTTGCACACTTGTCACGGACCGATGACATTACAATAATTTCATAATTTTGTTCCATTGTCCTGAACAGGATAATCAGGAGACACGATAATCCAGATTTGGCGACTAATTCATTATACCATTTCCAAATTTGGCGACTAATACCATGTACCATTGCCAGATTTGGTGAAAAAAGATTAAGAGTAACCCTAAAAGCGAAAACGTTTTTTTTTTTTTGCGTCAGCAATTTCATATTACGATGTCAGCAATTGTCCAGTCTTTTTGAAAAAGGAAATAAAAAAAAAAGACTCATGCATGTGAAAAAAAATAATAATTTGTTCTAATTCAGGGATAAGAAACTTTTTCGGTTGCAGGCCAAAATTTTTTTTTTAAAAAAAGTTATGAATAAATGATAGTTAAAAAAAACTAAAGATACATGCTTTTACTGCAGATTGAACAAAAAAATTGAAAAATAAATTATAGTTTAAAGGAAACTGAAAAACACGCTTATATAGGGAATCGAACTAATAAGTTAAAAAAATAATTCTTAATATGAAAATAAAATGATTAACGAGAAAATTAATGTCATTGGGTAAAAGCGTGGGGTGCTTTATACTAAATTTTTGCACTAACTCAGCATTTCGGAATAGAACTAGTAAGAAATTTTAACAATTGATGTTGAACAACCCACGCTTCCCCCCAATGACATTAATTTTCTCGTAAATCATTTTATTATTATATTAAAAATTATTTTTTTTACATTTTAGTTCGATTAACTATAAAAGCGTGTTTTTTAGTTTCTTTTAAACTATAATTTATTTGAATTTCCTTTTAGTTTCATCACTAACACATCGTTAGTCTTCGTAACCGTGAATTTAATTACTGAAGCTCATTTTGCTAAATGAGCAAGTGTGACTCATTTGAAGTACGAGCATGAAAATTAGGCAATTATACTTTACAGCCAGGAACATGGCACTTTCCCTACGAAAACTTCGATGTGTATTACATAATGAAAGGGGAATTGCCTAATATAGTAATTGGGTAACCCCTTAATGGATAGGTAATGGTGTTAAGCTGCTTAAGGAGAAAAGTTGTGTGAATTTTGTAAAATCTACCAGTCTAAATGAAAAATAAATTAGTTTTAAAGGGAAAAAAAACTGAAAAACACGCTTTTATAGTGTGTGAATCGAACTAAAAAATAATTCTTAATATAAGAATAAAATGATTAACGAGAAAATTAATGTCATTGGGGTAAAAGCGTGGGGTGCTCGATATCAATTGTTATAATTTCTTACTAGTTCTATTCCGAAATGCAGAGTTAGAGTAAAAATGTAGTACAAAGTCCCCTTACCACAATGACATTAATTTTGTCGTTAGTCATTTTATTCTTATATTAAGAATTATTTTTTTACTTTTCAGTTCGATTAACTAGAAAAGCGTGTTTTTTTTGTTCTTTTAAAACTATTTTTTCTTTTTTAGTTTGATTAACAATAAACGAGTGTGTTTTAAGTTTTTTAAGCTATCATTTATTCATTGATGAATTAATCTTAAATGCGTCATTTTTTAGAATCTGGAATACCCATTGGCATCCTATCAGTGCGTCGATACGGCCTGGTTAAAGTCCATATAAAGAATACTTTTTTGTTTGTTGTATTTGTATTAACAATGAGCGTTCGCTTTAGGGTTGTAACTTAATCTTTTAGTCGCTAAATCTGGAATTAGTCACCAAATCTGTAAATAAGAAATCGTTAATCCTGATGATCCTGATCAAGACAAAGGAACGAAATTATTATATTATTGTATTGTCATCAGTCCTTTACAAGTGTGGAAAATTTCGAATTAATCTGACCTTTTTAAATGGGTCAAAATCGAGTTCAAAGATTCCGTTACATACAGGTGAAGCTAATAAAAGCATGTTAAAAAAATTTATGCTGAGATCTATGAAATTTCATAAGATATAAGGTTAACCAAGACTAAAAAATGATGACCAAAGCAAAATTATAGATTGTTTTTTTAAGCAAAATGCTTGAAAAATTAAACTAAATAAAATGTTATTTCCATGAAAAAAATTAACAGACAGTAAAATCTCATATTTATGAAAGTATCTATTTCATCAAACATTAAATAATTTTGTCTTTAAAAAATCCTAATTACAATAAATTTTTATTTATTTTAGTTCAAGTGCCGTTGCACTTATAATTCAGCTTTATTTAGAAACTTTGTGAAATATGCTTCATAGTTCAACTGTTATTCGAAAATAATATTACAAAAATGGTTTGAAATAACCTTCTCGTATTTGAAAGTGGTAAAGTTACCCTAAATTTAAATAAGAAGTCAATAAAAGTTGTTCGATAAAAAAGAATTTAAAATCTGTATAGAAATAATCGAGATTAACGTTAATTTAAACATATTTTATTTTAGCTGAATTTTATCGTTTGAAGGAAAACATTAGACTCTAAATGAAATCATCCTAGTTGAAAAAAAGAGAAGAGGGAAAAAAACCAGGTTAAAGATTAACACAAATGTTTTTGATATGCTAATGTGTTTCACATGATATAAATAAACACTCATATGTAGTAGTTAAAAAAATTATAGAAAATGAATGTGAATGATCCAATAAATGGACAGAATGAAACAAAAAAGTTTGTTCCGTGCTCTTTTTTTTTTTTTTTTTTTTTTTTTTTTTTTGTAAAAATATTTCCTAATTCAATTTAAATTAAAATGAAGTATCATAAAAGGAAAGGAAAAAGATAACAAATAGCGAATTGTATTTTTAGAGAAGTTCAAGTCGTTTGGAACCGAACTGAATTCAGTCCTGACACTCAAAACCAGTGGGACTAAAGAAAGTTTCATTCAAACAAAGATCTTTATGTGTTATGTTGAGGGATAAGAACCAAACATAAAAAAATATTCGTGTAGAAAAGCTGCGTTAACATTTAAATATACTACTAATTCCTGTTTTAAATTTTTTCTTATTTTAAAACACTTTCTAAAGTTTATTTCCCATACTTAAATATCAAGAGAGTATATTTTATTCTATATGCTGCAGAGTAATATTGCATTTTTATTGCAGTTTCCTAAATATCAAGAACTTAATATGAAGTACAGTGGTACCTCGGCGTACATTCTTAATTTGTTCTGATTCTTGGAATTATATCAAACAGGAGATATACCAAACGATTTATTCCCATAAGAAATAGAAAGAAAATGATTAATCCGTTTTGATGAAAAAATAATTTATTGTTACTGTCATATTAAATATTGATGAGATTGTATAAAAATTATTAAAATCTCAATATCAAAATATAGAAATACCTAAGTATTTAAATGGAAAGAATGAAAACTTCACAAACTTTAATTTTCTTTTTCCTGTTTCTTTTCATTTCTTGGACTTCAATGATCATCAGGTATAATTTGCACAAAAAAAATCTTTCGCACAGATCAAACTTGAGCCTGTAAAGAATTTTACTTCTACCCTCTCTTCAGCATGTTTCGTAAAAATGATATTGTCTGGTCAGGTGGTAATTCCTTGCAAAATTTCTGACTTTGGTCTGTTTTGGTAAAGATTTTTTTTGATTAAAGAGACGCACTCTAAGTAATGGTTGTATTCTAAACAAACTTTTTCGAATTCAAACAGGTAACGTGGTGTAAAAGTAGTTGAGAAAGTCAGATGGCGGCTCAGTTATCGTCCTTGTCACTTGACCAGGGTTCAAAATTACAATTTCCATCGCTAACAACCCCGGTGTTGCTACTGAAGGCGGGGCTGCGGTAGCCCAGTAGTCAAGGTACCGGATCATGGCAGGCATGCCATGAGTTCGATCCCAGTACTACTAAAGACCCGCCGTGTAGGGTAGAGATGCACGTTAAATTTGTCGAGAGGTGAAACGTCCTCCCGTAGGTGCGGTGTGGTAGTTAGGGGAGGAGGGTGCCAGCTCAGGTGTCGTCCACGTCACTTGACCATGGTTCAAAATTGCGTGGTCTGTTGTCAAAAGCCCTCGTGTAGCTGAACAGTGTGACATTAATATTTACTCACTCACGCTACTGAGGGCGACATTAATAAACACTCATTCTAGTCCAAAAAAATAAGTATTTCAAACTGAACTTATTTCAAAGCCAATGTAATCCAAAGTAACACTTTATATTTCATTATAGGGCCCCAATCCCCGGGCCACGAAAGATAGAGATAGTGAGCAAAATATATCTGAATAACTGTGCCAAACATATTGGATTAATGCCAGGAGAATATTCTGGGGTTAATCCCTTCAGTAGTTCAGTGGTCTTCAAACTGTGTTCCACGGAACCCTGGAGCTCCACAAGCATTCCCAGGGGTTCCATGAGTCATAATAAAGAAATCGAAAAGAAACTTATAAATATATGTATGCAAAATTATTATTTCTATGAAGTTTGTATTTCTATTAGTTAAAATTAAAAAAAATTTTATATGTATAATAAACTTTATTTTCAACACCCTTTTAACTTTTGTTATAATATAGTAAAAGAATATTAAAAGGTTTTTTCTTTATATATATGCTTCTTACTAGATTGTGGGTATTATATATTGTTTACAATCTTGAGTTCCATGAGATAATTTTATACTCGTTAATTAACACAGTGTCTTGCATAATTAAATAATCCTCTAATGGAAAATGCACCATTTTACAATTATAGAAAAAACACCTACAACGAAGGAGAGGAAACAACTTTTCAACAGATTCGATGTTAAAATCTAAATTTAAGCCAGAACAGCTCTTTAATTTTATGTTGCAAATTCATAAAAAATACAGTTTTTCTCACACAGCTATAAACATTTTAATGCCAATTAGAACAATTTATTTAAGTGAAATTTTTTTCTGAACATGAGTGGCTACAAAAAAAAATCAAACGCAGAACATGAAATGCGACTGTAGTTAATTTCAATAGGAATAGACTTTGATAATTTGTGTGAAAAAAAGCAATCACATATCCCAGTTACTAAATATAGTGCACAGGTAAGGGACACTTGGATCACAACTTAATATTATTGAGTAAATTATATTAAAAAACTAGATTAGAATTGCTTAATAATAAATGCAATACTTCTTTTAATTGCTTTGCATAAAGTACTTATAACGTGTTGATCTACTTTTTAAATATTAAGATATATTCTTCTAAGTATGTGTGTGGAATGGGGTTTCACGAAAACACATTCTAGTTCTAGGGGTTTCACAAAAACATCTTCAAGTTCTAGGGTTTCCTTGAGTTGAAAAGGTTTGAAGACCACTGGTGTCTTCCTTCATCTCAAAGGAAATCATTCACCAGGCCATATCACGAAGTGGCCTGAAATTCTCGCCCAAATGAAAATTATATCCTATCACTCTAGCGTAAAATATTTCAAAAGTTGTAAGAATTTCCTCTCCATGCCTCTGTCATAGATTGATTTCTAATTATGTGGATGTCGGTGTGACCAGTAATGAAGATGCCATTTTAGACCTACCCTACACTCTCTCTCACCATTCCAAATTTGACACTTCCTTGCTCGATTTCAGTAATGTTTTGAATTCCATGTTCCTTCCAGATGAAACGCGCTTATTATCGGGATGTACTGAAAACGAAACCCGTCACACAGTGGACATTGCTTCATTCATGTCTTCTCCTACTCACTCTCTGCGGACAGCACGATAACATGATGTTAACGAAAGACTTATCAGAGATATACTGGCATACAGACCTACACGAGGAGACTATTTCGGACGGTATGACTCGAAACTGTAGTGCCAGTAGCCAAATGAATATGCTTTTGGAGTAGAGTGGCATCTGTCTGTTCCATCTGACGTTTAGCCTTTCTTGCTCGTCTAAGACCTTGGACTGGTCTTTAATCTGCATTTGCAGTCTCCAAAAACGATTCCAGATCTTGGAAATCATACTTTGTGATATTCGAATTCATTCGGCAGATACTGATTCGAATAAATGATTTCGTTAAGACACCGCCCTCACTCTTAAAACAAGTCTATTATTTCTTTTCAAATTTTCTTTAATTATGTAGTAGATCGTTTTCATTTAATGTCGCTCTAGCGTCACTTTCAACACCACAATCAAAATTTTCCCATTTTCCGGTGTTTGAAAAAATTTGTACTATTACCCATTATTTGCTAAAAAAATTCTGATAATATCGTTTTTAACAAAAGAAAAAAAACTTATGATATTTAGAAAACTTTTGAGCAGTGTTTATGGAAATTTATGTGAAAAAATTAGATTTCGTAGGTATTAATTCCTTTAATTTTGAAACAGTATTTCGTTTAAATAATGCATTAAATTTTAAATGCTTCTCATAGTCATGAATTAACATGCAAAATAATAGCAATGACATGGAAAATTGCAATTATTAATTATGTTTTTTTAAAATTTCTAGCGTTAACTGTTATAATTTATAGATTTAACTTATTACAATTTAAAATGTCTATGAACAATACGATTTAGAATTGCAATAACATATTATTTTATTACAGTTATCTATGAATCTCCCTCTCGTCTATCATCTAGAATCTCACATCTATGAATCATCTCTCGTCTATCTAGAATACGTAACTTCAATTCAAAATATTAGAATAAAAGTATTAGAAAAATAAAGCACAGTTATGAGTTCTGTATTTATTCAAGTAGAAATGAATTCCTTAGAATTTTAAAGAATAACACACACACACACAAACATCACGTTCTACATATTTTGAAGATGAACAAAACGTTAAAAAGTTAGTACAAAAAGTTTTTTCGTTGAATTTCTCCTAAAAAATTTTTAAAAAATAGAATCATTGTCGAAATGGTTCAAAGAAAAGAGAAAATCAGTATTATTCATTAAAAAGAAAATCATTCTTAAATTTAATATTTAGTGGCACATCTTGACCTTTATAACGTCATGTACATGAAAGGGCATATTTTGTACTGGTTTTTGCTGTCATCTTTTCTGATAGTTTTCCTAGTGGATTTTCTCTTTATTTATTTTTGTTCTTCGTATCTAAATTCCGAAGGTGTTTCTTCATTAAGCCTCAAATATTCACCATGGTGTTTAAATTTTCACCATTGTGATCAGACAAGGAAGTAGTTTTGTTTTATTCATTAAGTCAAGCTGTGATGTCCAGTGGCTGAGTGGTAGTGTATCGCATTTCCACATCACTGGTCCGGGGTTCAAATCCCGGGCTGGGAAAGGTCGACTCAGCTTTTTATCCCTTCAGTAGGTCGATAAACGAGTACCAAGCTTGCTTGGGAACTAAACACTGGGGGTTTCGCATCAGACTGACCACTTGACCTAAACATTTGCACATTTACCCCCGTGCCTAAGGTCACGAAAGCTGAGATAGGCACAGCAAGCTTTGGCCTTCATGGGCTGTTGCGCCACTGAGTTCAGCTAAGTCAAGCTGTAGTGACCTTTGACATGGACAAGATGCAGATTCTTATTGAAAAATGAACCCATCTCGAAATATATCTCCCAGAAATAGAAACAAAATGCACAAGCACCTTCGTGTATGTTCGGGACCTTTCAGATTCTTTGTCAAAATCCAAAGTGGTCCCAAGCCCTCAAAACTCATGAAGATGCTTAATTTCACAGAACATTTTAAGAAAACTGTAGTATAATCTTATTTGCAGCCCCAAATACGGTTGCCCTAATGATTGTGGAAAACATAAAAAAACGTTTCATTGCTGAAAAATACGTTAAATACTGTATTGCAATATTCTTTTGCACCACAGCACACTGCGCCCTTTTTTGCTTGCAAGCAAATAGAGACTTTGTTTTAGGCACATGTGTTGAAAATAAAGTTTATGGAGTCGTCGTATTTGGTAGATGTTGAGGAATCCACTTTTTGTTCTCACTACTTCTTACTTGGGAAAATAAACTCATGAAACTGTTTTTTCTTTTAGCATTCTTAGAATGACCTTTGAAAAATTTATTGTAAGAATGCCGAACACAATTTTGTTTTTCAACATTCGTCTATTGACCTAGTCTTTCATTGTGTAGTTACATTTGTAGTTTCTGTGTAGTACAATATGAATATCGCACTCACCTATTTTTAGCTCCATCTAAAGCTGACTTTCATGTAATCCTTTATCTGCATACAAGCTCTATAGAGGCATCATTTATGCAAATTTTATCATCTTAAAACTGTTCAATCATAAAATTTTCCAAGTATTCTAATATTATAAATCGCCACTGAAAACATTTTGATTTTGAAAATAATTTCAATATTTTTTTTATAAAATCTATTTTGTAAACACGTTTGAACAATATATCATACGTTAACTTATTGTGGAAGCTTTATAATTTTTTCAATCACCTCCATTATTTATTTTTGACGATATCATGCATGATATAAAATCATGTAGTTACAAAACAATTCATTGACTCTTTTTGTTTTTCTAATATTTTGATTTCTAGTTGTAGTTGTTAATCATTTTTAAATTTAAAATCTTTTTTATTATCTTTACTATTTTTCGTTTTTCAATCGCATATATTTTTAAGATTGCTGCGAAATGGAATTTAAGTACTTTAACTTTTTTTTATTGCGTCTGAAAGCAATCATTTGACATACCCCATTAAAAAACAATATAACTGTTAATTGGAATTTTTTGAGATTTTATTTTCCTTTTACTAGAACACAAAGAATAGTTTTATTTTTATTTATTGAAAGGAAAAACTTATCATACAAGAGAAATTTTCTAACTGTAATATTTAATTAAAGAAATCGTGATTTTTCTTTTCTACCAAGCAGTGATGTAATGGAGACTATTAGCCCCCTCCCCCTGCAAAGTCTGATTTTGGGCCCAAAGCCGGATCTTACAATGGGTATGTACTTCGCTTGGCATCAGTCAGGCTTTGAGCCCCCTAGAATCCTGGCCGTCCCCCGCAATGTGGGAGTGTACGTTACGTCACTGCTACCAAGAATTTATATTAAACTGACTTATGTCTGTTCATACGCGGCTCTCTGGCCGGGAGGTAACATGTCCGCTCCTGAAGCCTAAAGTTGTGGATTCGATCCTGGCTGCAGTCGACATATTTTCTAGAAGTGAAAATTGTAGGCGTGCATGGCATATGATTATATGGCATGTAAAAGATCCTTCGAGTGTTCTTGGAAAAATTACATCACGGCAATATTTAGCATGCGATGAGAGCTCCAAATATGGTAGCGATGGCCGCTACTGGAGGGAGCCACCATGAAATAGCTCTCACATTTGGGGACTTGCCGTGTCTGCAAAGTTTTAGTTGCCAATATGCACACACAGTCACACTAATGTCCTTTTAAAATTCATTAATATTATTATAAAATTATTTTCTCAATGTTGAAAATACGCTGTATTTCTCGACATTCTTTTCTCTTGTTTTCCTTGCTGTTTTTCTTTCCTTCTTTCTTTTTTTGATGGGTAAGATACATAAAATAAATAAATATTAATTTACAAAAAGATGTAAATAATTTTTTAGTACATTGTGTTTCTGAATTTAAAATTTGTTTTATGTGGTTTATAAAGTATATTGATTGAGATGAACCTCTATTTAACGAATTTTCCATATAACGAACTTTTTTCGAGATTTAGTGACTTCGCTATATAGAGGTCCGACTGTATAAATATACACACACAAATTGAAGCATTGAGTAATACTAAGTCTCGCATTACAATGGGGACAGAGATAATATCGGCTTTTTGGGATTATCTTTTCATTTTCATTTTCATTTCTACTCAAGCAACAAATGACGCATTGCCATGTCAATCCCTGTTCTTTATCCAATTTTGTCAAGAATCTTAATTCCTGCCTTCACTGAAAAATTTCCTGATTCACCACAAAGAAAATCCGGGATGAGAAGTATTTCAGTACCATGGAAAAACTTCATCTCCTAAAAACACTAGCAGACTAGCCCTAATAATATCTCTTTAAGAATGAAAAATATGTACAAATCAAAGATAGAAAGAAGAAAATATCAGTGCCCGTATGGCGTACGAGCAAACCGATTGTGGCCAGCTTTCAATAGCCCATTCGAAGTACGGGCAAACCAGTTAAGGGATTAAATTTCACTGAATCTGTTGAAAAATCTGTATTTAATGCGGATTAGGTTTAATTTGGGTTCTGTGGCTCTGTTGATTGTCTATTATTTAATTTATTTATCCGGGATATTTTATTTTGATTAGAAAAAAGTTGTTTTAATTTTTATCTTAAAGTTATTTTTTGGTATTCATTCTTACCCATAATTTACAACTTCTAAGTTGATTCATTTTGAATATTTATTTATTCATATTCAAAATGAATCAACCGAAAAGTTGTAAATCAACAATTGGATCTCTATTTAACGAAATCGCTAAATCCCGAAAAAAAGTTCGTTATGTGGAAAATTCGTTAAATAGATTCACTTTTCAGTATACTTAAGAAAACACATGAAACAAAATTTAAATTCATAAACATCATATATTATTTAAAAAAAGTAATTGTTCACATTTTTTTGTCAATTAATATCTATTTTTTATATCTTACCCATTAAAAAAAATTTGCAAAGAAAACAAAAAAAACATTGTCAAAAAATGCGCTATGTTTTTTCAACTTTTAAAAAAAAATTATATTAAAATTAAGGAATTTTTTAATGACATTTCCTAATTTTAAGCCTATAAGTTATTTTAAAGATGCATTATATTAGAAGCAGTAATTCTAAGCATGCATTACCACATGCGTCCTTAAATTTGTTTATTGATAATATCTGTTGATTTTATTTAAATTGTTTGCTTAAAAAATTACTTCATTGCTCTAGGTAAGTTAGATATTTGTTAAAATTAGTTCAAGATCATTGATCACCATAAAATGTGTGCTTAAAGAGAGAATAATTTGAAAAATGACGAAGCCTTTTAAAAGTAGAGAGGGAAAGATTCGAATAACAAGAGAAAAAAAGTTCGTTAAGTAAAAAATGCACTTCGCGTTATTTGGATATTATTTTATGATTAAAATAGAAAAGTGTTCATGGTTCCAAGAAAAAGTTCGCAAAATAGAGCTTCGTTACATGGATGTAATTATGGAGTGAGTGAATATTAACATCGCACTGTTCAGTTACTCGAGGGCTTTTGGCGACGGACCTCGTAACTTTGAACCATGGTCAAGTGATGAGGACGACCTGGCTGGCACCCCGTATCCTAATTTTTACACCACCCCAACGGGAGAATGTTTAAGCCTCGACAAATTTAATGTGCATTAAATTCTCTACATGATGTATCTTAATCGACATCAGGATTTGAACTCATAACTAGACAACGGTCACGAGTTCGCAATCATGACCACGTGACTACCGTGATTTGTGATGCAACGTGTAGTTACATTCGATGTGATTCGCATGCATCAAGTTAAAAATCAGGTCTAGAGCCTGAAAGACTTGATAAAAAACATAAAATCTACCTCTTCCATCCTCCTCTTTAAAAGAGTATAACAAGGTAATATGATGTCTATAGCCCCAAATCTTGTAATCCGTTCATTTAGCATAGAATTTAAAAATGATATCAAATGTCTTTCTACCTGTATAAACCCTTCAGAATTTAAAGCATTTGCAAAAAAGAACCCTTAATACCATCTCACATTTTAATGGCATCACTCTCCACTCTAGGAATCTCCCTCCTCATTGGTGCACCAATTACAAGCCTTTCTACACACATCTAAATTCATCAGCAGCTCTTGTTGCTAGCGTTAAAATTGTAAATGGTAACAGTAATTCCCATAGGCTTGGCGACTGTCATTGGAATAATTTAGACTACAGCAGACCAACATGTGTGTGTCCGCATGCATTGGCTCATCTTTGCCCACCTATTAGATGCGTAATAAATGAACCGTGCGACAGATAGACATCATTAAAGCGACCCAAGATGTTCCTAGTCCAAACTTAGGCCTTTAATCCTTGTAAGCCATTAGTGATTGGAGGACTATGGACGAATCACATGGGTGTCAGAGCTGTTCGCAGTCATTTGTTCTGTGTTCTTGCCATTAGTCCTTGTAGAATAATTTAAGGAGACTCCTTGCATAGTACGCATAACTTTGTTGTTTGATTCGAAGTTAAATTGATTGTAGACTTATAAGTATATGCCTCTAGATGTCAAATACTTCAAATTCAACTAATTTTCTTTAAAATAAAGTAAATATTTGTAGGTAAAAGTTCGCATTTTCTTGACGTTATTATCAATGTTTTACGATATGCTTTATTTCATTTTCTTGCTTTTCATTCAACATGTAAATGAAATTTCAATGTATAAATTAAAATACTTATTAAATGACGCATTATTTACACTGTTTTGTGAAGAATTTTCAGTCCGTATATTTAAAAAAGTTCTCCAAAGATATTTAATGTAATATATCTCTTTATTTTAAACATTTTTTAAAAATAAAACGATATTTACGCATCTATAACTTTATTTTTTTATTGTTTAAAAATATAGTCAAACTTGATTTGAAAGGCATATTCAAGATAATTTCAAAACAGGTTCTAAGAAATACCCGGGAAGATATTTTCTCCATTCAAACTTAAACATCCAATAGGAGATATTTATTTACCAGTAATTCTAGTTCTTTATTTGTAGCTTAGGATTAATGATAGATAAAAATAATTTATAGGATTTCTCTTTAAAAATCAGTCTTTTGCATAACATTTGTAGGTTGTGAGTTTACTTGATTTTTTAAAGTTTGATATTTCTTGAATATTGAGTTTCAAATATGTTCGTAATGGTTTTGATAACCTAATTGTATTTCAGAATCTGTAACTACAATTGGTTTTTTCAGGGATAAGTATGTGTATACTTGCAAGTTATGAGAAGAAAAAATGTTTTTAAATAATATTCATTTATTATAATTTTTGAGGAATTTGGAAATTCTCAAATTATCTTTGAAATAGATAAACAACTTAAATTATCATGCTTTTAATTGCTGCTTTGAAATACGTAGTTTTATGATTTTTTTAATTTGTTGTGTTAAGTGTATCTCAAATCACACTATTAAAATTATTTTAACCCTGCGCGCGCGTGGGAGAGAGAGAGATAAAGAAACCCCTGCCCGCCCCACCCCAATCTTTAAGAAGTAGTATTAATATAAGCTAATTTTTATTTTAAATATTTGTTTTTATTCCATACTAAATATTTCAAAACTCAATACACACTTTTATTTCTAAAACATCAATATAAGATTATTTTTATATTTTAACATTTTATTTTTTCTTCTATAATTTTTTTTACCTTTAAATTAAATACACAATTATTTCTACTACTACTTACTGGAAGATAAAAATAATAAATGGGAATATAAAATGTAAGCAAATTTTTGTCAAAAACTTGTTCGCATGAACTCTTATGACTTCAAGGAATTTTCTTGCTCGATATCTGAAATACAAAACTTTGACTCAAAGTAGTTATAATTTGGTATATTAATAGAAATACCAAGTACTGTTGAAAGTTTCAATACACAGTTTTAAGAAACATTTATTTTTATTGAAAAAGAAATACTTCTTTATAAAAAAAAAGATTTATTTATATAAAAATTTCAAAAACTGCAGATTAAATAGAATGGCACTTATAATACAAATACTAATATACGTTTTTCTTAGTTCTATATGTAATAGCATGAAATTCACTAGCAGGAAAATTCGCAAGTGTTGCTTAGTTTCAGTTTTTGTTCCCAGCATCCGCATTATTTGAAAAAAGAAATTGCTCTGAGAACTAGTTTTAGTCTTAAGAAATTATCCGAAATAAATTAGACGAACATCATAGAACATTGTACGACAGTATTTAGCTATATAGTGCTCATTACTAATATTTTTATTCCAATATTTATATTCATTTTTACAACAATTAACAATCAATTTTTTTCATTTCTGTATAACATTCCAGCGTACTTTTTTTCATTTCAGATATGAAAAAAAGAAATAATGCAATAAGTATCAATTGCTCTTCAATGTGAAGGAAATTGTAAATGCGTTATTATTTGGAAAAATAAATTGTTTTTCTATAAGAACATCCACACACTCCCTCTAACGGTAAGTATTAAGAAATATTAAATACATTTGCTCCAACCATAATTGTTAAAGTATTTAATTCCTGATCTACTGCATTTTTATTGTACCAATATGTATATTATTGTAATTATAACTGAAATTTTGTTTTAAGACTGTGTTATTGTTTTTGATACTCAATAAAGCTATTGTATTTATTTGCTCTTTGTATTAATTAACAACTGCGTTGCAAAATGCTCATTCTGCAATACAGCTTTCTCATATTTTGCTTTTCACACTTTTAAAAGTTGCTTTAAATTTAAACTTTAATTTATAAGATATAAAATTTGTGGAGTTAACATTCATTCCGACATCTTTAGACATTACATTGAAACGCAAATAATTAAATGAATTTTATTTACTGCCTATTCACTCTTGACAAAAATGAAATTGTGATAAAATTCCAATTTTTGTGTGTGTTCAGTTAACTTTATTCAAAATCAGCAGCTTTAAGGCTATTTTAGCTTATCTTTCCTGGCTGCTTGGTCTTTGCTTTTTACCTTTTGTAGTTCTCATAAATATCACAAGATGGCGCTGCTGACATAATCATTTTAAGCAAAGAGCTGCATTTCACCGCTTTTTTGTGCAAGGGAAAATAGTGCACAAGAGAGAGAAAAGCGAGATTTTATTATTGGATTTTCAAAAATAATTTTAAACTAGCTATTCTTCATTGGCAACAACGGACTCGTCTAGTTTTGAATGCTTCCTGTGTTATTCATTCGATATATCGTGTATAATTTAACCATATTTAATATCTATTGGCGTATCTAGTCCTGAGTGGCCCTGTATCAGAATACCTTGACCCCTTAAAATTTTATGATTTTTTTGCTTACATATTTTTCAGACCCTTTAAACTTGTAAGCCCCCGTATCATAAATGGGTCAGATACGGTAGTAGCTAAGCCCCTGTTTATATCTTGAATTACATCAAAATATTTTCGCATACATGTTTTGTTACGCTTAGAAAATTCTAATTATAAACATCAGTTCTCAAATGTATCGTAAATGTCAATTGTCAAGAAAAATATAACAGAAATGTATTAAAAACAAGCTTTTAACGTCTATTTTAAATGCAATACTTGTTCAACGAATGGTACAATCAAACAACTATTTCACGAATCCTATTGTTAACTATTTTGTTGTATCTATATTCATGTAGTGTCAGTCAAAATTTTCAAATTTAAACCAAACTACACAAGATACATACAAAAAAATTTCTAAAGAAAAATAAAAGAAATTACAGTCATTATAAATGTTTATCTGTCCCAAAACGGAACAATTAATTTAATACAGGGGTTTGAAAAGAATGTTGGGGAAAAGAGTGAATTATAAATTGATCACATCCAATTTGAATAGAATTAATTAAAAGGTTTTACTAAAAACTTACTAGAAATGTTTTTTGTTGATTTCTGAAATAAACATCAATATGAAGATAATTCAAACAAATATTCAAAATAAAATTTTAAATACCAATAATTAAGAACCGTAAGTATCAACACAATAAAAAAATTAAAAACTTTGAATAATTTAAAAAAATATTTGTACTTATTCTTTTACAAATTGTAGACGAAATTATAATACTCAGCGAAATTTTAAGCATTATTCTTAGCAAAATGCGTTTTTTGACAATTGTAAAAATTCTAAAAGTATGATAAATACCTAGATGATTGAACCTATTTTGTATCTATTCATTTTTCAAAAAAAAGCAAGCTATCAATATTAAATTAATATGATTTTAAAAACTTGACTTTTACTCATTATCAAATCTAACAATAATGAATATTAGCTCTCAAAATGAATTAATCTGTAATTTACTGTAACTTCATTGGGAGTATATTTTAATAAAAGAATGAATTCAAGGCGCAAAATTTTTACTATGTTACATATAAAAGATACGAGGGAATTTACGAATGGTACAACAGTAGGAAACTAAAACAGGTATGTTACAGGAGTAAAAGTAAAATAAATGTAAATAAATGAACTAGTAAGATTTAACTTTAATGCCACTGATTATGATTTATTTTATAATTCAAGTAAAATAAGACTCTTCTAAGTATCCCAATTCCTTCTAAATATCCTAAATCCAAATTTAAATGCTTAAATTTTGAATTTTTCTAATATATTTATACTTTTTAGTTCATTAAAAAAATTTT
This sequence comes from Trichonephila clavipes, assembly GCA_019973935.1. Classification (NCBI taxonomy): domain Eukaryota; kingdom Metazoa; phylum Arthropoda; class Arachnida; order Araneae; family Nephilidae; genus Trichonephila; species Trichonephila clavipes. The sequence continues at coordinate 120,268 of BMAU01000194.1, read as the reverse complement.
TAATGAGCATGTGTTTTACAAATTATAGCATAAAAATAGATTCGCAAAATAACTAAGGAAAAACCGCGTATAGCCTAAAGGAAAGCAAATCAGAATAATTTTTAAAAATGCAATATTTTCATAATTTTACCAAACAGTTAAAATGTACGAAATTATTCTCATCTTAAAAAAAATTCGAGTATGAGAAAAAGTAATCTTATAATATCTGTACATTAAGCGAGAATATATATTTTTTTACAAAATTATATGAAGATCAGAGATTTAAACATGAATCAATTTTTAGAAAGTAAGATTACTAATCATTAAAAAAATCAAGATTTTCTATAAAAAATACAATAGTCTCTTTTTGAATACAAAATTGTTAAATTTAAGTAACTTGATACAGGCATCTATAGCATGAAGATATTTTTTTATACGGCGATGTGCAGAAATTAAAGTTACAGTTTTACAAAAATATCAGCATAAAAAAGAATAAAGTTTCTGTGTGATAAAAATTTACTAAAGGGGTTTTCAAACATCGCATCTAAGGATGCATTGGCAGGCTTGAAGGAAAAAAGGATTTTTGTAAAAGTAACATTTAAAGAAAATTTTTCAATGTAAAATATTTTTTTAAAAAATTAATAATTCCTTGAAAATTTCGCAAAAAGTTGGAGCAGACCTACAGATTGATAACATAAAAAGATAATTTTCTAATGACAAAATTCAGAACCAATTTACTGTAAAATCCATGGCTAAGTTATATCGAAAAAAGTTACGTTAAGGTGTGGCGCTGTATTTGTCCATTACAGTATTATTGCCTAACCTAACGCATATTACTTCCTTTTTTCCTATAGCTATATTTAACGTAATAAAGAAACTATAAGAAATTGATAACTTCAAATAAAACCTCAAAATTTTCAATCTTATGAATTGAAAGAAAGGAAACTATCACATATATATATTCGTTCTTTTTGCCGTTGATGTATAGAACAAAGAAATCAAGTAAACTTTATTAAAAAGGCTGATAATGGAATCTAGTTTAAGAGTTTCTCAGTTTAAAAAATTGGCTATATGTTGCGATTCCATATCTGTCTAAAAAATAAAATGAATTATAAGTTTCTTCAAATTTGAAATGTACTTAAGATGCACGTAAAATTTCCATAACAAAACAAACAAACAAAAAACTGAGGTAAAACTTATTCGGAAATAATACTTTTATAAGACTCGTACTTTGGGAGTATATTAAAATATTTAGTCATACCTAGAAGAAGTCAGGCAAAAGTCTATAACCAAAGCTTATATTGAAGTATAAGTTTGAGAATCATTGTAAGAGTAATATTTATTTTTAATACACAAAATAAGAGTTTATTGGCAGTGAGCTTACTTGATATATTTTATTGATATGTTGTGAATTATTATTGAACTAGACGTAAATTTTTCAGACATATTATGCAGAAGTATTTTCTAGAAAACATTAAAATGAATTAGAAAATATACAATATATACTTGTTCTTATGGAATATAATTTTTTTTTTATTTCCAATAGCCAGAGTTACAAAAGACCACTAAACCACAAAGGGGTAGGGAAAAAAACAAAAGCAGACAAAATAAACAAAGTAGGAAAAAAAACATGGCGAGAAAAGTCTATGAACCGAATAAGTCCCTAGCTTGCCAATAAAGATCACATAAAGAGGAGCCCTTCAGTGCTGGGCAGCGGTGAATGTGGTCAGCATTCATGTCCTCCCGAAAATCACAGAGCGGTCCAGTGGTCAGACGAAACTTGGCTACTGCTTTACGTCTTGGCCACATGGGAAGATCTTTAAGATTATTCTACCAGATCTTATTGGAATTTCTCTCAGCGTATATAATTGAAGAGAGATCATTCATCTTTTTATCTTAATAATACACTTGGCACTGGTAAAAAGGACAGCTTTCCTTGTTGTCTGTTGAATGGAAGCTCCCTTCTTTGCTAGGTGGTCCATTAACTCGTTACCAGATACACCGCTGTGTCCAGGGATCCACTGCAAGACGATTTGCTTAGAGTACTCAGACAGACTCTGCAGCAGTTTTTCAATCAAGAACATATAAAAACAATAAAAAAACCCCAAAGATTTTGCCCTCTGTATGAAAAAGCATTACACCTTTCAAGTAATTCAAATGAAAGAAGTAGCGATACGAGGTTTCAAAAATGCATTGAATTCCAAAGGGATTTATCACAAATTATTTACCACAAATATTTTTTTTAAAATTTAATCAATAATATAATTGTGTGACCTTTTTACCGTTTTGAATTATTTATAGTTTCTTTCTAATAGAGAAAAATCTGCTTTCAGTTTTACCATTTACCTTTATAAGTAGGGAATTTATCTCTGCTCAATATTTGTAGATTAATAGATTTTTAATTTAAAAATTTTGTTAAATTTTAATGGTTAAAATAAATAATATGCAAATGTTGCCTATAATGCTAGGATTAGGTATTACAATTTTTTTTAATTTATGACTCACTTTACGTATAAATTATTGATTTTTTCGTATTTCGTTTAAACATCAATATACAAATCAGGATAACTTCTTAAAAGTACATTTAAAAGTTTATGCAATGCGAGGACAAATGTGGCAAAGTTAATCCAAAGTTTATGTGTTAGTTTTATTTATTTTTTATTCTAATTTATGTATCACTTTTAATGAAATAAATAACATCAAAATGGAATTTGGTGAAATACATGATGAACTAAAAATTTTAGTAAGAATGGGAAAGTATTAGAAGAATCAGTTAATAATGACATACAGATCTAACTGATTACAAGGCTTTCAATATCTTCAAAATGTCAGTCATTAACCATTTTTTGAAGAAAGTAAAAAGTAGAATAGTTCAAGTTGATCACTGGATACATTTTTAGCATCTTCTCTTGTCTCTAAAAAGAAAAAGAAACAAATGAGAATAATTCATTTAAAAAATATAGGAACATATAAAAACTGCTTTAAGAAAAAAATATTTTTAAGAATTGCCGTAAAATCCGGCATATAACGCGCACTTTGAACACCGAAAATGAGATCGAAATTTACGGATATGCGTTATACACCCAGTATAAAAATGATAGCCTTTAAAAGTGAGTAGAGAGATAAACATAAAAAAAATTAGACTTCCATTTATATCAAAATATTGTTTATTTAAAAGAAATTACAGATCCTATGAACTTAAAGAGTTATAGTTCAAGAAGAATACTAGTTTTTAAAAAGCCTAGGAACATAAATAATAAATGACTTCAAAATAAATCTTCAGTCTTCATAATAAATAACTTTAAAACGTAAGAGCATTGTATTCATACATTTCAGGTTTCTACGTGAGAAAGGGGGTGTACGTTATACGGCGAATGTACCTAAAAATTTTAAAAAATACAGCTTGAAAGTATAGGTGCGCGTTATACGCCGGATTTTACGGTATTGTTATATGTATAGAACAGGAGAGAGAAAGATAAACAAAATATTTCTAAAGTATTATAATGCAAAATAGAATAATTGTTTGAAAAATTGGTATCGAGATATGAACTTTTTCCAGGCATATTTTGAGAGAAAACAAGAATGCCTCAAGTTTACAATTCGAACTTCCATTGAAAGTTAGTGTTTATTAAATTTGCACTATAAAGCACCATGACAACTACTCGCTAACTATTCGACAACTATTCTAAGGTATGGCCAAGTGATGAGGATGATACCTGAGCTGGCATCCATTGTCCAAACTACCTACAGATTTAACGTATCAGCCTCCTTACACGGTGGATCTTCAGTGGCATGAGGCTCGAACTCTATGGCATACCACTGCACCCTGTGTGTCCATGGACATAACTACTAGGCTACCTCCGTCTCAAATTATCGCTGTATTGTAAATCTATACTTTCATTATAAGCATCACAACCCTTTTTGCATCCTTCCTTCCTTTCAATTGATGCAATTGTTTAAGCATTTGCTTACTTATTTTGTACTCATTACACATTTTTTAATAATAAAAGGAAGATTTCAGGGAAATAAAAGAATGGTTATAAAAGAAATTAATACTTTTTAAGCACAAACATAGTGCATCTTTTTTTCTTCTTTAATTTTTAGGGTTTTTACAATTCATTTGGTTCCCTGGATTATGTACGGGTTCAGACACGCAGACCAACTATAAATCAAACTAAGAACTTGATTAGTTATTTATTCGATAAGCACATCTACAGCTTTCAGCTTGAGAGGGATAACAAATTAAGGATTTTCAGTATTCATAATATACTTAGAAGGAAGGGGGATTAGTTACGAGGTGCAAATGAAAAAATTCTTAGCCCACGTATTTGGTTTATGATTATGCATCGGGGATTATTCAGCAGAATCACAAAATCTGCAACCGGCGACCTCGATTTTTGGTTAAACTCTCACCTTGTATATTTCTCTATCTCCTTTTTCTAGACTGCCGTCTTTTCTTATGATTGCGTATCAAGAAAGTTTACGAGAGAAAACTATAAAATGCCATTCGTTTCAGTTTTTGAATATTTGCATTAACTTTAGAAAGTGAACAAGTGTTCATTTGAAGCTCTGTAGATCAAATAATACAATACATAATGATGTAAAAATAACAAGAAAAATATATGAATTGTTGAAATAATTTTTTCCCTGTTGCCCGCAAATATAAGCATGTAATGAATAAAAGGCAAATCTAATTTGTTTATTTTACAAATACATTCATTATCTTTATAATATAATAAAGCTTGAGCCTTAGTATTTCGCTGAATTAGGAATATAAGTTTTGGTTGACATTTACAAAAAAGTTTTGATAACAATATGCCTAAAGTGTTGTCAAAATCTTTAATGAAATTAAACATTAAAGCTGTGGTATTCCATGGAACCCTTGGTTCCATGAAACCTGCATAGGAGCTCCTTGAGTCAACATAAAAATATCAAAAGTAAATTATTCATATGTATATATGAGTTCAATGGGAGGAAAATTTTAAAAAAAATTCGTTGCCGGGTAGCCTTTTTTTTTTAGCATTTTCCTGTCACTTTTATTGAAGAATAACAAAATATTAAACCGTTTCTTTTCTTTATATGCTCTATTTAGATTGTGAATACTGTGTTCCTGATCTAAAATTCCGCAAATTAATTTAATATTTGTTAGTGCAATTTTTTTCAAAACTAATTGTAATGGAATAGAATGAATCGAATTTAGATTGCAGTGTTAAAAATTCAACAATAAAGTATCTTTTTCCATTTGTAATAAAAAAAACCCTACCTATAAGAGAATATTTAAAGAAAACCCGCCTAATTCCCGTTTAATAATATTTCACAGAGGATCAAACCAAGCATGAATGGAAAAAACAAGGCTTTCCAATTAAGGTAAAGGAACAACTTATCGATATATCATCAGATTCGATAATAAATTCTAAATTTAAACAGGAACAGCTCCTAAATTTTAAGTTGCAAATTTGCAGAATACACAAAAGTTTCTTACATAGTTACAACTATTTTAATGCCATTCGGAACAATGTATTTAAGTTAAAAATATTTCTCAATATTTGTGGCACGAAAGCAAAAAGAAGAAACAAATTAACAAAGAATATGAAATGCGACTACAGATAAGAGAGAGAGAAGAGAGAAGAGAGAGAGAGAGAAGAGAGAAGAGAGAGAAGAGAGAAGAGAGAGAGAGAGAGAGCTTTAATAGACCTAGACCAGAGTTGCCAAACTTTTTTTTATCTCATAGACCCTCTTGCCATAATTTAAGGTTTGGCATATATAGACCCCTGCTTACATAATACTGAAATTTTCCAAATTTATCAACTTAAATGTGTTTACGGCATTTGGGTACAGAGCTACTTACTTTAAAAGATTTAAATTTCCAACTGTAGTGAAGTATAGTTTAAAACTTATAAGAAACACATGTTGTTAATTAATTTAAAATTTAAGTGATACATAAAATGATTAACAAACAAATGATTATAATGAAAGGGATGAATCTGGTGCTTCAATAACAAATTTTCAACATTTATCGTCAATCTTGTCAGGTTTAACCCTAAATTTCCTCGGTTAGTAGAGTCCAGCCAACAACCACACTGAAGCCCCTGCTCACTAATAAAAGCAATTAAAAACGTTCTCACAATACTCCATAATTCGAGATAAATAACGGGTGTAGAAGGAATTGAATAAGAATTTTTTGTTAACTTCGCCGCTTAAGAACCCACATAAAAATTTTCTACATAAAGAGTTTTTTATAGGTACTATTGATAATGGATAAATAAACCACTACTCATAATTAAAAAAAGAATATTTGTAGCACGTATGTATTACATAATACAATAATATTGCACAATATATATTTAATAATATGAAAACTTATCTTTTTTGTTTATGTTTGTTAATAAAAAATGAATCTTTTTAGCTATATAAATATACCGTAAAATCCTGCATATAACGTGCACCTTGAACACAAAAAAATGAGATCGAAATTTAAGGGTGCGAGTTATACGCCGGGTATAAAAACGATAGTCTTAAAAATAACAAAAGAGATGAGCGTAAAAATTTTTTTACTTCTGCATGCAGTGAAATACTGCTTATCTGAAAGAAACGACTTGCCTTACGAACTAAAAGAGTTGTAGTTCTAGAAGTATACTATTTTTTCAAAAGTCTGGGAAAAAAACCTAGAATAAATGACTTCAAAACATAAAAGCAATGTATACTAAGGTTTCAGATATCTTCGCTAAAAAAGGAGGTGCGCGTTATACGACGAATATACCTCAAAATTAAAAAAATCATCATGAAAGTTTAGGTGCGCGTTATATACACCGGTGAGCGTTATACGCCGGATTTTACGGTACTTCTTTTCTTAATTTTAAATTCTCTGTTTTTTATAATATCGAAAACGCGACCATTTTGCTTTCCAAAATGCGGATATTTGCTCCTATGTATGTGTACTATAGGAAACTATTCTGATATTCACTCTGAATGAAATGAGAAATCCATTTCTCATTAACAATTTTGATATATCGCAGTCTTTAATACCATTCCTCATAGTTTATCAATACCTTAAGAATAAAATTTTTAGTATTTTATATTGTTAGTAGGCTATTGAATTTTTATGTGTAAAATTTCTAAAATCATAGTATCTTAAAAGTATTTTCAAAATGCACTGATATTAATTTCTCAAGAGTCACTGTCATGAATTCGTAGTCCATTCATCCATCGATTCGCAGTTTCGAGTCCTGATACCACTGAAGACCACCATGTGAAAGGGGGTTGATGCACATTAAATATATTAGACCTCAAATCTTCATCCTCACGCTGGTGTGGTATGGATGACTGGAGAGTGAAGTATCAGCTAAGGCGTCATCCTTGTCATTTGACCATAGTTCAGAATTAGGAAGTCCGTCTGCAATAATTTCAAAATGCGACAATAATAAACAATAAACCAATTTCTCACGAGGCTCATTTTTTAAAATGTTGTATCACGAGCTTTTTTGTAAGCTAATGGTTTTCGATTCTTCCAAAATCTGTACTTCAAAATTTCATCTTTTAAAATGTATAAATAATCACCTTTTTATTTAAAAATGCGAAGAAGTTTCCAACTTTTTGTTTGAAGATACACGTGCTATTTTTAACCACTCACACACTGTTATAAAATTCGCATGCCCATGATATGTGGTTTAAACACTGATAATTAAAATACTGATGTAATCAAGTTCTATTATAATTATAATTACAGTGAATCTAAAAATTGGAATTTTAGGATGTACTTTCTGTATACGTTTCAAACATCCATTCCTATTTGAAGCAAATATATTCTTTTTCTTTCATTTGAATTTATTAATTTAAAGCTTAACTTTTTTTAAAAAAAGTTAAGATATTTTTAAAGTATCACTTTTTAAAACTCTCATTTTAGTTATAACAATTGATAGATCACCATTTAGAAAGATTTTATGGTTTTTAGAGAAATATTGCAAAACGGTCACCTTAATCTAAAAGAATCAGAAGTATAGGAACTTTCGTATATTTTTTTAACCGACAGAAAACGAAATTTCTCTCTGAATAAACTCCCAGAGATTCTTCCATAGTATAATGTTCCCATCTATCTAAATTCGAATGATATTTCGTAAAGGAGGAAGGTTGGTTATGTGATATCTTACCACTCCGCAAGCACTTAAAACTTAATGAAGCGAAATAGGAGAATTGGTAGGGCTTAGAAACCAATCATTTTGAGATACGATTCTCCACCATTTTAGCTCCAGAGACCGGTTACGGGGATTATTTTCCAATGAACTTGACAGAGGAAATGATCGAAATGACAATTACGTAGAAATACGAACATTTAGGAGTTTTTAACATTTTATGCGAATATACAGACATACTCTCCGAATTTTTTTCACCGGCTTTAGGAAATAATACTATTTTTGGAATAACACAGAATTAAAGAGAAAATTTTTTCGTACATTGGTATGTTTTGTCTCATAAAATTGATTCAATTTGTTCATTCTTATTAATTTATTCTTGTGCGAATTCTTAAAACATCACTAATAGTTATTCATATAAATTTTACCATCGTTAGATTATGCTCTGTAATTAAATACCGAGTTTTTTTAAAAAATAAAACCTAGTTTTGTATTATTTTCTGCTCCAAAAGACATATTTCAAGAGATTATTTTATTTACTTCGTGTTCAACATTTGTATTTATTTCTTTTTGATTAATCTTTGAATTTTAAACACCGCAGTTCTCTCTTTTAAAAAATTGGTATTGGGGGAAAAGGGAAGGAAACAATAATATTAAAAGTAGTTTATAACATTTTTTTCAGATTATACTGTTGATTCTGAAAAAAGATCCCTTTAATAAGCCATTGTTTTAAGTTTTTTTTTCAAGAAATTAAATTTTTAAACAGGTGGTACCTAAACTTACTGTGTCCATGAACCCCATTTTATACCAAAAATTTGGCCATGAACCCCCTCCAAAATGGAATATCTTTTTCAATGAATAATAGAAAAAATCACAATTTTTACTTTGATGTTTTGAAAATAGTACATGAAAAGGAAAATAATATTGATAAGCGTTATATAATAAGATTACTTTATAAATAAACTTAAGCAAAAGTATAATTTTTGGTTAATAAATTTATGTACAAGAAATCAGTTGCTTTAACAATTATTTGTTTAACTTGTGACAGCTCTATCCGCGTCTTTTCTAATAATATGTGCTCTTGGGAAATCTTTGATCTTTGAAAATTATTTTGTTTCCAACCAACCCTCTGAAGAAGAAAACATGCTTATTTAAATTAGATATGCTATATATAGTCCAGGGGTACACAACCTTTTTTTCTGCTGGGCCACAGGCATATGTCAGCTATTTCCGCGGGCCGCATACATATGTTAGTTATTTTACGCGGGCCGCAACTTGAGGATAAAGGGGGGATGCTTTAAGACCAAGCTGACATTGGAAATTTAAATTGTGTAAAATTGATCAAAATATTAAAACTCCTGTTTGACTTTTTAAATATTATTTTTTATATTTTTTATTTTTGTCTCTAATACTAAATTAGAAGCATTTGAGAAACACTCCTTCACAATATCTACATCAGTAAACGGTTTCATATGATTACCAATACTATAACAAACTTCTTAGGATGCCTTTGTTACTACTGTGACATTACCACTGACGCTGTTACAAAGTATATTCAATAAAGCCTATTTATCACCTCTTGAAAGAGGAAAAATGTCATTAAATAATTCCTGTTTATTGGTATTTTTTAAATACAGCACTTTCGTGACAAATCAAACAATTCATCATCCATGCTTATTTTTCACTACACAATGGCCAACCTCCCAATCGTCTTGAAACGATATATTTTTTTCGAATATTTTTCGCTTGCAAGATATGAAAGATAGTTAAAAATTAGTTCTACCCCTAAAATTGTCGCTACTCCACTGTTGTCTGTTATCACTAACCGTAACCATTCCAATTAGAAAAGGAATATCCTTTTGTACCCGTACCACACTGACACCGACAGCAAAAAGCTAAATTGTTATATTTGATTTCTTGACAAAGAATTTCCCACCAAAACTTTAATACAATGTTCTTAAATTTCTCAGAGCAATAGACCATGGCCGGGCCCCTTAAAAAGGCTCGGTGGGCCGCAGGTTGATTATCACTGGTCTAGGCTTTCTATAGAGAGAAAGTGAGAGAGAGATAGGATAGATTACTAGCGGATCAAATATTAATAGAATTGATTGAGTTACATAGATATTTGCTAATTGTAATCATTAAAGTGACGATTGATAACTAAAGATTAACTAGAGCTTAGATAGCTAAGAAAAGAGATTCGAACCTGAAGTAAGTTCATGGGTATTTAAAGTCTTCTCATACTTCGCGTATCTCGTTATTTATCCACATATTGCTTTAATTGGACGCATCTCTTATTTAAGATTGCTTGAACTTGTGTTGTTGATAGTGTGATAAATACATTGATTATTTTTGGATATGGATAGTTATCCTTCCCTTCCTCCCACATCTCTGGGTGAGAATGAGTGAACCTCTCATTTCTTACAAACTTACTTTATCTTCTAAATAATACAAAGAATAATACTGCTTTTGATTCAAAACTAAGGCAAATTTATTGCATTCCCTTCTCATATCGAGATCATTCACAAAATAAAACTAAACTGTTGATGAGATGTACGACTCTTTCGTACTGCTATATTTTAGACAAGTTATTTCATGTAACAGCGAGATTCTGAACCTGTTTAAGGGGGTCCGGCACTTCCATAGGAGCCCATGCTAAATTACGTAAGTTTATGTACCTTTTTCTCAGAAACTTCTCTCTACTAATAGATGAAATTTTCACAGTAGGTTATATGTACTATCAATAAGACTTTAATGGAGGGTTTTGTCTTTTTGTTAAAAATTAAAATAATTATGAATTTTTTAAAAAATACCAATTTTTTTTTCTTTAAAATTTAGTTTAAAAATACATTATCTAAAACAGTTCGCTAGATATATATTATTCCCCCCATTAAAATATGTAAACATGTTGAAAGTATTCTTACAGAAAATTTGAGAATTCTACATTAATTAGTTTTTGAGAAAAAGATATATAAAGGGAAAAATATTGCATTTTGTGAAAACAGGCTTTAAAGTAAGAATTTGTAATTTGTCAGTGAGAGTGGCTTCCTTTTAAAAAAATAAATAAAAATACTTCTAGTTATCGTATTTCTATATCTCATATATCACTTTAAGCAGAAATATTTAAACTTTTGAAAAATGTTAAAATGTCAAAATCGATATTTTTTTAAAAATGCATGTGTCGGACCCTCTTAACCCTGGATCGACGGCCGAACCCGCGATCCGCCTGACTTCCATCGTGCGATGCTTGCTATTACTCTTCTACTTAAAATGTCTATCTATAATATTTTACTCTAAAATCTTTTTATTTTGTAGAAATTATGACTAATTTATTTTAACTTTCATAATAATATAAATGAATCAAAATTCTTTTTATTTAAATCAAGCCTTCAGTAATACGCCTAAAGTTGTCCACGTACACCAAAATTCATTTAAATTTGATACAAAACACCCTCAGAAGTCACAAGGACCCCCAGGGGTCCGTAGAAACCACTTTGAGAACCAATGTCATATACTTTTATAAAATATTTAATTTTTAATACTTTTTTAAAAAAATTATTTTAGGTGTTTTATATTTCTTAGATTATTGGAGCAAAAGTTAGCATGCAAATGGAATTGTGTTTTGTTAAATCTTAACTATTTTTGTACCTGATAAAAAAAATCATGCAGATTCTAAAAATGTTAACTTAGTCGTTTCTAAAAAAAGTAGAGTTTCCTGACCTAAGTTCACTCTAAATTTTGTACATGAAAATATATTTTTAAAAATTCCAAGACTATCTCAAACTTTTAAAAAAAGCATAAAAAAGTAGCAGAAAATACGTTGAAAAAAGGAAAGTTTGAGAAAAATGAATTTAAAATTTGCAAAGACAAATATTTTAAATATTAAAACTTCAAAAAACCTTTAAAACTCTATTGTATTTCTGATCTAAAATTTAAAGCCAAATTTTTCCAACCGAATAGGCAACCGAAATTTTTTAAAAAGAAATTATATTTATACATTTTTTTATTAGAGACCTGAGTAGCCACAATTATACATTAATAGCTTACGGTTCAATGCGCTCCCAATTTCACAAAACAGATATAATAAATTTTATAGTACTTTATTACAGTAATTATATGACTAGCTAACGATCTCTACTGAATGTGTTCTTGAATTAGGACTTAAATCACCAGTATAAGAAATCTTGCTAAGGCTAATTTTTTTCAATTGGGTTTCATTTTCGATAGAAATCTTGGTATTACATATAGTAATTGCATCACACACATCAACTCCTTGTATAATTAAAATGATTTAATATGGTCTATAGCAGGGGTGCCTGACCTTTATGGATAAAAGTGCCATTTTTTCTAAAGAAGTGTATAATGAGGTATAAACGTGCCATCAAATAATTTTAACTTGTGATGAGTGGAACAATAATAATAAAAAAAATTAAATACTAACAACTCAAAACTCTTTATTTACTACGAAAGAATACTTTTTGTACTGTTTAGTTGTAAATGTTTTAATTATAAGTGAAAATAAAATTAAAGTAACATTAGTGTGACTTCTGTTGTTGCGGATTGGATGACAAGTAACTTATTTTAGGATTGTAAGATGTTACTTTTAATAAAATGCCAGCGGAATTGGAGTCATCTGCCGAATGACTTCTAAGCGATTAATTATTTTTATTGTGATTCACTTTTTTGACAAGAGAATTTGTAATTTGTTTCAGAATGTCGTTTTATATACGATATATATATATTCTGTATATCTCTGTTCCAGAACATAAAACACACACCGCTTTGTCGCCTTTACTAATAATGTCATATTTTTATATAGATTCACCCCAAATTCTAAAATCTCTATTACTCTTACTATCTTGCAATTTTTGTTCTTTTTCTGAACTAGCCATTTTAAATAAGTTAAAAATCGTAAATATAACAAAAATAAACTTTAAAATACAGCTGTTTCAACGAAATTGACTATGCTATGAGTAGACAAATTTTGCATCATAAGCAACTGTAGTCAACGACGCAACTAAGGCAAGACAATGACAAACCAGAGTGCTCACCGCCACCCCGGGACCGATCACTCGCGTTTGTTCGTAATACTTCATTGTGAACTTTGTTATTTTGGAATAAAATGCAAACCATTTTGATCACTAGCGTGCCCAAAATATTGTGTCGCGTGTCATTGATGGCACGCTTGCCACTGGTTCACCATCCCTGGTCTATAGTATATATATTATATAATTTGTTTTAATTTAATCGTTCGATTGTAATTTATTTACATATTTAATGTACATGATTAAGTTATATGTACAACTATAATTCTGATCGATGAATCATCAACTATTAAATTGGGTATTGCGTGAAATAATTTTCGTAAATCTTTCCTAGCATCATAGTCTTACAAAAAAAACTATGACCTATATCTGCTGCTCTTTAATTTGAGATCTCCGATTTAAAATCTTATCCAAAAAGAGAGAGATTGAAGCAGAAAATAACAGCATATATACTGTCTTTAGGTCTTTTAAGGAACACAGTAAATCCAGAGTATATATAGCCGTAAATAGTTTTTTGTACGGTTCTAACGTGATGTTAATACAATCTATAAAAACGTTTAAAATCCCGTTCAGTTCTAACAACAAAACAAAATTTAAACCATAAGACATCTGCAAAATGTGAACAGGATCGAATAGTACTGAAATACCCATTCTCATCTCTCGCCGTTACATTTTCAGTCTTTACTTAATATGCGATGACTAATGCTTTTAGACGTAAAAGAAAAGGGTAAAAAAACCAGATTATCTGCACCTTGTTATGCACCCTTAGATACCACTTGTTCGGGGTAGTGTTTACACTCACACATTACTATCACTAACTATAACCGTGACCTTTTTCTGAATGGGTGGGAACGCGAAGAGGTATTATCACAAAAGATTCCCCAAGATATAGATCAAGGTGATGGGTTTCACTCCTCTTCAAAATGAGTGGTGGAGCCTACCCCTTTATCTGTTGGGATCCTTCTAGATATAGGCCAAAGATGACAAGGGTAGGGAGTTGAATTAAAAAAAAATTATATACTCCCCTCTCTTTCTTTTTCTCTTTTGGTGGGGTGGACCTTGACATTATTTAAATCGGTACCTTTCTCTTGTTGCCACTTTATTATCGTCGACAGGTTCTGACACTTTTGGTTCATTCAGAACCCCGTGGTTCATCTTCGCATGAAACAAACTCACGTTATTGAGATTGATCGATTAGCGGTATGTTTAGACTTTCAATTAAAATTGGAGAAGGTGTGGTAGAATAATAGATGAGAATTGGTGTATAATAGCTTGGGAAGTTATACAGGATTTTTTTCTTACCTCTAAATATTTCAAGAACATGCAGTTCAATGGAATGTAATGATTGGATTTTTGATATATCGTAAGTTCTTTTTATTATTTTTATGATCCGTTTGTGTTTATGTGTGTGTTAGAACTATAAATATAAATATACTTCCTTTTGAATATATTTTATTTTAAGACTTTGTTTGGGAGATTCACAACAGAAAGGAAAAAAACTGTCTCAAATTAAACGATATACATTCAATAATATATTCATTAAAATAAATTTTTCTGCTTTGTGCTTAGATTTCAATACATTTATCAAAAATATTAAAGTTTTACAGTTTAGTAATTTTTTACGGCGAAATGTTTTAGGCAGTGATTCAACGATGAATTAATTTATAACAAATATAAAACCAGAGAAAGTGAGAGATTGATACATATTTTGATGATACAATATCTCTATTTAATTTCTGTGTGAAAAAGATATTTAAAATTATACTTTTATAGGAAATATAACTGGTATTGTTTTTGACAGAACAGAAATCTATCTTGCGTTTGGATTCATCAGTTATTCTTTCCTTTTATTATGTTTACTTTAAAATTTTGAATTTTTTCTATTTGAATTTCGAAAATTAATCAAAAATTGTAAAAGTTATCATGAAACAGAAGCGTAGCAAAGATTATCTTTTTTTAACAGTAGTTAACTCATAAATAAAATTTATACAAATATCACAGCAGTTGGAATTAATAAAATATATATTCTCTGCACCTCAAAATTCAATCAATATCCAATGTATGAAAAATGTAAAAAAAAAAGTTTCCTTTGTTACAACACTAAAAAAAAAAGTGTTTTATATTTACATTTATATTTTGAATTTTAAAACATTTAAAGAATTTAATTGTATTTTTGTATTTTCTTTCAGTGGAACATCAAGTGTTACTATTTAATTGATTTGATTTAAGATATTAATTATAAGAATTTTGCCACGAACTGAATACAATTTTGCTTATTTATATTAATTCAGTAACTTTAAAGTTAATTTACAATTTTGTATAATTTTAACTTAGGATAAGGCCAAGAAATATCCCAATTAAATTTTCCGTTTTTCACTTCAATAATTTTATATCCTATCCTTGATGTTAAATATGTCACATTTTTATTTAATTCTTTTACAGTTTCGGGAAATATTTGAAATTATTATAGATTCCTTCATTTGTGTGAATTCGCTTTGTTTCAAACTTAAAAAAAAACCTTAATTATTATCAAGTTTTCAAAGAGAACAATTATAATATGTAATGAAATAATTACATCAGATGTTTATATTTATATTAAAAATATGAGATATTTTTATAGTAGGGACAGAATAAGATATTATTTCGAAATACTTTTATTATTACGATCATTTTCTCATACGATATAATGGTATTGAAAATTCGTAAAATCTATTAAACAAGTTTATCGAAATAGAAATAAAATTTATTTTACTACTAATAATAATAATTAAACGCACGCACACATATATATATATATATATATATATATATATATATATAAACAATTATATATATATCTATATATTTCAAACAATTATATATCTATCTATATATCTATCTCTATATATATAATTGTTTTGCTGTTGAAACTTGATCGTTTATAATAAATGAACATTTGGCATAAATATGAAATATAACTATCTTGATCAAATATTGATATGGAAATTACTTAAACACACACGAACACATTTGTTAAAATTTGATGATTCCAATAAGATTTAATGTTACAAAAAATTATACTTCTCTTAATTGAAAAATGAAACGGCAGATATTAAATTAATTTATGAATAATAAATAATTCCTGAATTAATACCCATTTTTGAAAGTGTTACTCTGATATTATATAGGTAAACACTTTATATATGTAATTATCTGGTAATATATATATTAAGTGTTCGAAATTTTGAGATTTTAATTCACGTTGTGACATACTAAAGTAATGCAAGGGCTATTGGCGACGGAACTCTTAAATTTTAATTTCACTATCATCAGTTTTTGCTTTACAAAAAGTTATTTCACTTAAGACAAAAGCTTAAATTTTGAAACTGCCCATTCCAATGAATAACCGGTCTATACCATATGAGGGAATTCAGAGAGATGTCGGCTGAACTTTCCCGTCATGATTTCGGTGGATGGCACCTAAATTCGAAACCTGGTTATTTCGCATGTTTCTAAATGCATTATGCATGCATTCCATCCAACAATTATCACTTTAATCCCTACGGATGAATATAGCGGTCACACACAATGACCAGGATATTCCTCTGTAGAATTGCCACTGCTCACATTCCGTGAGGATGAATATGGAGAGGTCTCTAAACAGATTGTCAGTTACAGGTTGCTTTCAAAGAAGTGGGTTTCGTACCAATAATATTAAAAATCTGAAAAAAAAACCACTCAAAAAACCCTTTTAATTCCTGGAAATTTTAGTAGATATATAATGAAAATAATACGTAAAATAATACGTAAATTGTTCAAAAAGTTTCAAAATTACTTTACAAAGTCAGATGAGTCAAATAAAATTCCATTACGTTACAGATATGAGAAAAACATTTAAATTCAGACGTAGGTTTCTTGTTTAAAATCACAACATAAATGGAACGTATGGGATAAAATGCATATAAACAAGTAATATAAAAAAATTAAGTCACAATTCCTACTTAGGTCAAAAAAGAAAAATTTTTATTTTAGTTACTTTTTATTAAGTAATTACAATTAATATAAATATATTATACTAGCTGGTATACTCGTTCTTCGCACGGGTAAACTGAAAAATTAAACAACACAGATTGAAGGATAAAGAAGTTTTTAATGAGTTAATTTTACGTGAATTGCAAATTAAACAAAAAAAGCTTTTTGGATATCTCAGTTAAACAGAAAAAAAAACACCTTTGTTAAATTTTCAGTATGTAGATCTAATAGCTGATAAAAAGAATTTTTTTTATTTATAACTCCCCGTAACACTCTTGAGGGTCGATTTTTGAAAATACCTCCCTAAGCTGATCTCTGCTCAGCAAAAGTAACACATTGTTCAAAGTTTTGTGTAATGAACGCTTAAAATAGTGTAAATAACTTACATCTGAAAGTGTAATACATTAATATTAATTTCTGTTGTATTTATTTTATGTTAAAATTGTAATATTCGCAAGCAATGCTGTTTCTTAAATTATAATGGCAATTCAATGAAAAACATAGCGAAATGTTAACGATAGAGTCAAGTTGGCAAATGCCTAGTTACTTTCGTAGCTCGAGCTTTATTAGAGCTTTGTAAGACCCGCCGTGTAGAGGAGCGATGCACGTTAATACTTTATCCACCGCATTATGATTTACTGCAGTTTCTTTCATACAATATTTTTTTTGGATCACTACATTGAAAATTAAGGGATATACATAAACAAAATACTCCACTTTGGGAAATTTAATCCGTGAGAGCTAATAAATTAATTAAAGATATACCACTGTAAAATTAATTATATACACCGTTCACTTAAAATAAATAGTTAAATCGTTTTCTAAGGTCTTCATTAACATATAAAAACATAAGATACTTAAATTTTGACAAACTATTTTTTCAGGACAAAAATAATATTCTTTGTAATCCGCTGAAAATGCAATATCTGCTACAAAACTATTCGCCTTCCCCGCTAAAATACTCATTATAAAACCCGTGCTGCCATATATCTTGGAAGAGTGGATTTCAAAGACTATTCCTTCTAAGTTGGTGTGGTAGATAGGAGAAAGGGTGCCAGCTCAGGTGTCGTCCACGTCACTTGACAATGGCTCAAAATTAAGTGGTCCGTTGCCAAAAGCCCTCGTGTAGCTGAACAGTGCGACGTTAATATTCACTCACTCACTCCAAAAAATACAGTACAGTAGTTATAATTATTTTGATACTTAAAAATGCAATATTTGCCTATTCAATTAAAATTATAACGTTATAATTAACTACTAACCGCAAACAAATTTTGAAAATTTGTCCAAATGATGTAGTGTGAACGAGAAAGTTTATTTACTTTAAGTACCAGAACCGATAAAAGCATTTATTTTGAAAAAAGATCCATTTCTTACTACCAAATGTGCATAATAAAATAATTAAAAAATTCAAATAAAAAGAGATTTATAACAATGTCTCCCTTCAAAACTTAGTTTTATTCTGAAATAAAAAAAATTAGGGATTATATTGATCACAGGAATTAATTAGAAGCGAGCGCCTTGCGTAGCCAAAACAAAAATGATTTCTTCACAAATAAAAGATAGATATATACTACCATGGGCTTTTTTGCAGCGCACGCCAGAATTGCTTGCAGATGGCAGAATTTTTTCCTACTTACTTGACAAATATCGTTATATTTTCTACACTTCACACAATATCTTTATAAATTGTAGCCTATGCTATAAATTATAGTCTATGTGTTATTCTGATGTAAAAGCTATATTACTGTAAAGTTTCATTAAAATCCATTCTGTTGTTTTTGCGTGAAAGACGGCCAAACATCCTCACAAACTTTCGCATCTATAATATATATATGACAGAATCACAACATTAAGTGGCAAAATAGAAAGCGATTTTCCTTGTAATTTTCCATTTTTTTTATATAAGGTGTCGGACTATTATTTTTTATTACTCTATTTATTAATTGGTTAAATTTAATTATTCCATTAAAATAGTATGGTAAAAAGAAGTAACACTCTCAAAAAATAAGACATCCCAGGTGGAATTCGAACTCATGACCTTTGGAACGTGAGAACGAGCTTGTTAGTAGTCCAACCTCTCTATCCATTGCGCTACAGCGACACAACGAGCGGTTTTCCTTTTTATATATGGTGTTGGATTATTATTTTTGTTTGTTACTATTTATTCATTAACTAAGTTTAATTATTGAATTTTTTTGAAAAAACTGTATAACATCAAGTATCATCCACTACAAGTTTAAAAAAATATATTTGCACTTGAGTGGATGGAAAAAAAAATTTTATTAACGATTGAAAAATTAAACAAGATATATATATATATATATATATATATATATATATATATATATATATATATATATATATATATATAGGGAGAGTGTGAATTAATAGTAGAAATTGAAAAAGAAAGGTCGATAGAAAAAAAGTATAACTTTATGAAAGTAGGAGAAAAAAAATGATGAGGAATTAAATTCTTATAAATTTTTTGAATACATTTTTAAAATGAAAAGGAAAAAAAAGGGGGGGGGGACAGTAAAAATTTACGAATTAAAAATAGAAGTTTCGATCCAAAAATATTCATTAAAAAATATTGAAATTAAACTGAAGTAATTTAAATAACATTGGAGTTAGAGAAGAATCTGCTAGGTTTATTTATGGATAGTTAATAAATTTAAGAAAAATCAGGAAACCAATTAATAATGAAAAAATTAATTAATTTGTTTTATAAACCGTTAGGAATTAAAAACTAGCTTTAAACCCTTAAAGTCATTAAGAATTATTCTAGGTTTAGTTTCCATTTACATAAAAAAAATTAAAGCTGGGAAATTCAACCAATTTTAATAAATATTAAAGGGGCTAATGCACTATAGTGAAATTGAGATAGATACCACATGTATATTTCAGATACCTTATTAAGAAGGTTAAGCAGAATGTTGATGGTCAAAAATTATTTTTTTCAAATACTTTCGGATTTCGCGCATTACTCCAAACTCCTGTGGGAAAATTAAATTAAAATGTACGAAAATTTGAATTTTTAACTTGGGAAATATATGTATAAATATCAAACTTTCAAATGTTTCGTTGATTGAAAACTTTTGAATTTTAATTTTTCATAAAGATTTAGATATTTCACAATCAAATTATTATATAAACATTTTTGAAATTCCCTGTATTATACGCTTTTGTGTTAGTTTTTATTAACATCTTACATTAGAACACCACGAGGACTATTAGCGATCCTAATCTTGGGCCACCGTTAAATGATAATTGCGACATTCGAACTTGTTAACTCAAACACTTAAATTTCACATTAAGCCACATATGGACTTAGTAATTCATTTGCAGGGAAGGCATTCCCATTAATGAACACAACGGTCGTGAATGAAATTAGATCCTACAACTTGCTCTACTCACAATTTACTCACCATGAAACGTAATCCATTGTGACCTTCACTCAAGATACTAATTTTTGAACCTTACGTTTGTAATTAGAACGAAGATTACGAACAATTGTTACGAAGCTAAATAGTAATGCTAAAATAAATACTAAATAGCTAAACGTTCATTTTTACTACTTTATATATCAGAATATTTGAAATAAATGTTTTGGAGTTTCTTTATAATGATGAAGATGCATCCATGACGGAGCCAAATCAAGCAGTACCATGAATCCAGATAACTGCTCTGGCAGTCTGTTTAATATTATACACATAGAGGTTTGGTGACGAAAATAGGACACATATTTCTTGAAGGGCAGCAAGAATAGTTGGACAATCAATAATATAAACAGGTGTTAGCTCTGTATCTAAACAGTTATCACAGCTCTTATTAGAGATCTTCTACCATCCCAATCAAACTTCATTCCTCTGTAATGATCTGTTCTTAGCCTCGCAATAGTTTTTGTTATAAGGCGGTCTCCACTTACATTACAAATTTGACGCTTTACTGGAGTTGACTTCTCTCACAATTTGATATTTATGGCGGCATTTGCGTCTAATAAGATAGTTTTTAACGATGAAACTACTTTTATATTAAGTAATACGGATAGTTGATAGGTCAATAAATTTAAAATAGTATGTTCTTCTGTTGCAAACACTGAACCACCGTGTAGAGGAATTGATGCTCGAAAAATCTGTCGAGTTACAAAACCCTCACGTGGGCGTGATGAGAAAGTTTGGAGGGTGGAGTACCTTCTCTGATATTCTTGTCTCTTGATCATGGCTTAAAATGACAAGATCCACCACCAATAAAACTCGCGTTACTTCTGAATGTAGCATTATAATTCATCAATCTGTTATGAAGAATAACTATTGTTTTTGTGTATGTAATGCAAAAGAATTAGATGCATGCGTGTTAAAAAGAAATACCGAGAAGGTTGTTAAATACTATACTTTTCTTCCCCCAAAAAATTATAAATAATATATTTTTAAACTTGTTTGCTCGTCTTTAGAGATTCATAAAAGTAGCAATCCGCTAAAACTAAATTTAAAAAGTAAACTGATTGTGTCTTTTTAATTGTAAGTTGTTAATACTTTTGGGGAAGCATATATCTGATAGTAAGGGAGTTTCAAGTTTTGAAAATGAGTGTATATGTTATTTTTCTGATTAAATTTATAAAAACAATTTTGAAATAGGATAAACATAACCTGTAACTTATTGAGATAGATTTTAAATATCAAGGAACAAGTCGATCTGTAGAAATTTTGTAATTACAGTCGGAACTCTATATAACAAAGCCACTAAATCCCGAAAAAAAATTCGTTATATGGAAAATTTGTTATATAGAGGTTAATCTTTCAATGTACTTTATAAACTACATAAAACAAAATTTCAATTCATAAAAACTATATACTAAAAAAAGAGAATTACCGAAACCTTTTTGTAAATTAATATCTATTTACTTTATAAACCTACTCACAAAAAAAGAAAGAAAAACTGCAAGGAAAACAAGAAAAAAAGAATATCGAGGTATATACTGTATTTTCAACATTAAGAAAATAATTTTATATTAAAATTGACGAGTTTTATGAACAGTTTCTAATTTAAAGTATACAAGTAATTTTCAACATACATTATTTTATAACCAGAACTTATAAACATGCATTACCACATGCATCTTTAAATTTAATTACTCATAAAATCTGTTAATTTTGTTTGAAAAATTACGGCAATTTTTTTGCTCTAGGTGAGTTAGGCGCTTGGTAAAACCAGTTTAAGACGTATGACCACCATAAAATGTGTTTAAAGAGAGAATAACTTGAAATGTCCAGAAATATTTAAAACATAGAGAGAAAAAAATTGAATTGGTTGAGAAAAAGTTCGTTACATAGAAAATTCACTTCGCTATTGGGAAGTTATTTGACAAAGAAAATCGTGAAGTATTCTTAGTTCCAAGAAAAAGTTCGCTGCATAGAAAATTTCGCAAAATAGAGGTTAGTTATATGGAGGTTCGACTGTATAAAAATAATGTATTGTTATGTAGATTAAGTATCATAAATACAAATAAATGGAACATTCCTCAGAATTTAAGTTTCTAGAAATTTTATTTAATAATTCTATATTTTTATAGATAAAAATCCATATTCTGAATTCAGTTATCAGACTGTTAAAAAGACATTCGTAGATAAAAGAGAGAAATAATACCACCATAAAGAAAAAAAAAATTTAAATGTAGACTTTTTTCTTCTGCAACCCAATCAAAAAGGATTTTTTTTGTTTTAAAAAAAAAGCAAGCTTTCATTTTATGAAATAAAAAAACAGATTAACTGCAGCACATTTGCTTCATAACGTGAAGTCTATTCAAAGTTATCATATCCAAAAAATTTTAACTATTTTTAATTTTCAAAGGATGAAAATATATTTAATGCTAAGTATCGTTAATCTTACATTATATCATCCAATTTTAGCTCTTAAATGTTCAAATCCATCCATCTTTCAATAAATTCCTGCAAATAAATAATTTTTTATGTGAAAAATTTAAGATTATTTATTTAAATTAATTAATATCTAAAACATTACTATGGTCAAAGAATTTTCTAATTCTGAGCCATGGTCAAGATGCAAGAATAATAATTGAGTTGATATTTCACTTTTTTCTTTTGCATCATGCCACGTGAACTCGTTATGAATCCCAGTTTAATTTATTAAGCAGAATCTCCCTTATTTCATGATATTATTTTTGGTACAGTTAAAATTCGAATATATAGTTTGAGTCGTGTAAATCCTTGCCGTGACCTTGAGAGTTTAACAGTTAAGGTACAGTAGCTCGCACACGCATTAAAATAGAAAAATATCATTGATTATTAAAATATCTAATCTACGATCCTATAAAATTTCTGAAATTTTATTTCAGCTATTCAGTTGAAATTTTTTTTTAGAAAAAGCAACATTCCAACAAAGATTTTAATTTACAATATTACTACAACTTCAACAATGAAATTTTAATTGAAAGTGGTAAGTTAGTGCATATATATATATATATATATATATATATATATATATATATATATATATATATATATATATTATATAACAAATACATAAGCGACATTAAGAAATGTTTTCTTTGAGATCCAAAGTATACACCCTCGAAAATATGGTACAATTGTTTTTTTTATATCTATTTCGAATTGATCTCTAATTTCTTACAGCCACATTCTGAAGCAAAGGAAGGGTTTTAAGGGTCGGATTTTGTAAGATGAAAACATAATAATAATAACGGGTAATAAAATCATAAAATCAAAATAACGGGGTCATTATCTGAGCTGGGTGTATCATTCTTTAAATTTCAACTCTATTTCAACGTGAGGACTTTGAACCTCGATTCATTTAATGTGTATCAACTACTCTACATGACGGGGCTTCTAGGGTCGCGGTAACCGAGCGATAACTACCACTGCCATTTCTGATTTTAAAGTTCGTCTCCGCTACTCCAATGCAACATTTAAGCGACTGAAATTTTTCCCTAGTAATTCTGATTGAATAAAAAGTTATAATATTTTAAAAATTAGTTCTTGAAGATTATAATTTTATCTGTGCGTATTAGCATTTCCCATACTTTAAATATTTTACTAAAACAAGTTTTTACGAAAGAGTTCTTCAATAAAATAAAAGGAAAAGGGAATAAAATTAACAAATATAAAATTAAGGCGATAAAAACGTAAACAGTTTATTTGCTTATTAAAAATGAAAACAATGATCGAAATTTTTCATAGACATTTAAAGAATGCAATTTTAAAATAGAAATGTACAGTCCCATGTATTTACATAAATTTAATATAAAATTTTTTTTAAATATTTAAAAAAATAATATTTTAGGGTTTTTGAAATTTTTGTCTATAATTTTAATAAAAAAATTGACTATTTTCATCTCAATTTTAATCTAGACAAAATGTAGAATAATTTAGACGAAAATGAAATAATAACCAACGAAATCAGTACTCAAGAGAACTGGGAAGATGATAACAACAGCGATTTCAAATTGAAAAATTATAAATAAAGAAATATTATATACATATATTTAAAAATAAATTTGCTTTTAAAAGGGACTTATTTAATTTCAGTAAACTACTTTTAATTCAGGTAATATAAACTCAAGATAAACCAAGTACCTTAAATTATATAATGCGAACTTTTACCACAAAAAATAAGATCGAAATTTACGAGTACGCGTTATGCGCCGAGTATAAAAGGAGAGCTATAAAAATTAAAAAATAAATAAATAGATGAACATATAAAAAATTAGTCTTCTGCATATATCAAAATACTGTTTATTCAAAGGAAATAATATTCCTTATGAAGCGAAAGGGCTGTAGTTCTAAAGGTATACTATTTTTTCTAAAGTTTGGGATAATACCTCGAATAAGTGACTTCAAAACATAAGAGCTTTGCACACTTACACTTCAGGTTTTTTCGTAAAAAAGGGGGAGTGGGTATGTTACACAGCGAATATACCTAAAAATTTAAAAATGCAGCTTGAATCTATAAATACGCGCAATATACGCCGTATTTTACAGTAATTAAAAAAATTAATTTTTGCGCTAGTAATTTTTGCATGCATTTCTGGTTATCGCTTCATTAACTGTTATCATCTTTTGATATTTCTTACTAATAATCTCTTACTATATCTCTTACTATAAAATGAACTCGAAAGATCTTATTCGTTGCTTCAACACTTTAGATTTGTCTTTCAGTTACTACATGTGTATTATCTTTATTTAATTCATTCCCAATTAAAAGATTTTCACAATTTTTTTTCTCTAAAATCAATTCAGTATTAAAGACAAAATATTTAATGGTATCGAAGTGAGTTTTCTTAAATTAGATGTTAAGTAAGAAAATAAATATATTCATTTCTATTCGTCATAAAAAACGCGTATTACTCTATTTTATTTTAAATGCTTCTTAATTTATATTTTAATATTGTCAAATATTGATCGGATCGGATAGTGTTAGCAAATTTTGTATTACAATAAGAAATAAGTTTACATTTTGAATGATAGGATTAGAATCTAAAAGATTAAATAAAAGGTAGTAAAGGAAAATATTGCACCAACTTAAAATTTGAACAGAATTCTAGAAACTACTAAAATATTTCATGCTAACAAATTCTTCATTTTTACAATGCATTTATTTTATTAGAAGTATTAATTACACATACAGCTAATAGTTTACATTTAAAGGAATTAGATAATTTGATGCAAGAGAGTCTAATATCTGTAAAATGTACATTATCCCCGTATAATTTGTTGATTTTTTAAAGCTATTACCAAAAAAACTGTACTAATATTAATTCAAATGATACAAAATTTTCATGCCTAATTATTCAAATAAAAAACGCTTATATTAATGAGTTTTGATTAAATTTTACTACTTTAAACTCTACATCAGTGATTCTCAACCTTTTGTTTGTTTCGGTACACTTTTAACAATTTCAACATTTGACGGCACACTGATTATAAAATAAGTTTAAAAGAATTTTACTTATCTGTAATACACTATTCGAAAAGTTTATGACAATAATTTTCAATGTTAAATAAAAAAATATGTACGACAAAGACGACAAAATGTTTTTTTTAGTATAAGAATACATTTAATGCGAAATTTGAGGTTGATGATTTTTGGTAACTTCGTTTATACTGGGTCGTAAAAATTATAATGCCAATCTCATTTTTGTCATCAACATTCAAAAGTCTCGATCTTTTTTTTTTTTACTCTTCATTTTTATATTCGTTAGTGCTTAAAATTCGTGTTCATTCACGAAAATAAGATGTGAAAAATTGTAACAATATTTTTAAAGCTTTTTTGGGTATTATGAGATAATTGCCTCTAATTTTAATTCAAAATGAATTGAATCTTCCGAATGTTTTGAAATTAAATCTCGGTTATTGCAGAGCGAAACTAGTTTTTTCTCTTTATTCAAAGTTTTTTCATATACAGATGTATCGGTTATCACAAATACATTTCAAACCCAATCAATTTTTTTTATATCCATCTATTCACGAAAGGATAAGTTGAATATATCACGAATAACCTTAGATTATTTCTATAAAATGACTGAATGATTTAGTTCCGGATTTTATTTTTTTCTCAGAGTTTCATTAAAAAATTTTTTTGAAAAATTGGTGGCACACTTTAAGGATTTGATGGCACATAAAAATGCCGCCGCACAGTGATTGAGAATCACTGCACTAGATGGATCATAACCTTTTTCATTCATAACCTTTCGTTTATGAATGAAATTTTCTTCTAAATTCTTTACTATTTTACACTTTAGTTTCATTTTAAACTAACTAGCCGCTTATAAAATGTTTGCTTACCAATTTCTTCAACTTTTAGTAATTATACTATATCTATATGTAGTAGTATCTCTATCCTAGATTAGATTATCTTAAAGCTATAGAGTGAAGCATTATAAAATAAAAACAAAAACAAAAAGAGATTGAATAGAATATTATATACATAGATGTAAAATGTTTATTCATCTAATTTGATTATTAAAGACAAAGTTTATCTAAAAAGATTTTCAAAAGAATTTTAATAGAAAATTGAATGAATGATAATGGTCTAAAAACTGTAATGAATCATAAAATGCATTAAAGAGGTTAGAAGAATTATTTAAATGTTTTAAAAGAACCTGAAAAATTAAATCTAAGTGAAATAACGAATTAATTACATAATCAAATTTGCTTAAATTACGTATTTTCTTTAACTTTGTAACAAATTTAAATGTTTGTGCAAAATCAAATAAACAGTATATTTATCCACTATGCTATGATTTAGGACAGGGATGGCGAACCAGTGGCACGCCTGCCATCAATGGCACACGACACAATATTTTGAGCATGCCAGTGATCAAACCAATTTACATTTTATTTCAAAATAACAAAGTTCACTATGAAGTATTAAGGACAAGCTCGAGTCATCATGAGAACCTAGTTTGTTATTTTTTTGCCTTAGTTACGTCGTGGACTACAGTTACTTATGCTGCAAAATTTGTCTGCTCATAGAAGAGTCAATTTCGTAGACACAACAATATTTTAAAGTTTATTTGTGTTGTATTTACGATTTTTAATTTATTTAATATGGCTAGTTCAGCAGAAGAGCAAAAATTGTAAGACAGTAAGCGTAACAGAGAATTTCAAATTTGGTGAATCTAGAAACATGGCTTTTTTAGTAAAGGCGACAAAGCGGTGTGTGTGTCAAGTTTTGGAACAGTGGTATGCGAACATCATCTGTAAAACGGCAGTCTGAAACAAATCACAAATCCTCTTGTTAAAAAAGTGAACCGCAGCAAAAATAATTCATTGTTTAGAAACCATTTGGCAGATGACTCCAATTAAGCATGCATTCTACCAAAATTAACATCTTACAATCCTAATAAAGAGTGTTTTTTTTTCAGGTATAGAAGTTTAAGTTGGCATTACTTTCCAAGATGGCGACCGATTTAACAGCTGTCAAGTGATTTATTCTCAGTTTGGTTTGGCAATTCATCAAAACGATCATCAAGCAAGGCGTAGATTCGTCGAATGTGCCCAAAACGAGATTACCGTTGTTCCCGATTTTCATAAGCGAATTTTGTTTAGCGATGAAGCGCACTTCTGGTTGAATGGCTACGTCAACAAACAAAACGGCCGCATTTGGAGTGAAGCTAATCCACAAGTGTATGTCGAAACACCGTTACATCCAGAAAAACTGACTGTTTGGTGCGCTTTATGGGCTGGTGGAATGCTTCTTCAAAAACGATGAAGGCCACAATGTTACAGTCAATGGGGATTGGTATAGAGCCATGATTACTAACTTTTTCATTCCTGAATTGAACAATCATGATGTCCAGGAGCTGTGGTTCCAACAAGACGGCGCAACATGTCACACAGCTCGTGCCACAATCGATTTATTGAAAGACACGTTGGGTGACCGCCTAATTTCCCGTTTTGGACCTGTGAATTGGCCTCCAAGATCTTGTGATTTAACACCGCTAGACTATTTTCTGTGGGGCTATGTAAAGTCATTGGTCTATGCGGATAAGCCACAAACGCTTGACCATTTGGAAGACAACATTCGCCGTGTTATTGCCGATATACGGCCACAAATGTTGGAAAAAGTCATCGAAAATTGGACGTCCAGATCGGGCTACATCCGAGCAAGCCGTAGCAGTCCTATGCCAGAAATCATATTTAAAATGTAATGCCACAAGATTATCTTTCGAATAAAAAAAAATTCATGTCAATCGAATAATACATCGTTGCTTTTTTGCAATTTAAAGTTCTATACCTCTAAAAAACACCCTTTATAAGTTATTTATCATCCACACAATCTGCAGCAATAATCTGTATTGAGTCACACTAATGTTACTTTAATTTGAATTACACACGTATAGTTAAAACATTTACAACTATACTGTATAAAAAGTAATTTTTCGTAGTAAATAAAGAGTTGTGAGTTGTTAGTGTTTAGTTTTATTAATTTTTCAATTATCACAAGTCAAATTATTTGATGGCACGTCTCTATACCCCATTATACTCTTCTTTAGAAAAAATGGCACGTTGATTCATAAAGGTTCGCCCCCCCTGATTTAGGATGTATATTTAAAAATTAGGATGCAATTTAAAAATATATAGTATAATTATATTATATGTTTTTTAAATATGTTTAAAAAAATATATTAAATATCTGAAAAATGTTTTTAAAATGTTAAAACTTTTTAAAAATGAGACATGAGATGACAATATTTTAATATATTTTTTAATCCGAAGACCAGAACATCTTTTTGAGTTTAATTATTTTTTTAGTTCATCAAAATACATGATCTACTTATTAATTTAGAATATCATGAATTATATTGAAAAAACAATCTTCCGTTTTTTAAGAATGACTGGTAAATATCTAACTGTTGAACAGAAATAAAGATTAGCTTCTTTTTAAGAATCCCTACCGAAAAAATTCTTCAAAAAGACAGATTTGTTTCCCCTATAAACTGAAAAAATATTGGTTAGACAAAAAATATGTTGGTATTTTACATTGTTTAATTACAACATATAGTATTTAATAAAAAAAATGAGCACTTTTATGAATTTCTCAAAAAATATGTGAGGGAAAAATGTATATATATATACATTTTCCCTCACTATATTTGTATATATATATATATATATATATATATATATATATATATATATGAGAAAAAAATTAAATTAGTTACATTTGTAAAGAAAGAAAGAACGCGCATCAAATCGAAAGTTTTGTTGAACATGAAGTGGGGTGAATTTAAATTTTTCTTTTTATTTCACTCCGAACTCATTTTTTACATTCCTTAGAACGTATGAAATGAGATAATTTATACACTTCTTAGAATGAACTACTTTATGGATGGAAAGACTTAAGAACGATGCTTTATACGTTTTTTAGAATTTTTATTTCATTCGTTCCCTAGAATATATATTATGAAATTCACTGTAATTTTTAATGCCAGTTGTTAAATTGAATAATTTAGAAAACAGTTTAAGCTGTTATAATCTTTTTCTTATAGATATACACATTTTATAAAATGTATGTACAAATGGTGGATTAGAGGTAATTTTTTCTTTAATTTAAGTGAGAAAATTAATTTATAAAAAATTAAGGTCTTTTTTTTTTACTTTTAAAAACATTGGATGGCTTCATGGTAATGTGTCAAAAGAATTGAGTTAGAACTCCATTTTTCCAACATTGTATCATTAAAACTCATTTTCATTCAATACTTTGATGGTTATTGGGGACATAAATTTGAATTAATTATACTTCTGGTTCTGCGGCACAAATATCGAATTTTACACAGTTTTTAAAGCTTATAAGATTTTATATACTTATAAAATAGTTCAATAATAGATAACTATAAGAACAAGGTATAAAAGCTTAGATAAAACTCTTCTGAATACACACGATTCGAAAAAAAATATGTATATCAACCACTATTCTTATTTAGAGCTCGGAAAACCAGCTTTTAAACAAGACAATCATATCATAATAGTTAAAGTAGAACATCATAAAAGTCGCCATCTTTTAGAACGCTCTTTTTTCGTAACACTTAATTATATATAAAAAAAAGTCTAAATAATGACTATTCTTCAAAAGTCAGCCATTTTTGGAAATGATGTCCTTAATTTCAATATTCAAAAAGACAATTACTGTTACCGACCACAGTTTGATAAATTTTAGACAATAAAGCCACAATATTTCAAAACGCCTATTAAGAGGAATGTCTGTCTCAAAATAATATTCTGAGCTACTAATCTTCAAAAGTCAGCCATTTTCGAAAATGGCGCTCTTCATCAAACGAACAGAAAAGCTTCGAACGAACAGAACAGTTGGAGGCAGGATCCTTCCACTTTCCTCTGGCGTCCTGGTTGGCTTGAAATGTAAATTTCAATTATTCCCAGCGACCGGTGGGATCCATTTCGAGGTCCTCCGCACATTCAGTAATTTGCTGTAATCGTGGCGCGAAAGTATGCTGCTCCAGTGCGAGTTCCCCCGTTTCATGCCAATCCATCATCCTCAACGAACTTGTACACACATTGCCTCTGGAGGTCAAGAGCTATGGGTTATGTATGCTCTACAACTTAGCATGTTCACTTGATGGCACCAGGTAGTCGCTGCTTGTGCCAACAGAAGTGGCACATGTATTGGCACATGGATGAAAGGGAACAATGACAGTTAGAATCTTTTGGCTCACGACCCTTCCTTTGTCCTTCGCTTGCAATTTGTACATAGATTTAAGACCCATGGATAATTGTGGAAGTTGGGTGATATGACAATAAGTAATTCATGCATGAGTCATTAGGTGTTTGATGGATAGGTTCAAAACGAATGTTGCATTTAAAACTGTTCATACCATAAGCTATAAATGTTTAATGATTGAAATAGCTAGTGTTAGAAAAACTTATATAAAAATAGTTAAAGATATTAAAAAGAACAAATATATAAAAATCAGACTCTGTCGTTGTATGGATGCCAATTTAATGTTATGTAATAGCTGTAATTAAATAAATGTAAAAATAAAAAAAATGTTTCGCATTTTAAACATTTCTAATACCATTTTAGACGACGTGCTTTTTAAAAATTATTAAAATGTTGGTAATTGCTGCAAGAAATATATTCAAAAATAAATGAAAGACTTCTAAATTCGGTTTTTCTCTCTAAATAATTGAGCAAAATAGAATTTTTAAAACTGAATGTCTTATTTTGTGGAAGATTAATCTTCTCTCTAAATCAAGGACTCTCAAACTTACTGCAGCCATGGAACCCCTTTTTATAACAAAAACTTAGCCATGAACCCCCAACAGAAATAACTTTATTTCCATGTATAATACAAAAATTATAAATTTAATTTTGATGTCCTGAGTGGTAAATGCTGACGTAAAAATGAAGTATAAATAAAACATAGTGATATCTGAAGTACTATTTATTCAAATTATAAAATTAACATTAAAATATAGATAGTTTTTAAATAAATATTATTATAATTCTATATAGGTCATAATAAAATAATTTAAAATAAATTAAATTAAAATATAATATAATTTTAATAAAATATAATTAATTTTCCAATAAGATGTTTATCTTCGCACAATACTAAGTATAATACTGGTTTCTATTCAAAGCTTAGAAAAATTTATTGCACTCTCTTTCCATATCGGGATCATTCATAAAACAAAACTAAACTGATTAGATGTACGACTATTTTTATACTGCCTTATTTTCGACAAGTTTTTGCGAGAATCCGAGCCTGTTTAAACCTACAAAGACGGCCGTACTCGCGATCGGCTCGACTTTCATCATGTGACATTTGTCTTTACTTGTACTTTAAGTACCTCTCTCTCTCCTACCTAAAATTTTAACACGTAACTTTCGTGATAATGGTGATTGGTTAAAGATATGTTAACCTTTCGAAACTCGTCTAGCTTTGTCCACGCACCTCTAAATTAATTTTTATTTTCCACAGACTCCCTCAGCTTTCACAAGTCCTCAGAGTTCCGTAGGAACCCCTTTGGGAACTTAAACTAGATAATTTAATTTAGAGAGATAATTACTATCTTTTCCCCTCTAAATAATCTAACGAAATATAATTTTTATTACTGAATACTTCTTTTTTGGAAGAGAAACTATCTTTTAAGAAGCATATAAAAGTCCCTATTCTTACCTAGTAGTGCAACGTTAATAATCAATAAATCAATCAAGAGTTTTTATATTACTGATTAGACTGAAACTTATAAATGCAAAGCGGTAAAAAAAATGAAACTATCTGAATTTTTTAGAGAGATAAAAGTATTCCATCTTTGAAATGATAAGATTTGAAGTAAAATAAATATTTAAAAGATCTTCGAAAATAATTTTGCTGGAAGTTTTGTAGGAATACTTTAATAAGAAAATGAAAGAGAGAGACAGAGAGAGGATTGAAATAATTGAAAGATAAATTTTTTTATTATTAAACCGAAGGATTCCTTGACCATAAATTAACTAAAAGTTAATTTGGGAAATTATTTTCAAAGTAAATTAATTTTATGTTTATTATCCTATTTTTACATTTAACACGATAAGCGTATGTTTATATATATAATTTGTTACAGTAACCAATTAAAATTCATATTTGACCTTCACTAAAACTATTATACATAAATAATATTATTCTGTTTTTGTTGCAGATGGCATATGCATTTATGTCTTGTTTCTCTTTGTTTATATTTATTATCATTCCAAATCAACTTAACGGACTTATAGGCTATGAATTACATAATTTTTAATTACGGTTGATTTAAAATTACGAATACTAATATATATATAAATTTTTAGATTCTATTAATATTATCGACTTGGTTTTGTTCAACCGAGCAATGTATCAGTAATTGATAGTTATCAACCATCAATTTCTGATAATATTTTTCTTTTTGTGATATTGATTCTATAAAAAAGTAATTATTCTTACCATCAGAAACATTCATCACTATGTGAAAGAAATTAAAATGTAGTAATCAATCGAAATAAGCCATATGTTTTGCTTTAAACTCTAAGAACATCATTAGTTGTTCATGCTGAAGGCGAGAGGATCATGATATAGAAGATTAGTAGTAATGATAATAATACAGAAGCCAGGTGGCCTGCTATGGTGATAACATTAAAAGCATACTGTAGTTAAAATGAGATAACGTTAAAATTATAGATACAAATTTCATGCAATGAATTTAATTCAATGATGGTTGTAACAATATAAAAAAGCAATGCATTATATAATTATGGTTATCTTTCTATTTGACTTTCTAATTTAACAAATTTTTATCAGATAATTTCTGAAAGGTTTTTTTCAAATTAAATTTATTTTAATATAAGAAAAATAAATTCTGAAAGGATGTAAATTATTCTTACAAGAATTTAAAATAGAAAAAAAGTTTTTTTAAGGAAGTATGATGATATTGAAATATTAAGAATGAAAATGGTTTTCACGCAGTATTTTTCCTATCACTTTAATGTTAAAAAGAGTTATGTTTAATAAACATTTTTAAAAATTTACTGGGTGTACATAACCAATTTTTAGGGACTTTAATAAATGAGTAGAATTTTCAAAAATGTTCTTTTTGTGTTGTAGTTACAATTTTTCACATTTGCGATTTAAAGTCAACACTTTTACCTTTGGGTAATGCATACCAGTTCTATACTATTTCTAATTTAGTTAGAGTAAAAATTTAAATTGCTTTAGAATCACAGAAAGTCGTGAAAATTGAGACTAATTTTTTCTTTGATTTTCGTGAAGTGACCTCCTTAAATTATGTAAATTACTTAGAATTCCATATTTAGCTAAATAATGCAGTCTTATTAGACCATTAAAAAGAGATAAATATAATTCAGTTATATAAGCAACGAGAGAGAATAGATCTAATAATACCCCCTCCCTCTCGACAAAAGATCTAGCAAAGCAATAGAAACCAGGCCCAGAGGAAGAAAATGAATGTTAAAAATTGATTAAATAGATTTCTTAAAATGAAAAAAGTGAAGCAGAATTCTTCGTAAGAAGACTCGATAAATTTTACTGAATAATTTCAGATCTTGGTTCGAAGATTTTCCTTGTATTATATTATGGTATCCGACTACGTTCGG
The DNA here is from genome assembly GCA_019973935.1 of Trichonephila clavipes. Taxonomy (NCBI): domain Eukaryota; kingdom Metazoa; phylum Arthropoda; class Arachnida; order Araneae; family Nephilidae; genus Trichonephila; species Trichonephila clavipes. The sequence goes on along the minus strand of BMAU01000194.1, from coordinate 85,476 downwards.
AACTGTGATTTTAAAAAAGCGCATAAATGGATAATTTTCATGATATTTAGTGTCACTTAGATTAGAATACATGTATAAAATTGTTTTAAGGCCATTTTGACAAAAAAAATTATTTAAAAACAATATTTTGGCAAAAAATTAACTTAGAATAACCTTTTTTCAAAATGTTCTCCTTTTATCAAAAATGCTTCTAAAATATTAAAATATTGTGCTTAAATAAAATAAAGACTTCTCCAGAGAGTCTGAACTATTTTTTTAAAAAAATTTACAATATTTTCAGAGTTAAAGCCAATTGAAATAATTATCGGCGTTTTTTCTTAAAATTTCTCCCCTCTGTTGTCGTAAATCATGGATAAACCCACTTCTAAGTTACATATTTAAAAAAATTTCTAGTTGAGCCTCTGCACAAAGGTCTGAGCTAAGTTCAGGCCGAACATTATTTTAATAGAAGCATTTTTCACAAAAGGAGACTATTTTGAAAATGGGTCATTCTATGTTCATTTTTTGTCAAAATATTGTACTTAAATATTTTTTATTGTAATATATTCTTAAAACAATTTTATATACATTTTCTAATCTAAGTGACACTAAATATCATAAATATTATCCATTTATACGCTTTTGCAAAATCATGGTTCCGAATGTAGTCGGATAACTTAAAGCGTCTTGCTTTGGGTGCCAAGGTTTTATTTTAAAGAAAAAATAAAATTTTACAATATATAATTATATTAAGTTATATTGATATAATATTGTTATAGCATTTATATTAATTTTTATTTTAAAAAAAACACTGTGAAATATCTCGTAGCCTGGTGTCACTGAATAAGATTCCTTTGCTGAGTGCCATTTACTAGTTATCTTGTAGTGTTTTTTAAATAAAAGGCTTCATATACAAAGATTTTCTTTTCGTTTTGTTTGAATTTACAAGCTGTCGTGTAATTTCATCTGGTGGTCATCAGTTGTGTAATGTTATGTCAGATTTTTATGCAGACGTGTAATGATCCTCACTGGGAAAAACCTATAAGGCGATGACAATTATAAAATAATAAAAATGGTCTGATAAGTAATAAGAACCATATATACCACAGGAAAACCATCCGTTGGTACAAGAAAATCGCTCTATCCTACTTCGAAATCTTCCTACAGAATGCATTAAGTTCGGTCAACAAAGAAATCGAGAAAATAAAAAGATGAGGATGCGTTAATTTAGGGAATCAGTTATTATGCATTTATTTGATGGTGAAGGCGGCAATGCAGGAGAAAGCAGCATCTGTAATACGAATGCAACTGATTTTCATTATTTAAAACATCTTTCTCTCACAGGAAAAAAAAGATGCATACAAAGCTATGTCGAATGTGTACAAAGCAAAAAATCGTAAAGAGACTAAGTGTTTTTTTTCCAGTGTGTCCCAACAGCACAGCACTTAGCGTTGATCTTTGCTTTAAAGCTCATCATACACAGCAACAAAAAATATTTTTTTTAGTTTTTGGAAAACATTTATATACATATTTATATATGTAATTATTATGTTATAATCTAACTGTCTAAGTTATAATTTTGATAATAAAGTTGATAATTAATATCTTTTTTGCCCTATATAAATTGTTCATTGATCTTTTCTAATAATTCCTAATTCAAATGGAGATATGTAATCAGTCTAAAATTTCAGCCCAAAATACGAGATATTTCGTAGCTGGAAGTTTTGTTTTACACATGTTTGCCGTGAGATATCTCTTAGTTGGCAGTCAATAGGTTACTTATAATGTACTATTCATTTCTTGAAGTAGTATTTTTTATATAATCTGTACTATTATTCCTTTCTAATACTTTAAATCTGAATCGATTTTTAACACTAAAAGCGAAATTTTATTAATTTTTTTCAAGTTAGTTTTTATTACTTTCACTTATTTGTTCAATGTTTTTGAATTTTAGAAATGTAGCATCATAAAGTTATCAAATTTTACACAGATTTTATTATGTTAGTGAATTATTACACTTGAGAGAGTGTTCTAAGTTTAGCTTCTATTCCTAAACATTAAGAAAAGATTTCATGCCTAATATTACTCACAGAATTCCAACCAACACCAAATTATTTCGTATAGATTGTTCTGCAATTAAATTACTATCAGAAAATTACCAAATGACTTGAAATATTTTCATTTTATTTCGTCAATCTGATCAGTTGTTGTGCTTCTTTTCAAAATATTTGACGTTTTTAAATATGATAGTTGATAAGATTCAACAGACGCAGGTGGTAGCAGCAAGACAGTAATAATGTCATAAAATGTATTGCATAGTTATAATTAATCTGAAAAGAGCTATAAAATTAACTAAATTTAATTTTCAACATTTTATATTTTCGTTTTACCATTATTATTCTAATTTTTTAACCTAGAATAGGCTCTTGTAGACAACGAGTGAAAAATAATTTGCTCCAATAGTTACTTGTATTATCTTAATCAACATTTAAAAGTTGTTACTTTACATTTCAAAGCTTTTTTATATCGAAAATGAAAGTATCATCAATAATTAAATGCTATTAAATCAATAATTGATATATTTTATTAAATTCATTTATCTTAATCGATAAGAAGAATACCTGAAATAGAATATATTCTAAAGCAAAGGGATGCCTCTATTTCCATCTTATTGTCTACGAACAATTTTTTTAACTCTAGGAAGACTGTAAATTAGAACATACCTATATTGCCCAAAAGCAGTCGATATGACTGCATTGTGAAAGAATGATAATGTGTAAAGAAGTTTGTTCAAAATTAACTTTTAACATTTTATACTATTTACAGTCATATAACAAGTTATTAGTAAATATTAACAATAAAAAAAATTTACTTCACTTGGAAAAAAAATTTGTCCTAAAAATTGTTCATTATATATGTAATTGTTTTTCTAACTGAAATTAAAAAGCAGTCAAAACAACTTCCTTGGGCAATCTAGTGTTAATTTGCAAATTTTAAGTATATTTTGGTATACTTCGAAAAGGAAGAATGGCAAACAATTTTTATACTGTCCAGAGTTTGTCAATACATCACTTTCATCTTTCTTTATTTCCATTTTCGTGCTTTATAAGTTCGTTGTTGGCCTTTGTTATTCCATTACTATATTACTTTAATGGTTTCATAATAATTTCTTGCTTTATAACTTTAATAATAAGTACAATAAACAGAAAGCAGCAAAAAGGAAAAATTCTTGAGGATACAGTATGTGGATGGTTTCAAAAGCAGACCGTTTTCCGTGTAAAAATCTTAACTTTCAATTTCTTTTTTCTTTTAAAAATGAAAAAGTCTGGCATTTCATGAGGCAATGTCTAGCAACTGAATATTTTTAATTGGTACGCATGTCTGTCGCCAACTTGGCGCCTCTTTCTCCAAATTTATACTATTTAGACACTTCAAATGCTCCGCCCTGCTAATCAGTTAATTAATTCCTAACGCATTCTACACGATCGCATATACATATCACGTAAACAACATAATAATGCCGACCAGACAGGCTGAAAGATAAATACGTGAGAATCAAATAAATTTAGTTAAATGAATAAAACAATACTATCAAAGATGTGATAAAAAAAAAGATAGATTACTGTGTAGCATTCAAGAGATTATATCTAAGCCTTCTCTCTAAAAATATCTTATATCTTTTTGAATTCTAAAAATAGACTCATTATTATTATTGTTGTTACTTTTATCCTTACAGAAGATAACTTTACATTGTTTTAAATTTTAAAGTGTTTTAATCGGATGTAAAGCGATGGTTTTTCTGATTAATGTATGAATGTATTTACTTTTTTCCGTATTATAAATCCATGCCATGATGATAATAACCTTAGAATAATTGAAGCATTTATCTTTAAGATTATACATCTCTTCAAATACATCTCTTATATACCTCTAAATTAAAATACTACAAAAAAAAGGATCAAATTAATGCATGACATCAACAGATAGTAGTTGGGGGATGACCAGAGTGCCTAGTTCTTTCGAGCTTTAACCTCTCATCATTAGGATTTTGAATGACTATAATGTTATGTCTCTTGTCCTTTGTTAAATTATAATACTTAAGAATTAAAATATACTTATAATAGAATAAAAATAAAATTTGAAATATTAATAGAATACATTAAGTGCTTGAAAAATAAATTCAAAATCAGTGCAAGCACCGAAAATGAAATCAAGATTCTGATCAATGGCTCCAACAACAGATATAATTTTCTCGTCTCCATTAACAATACGTGTATCGGAATTATACAGATACTGATGATTGTGTATGAACTACCATTTTTTTTCATTCTCAGATAATGATACAGTAGAATTAGTAAATTTATTTTAAAAAAAGAAATTGCGACCGATATCTCTTCATTTTTTCATAAAGATTTCGATTTTTATTTACGGGGTATTCTGAAGCAACAAGGTTATTGGCCGCGAACGTCGTAATTTTAAACCATGGTCCCCTCCTTTCAAAACTTCCAGACAACACCTGCCGAAGGACTTTGAGCATCAACAAAATCAATGTGCACTAGCCCCTCTACACAGCAGATCTTCAGTGGCTCTAGAATTAGAAACAATGACTTAACTACGTGGGTCACAAGTTCGCGACTATGACCACTTGGCTACCATGCCACTTTTTTCTTTTGTGAAAATCTACATTTTGTCATTGACAGGTAAGAAGTTTTGGACTGTTAAATATCTATAACTTTTTAACAATCAATGAATATTAAATGACACGTGATCTTCTCCGTATCCCAGGGATTTCCGGGTCTCTTTTTGAAACTTAAATATATTTGATATAGAAATGTTTAAAATGCTTGCGTCTACACATAGAAGGCATCTTTTCAATAGAATCTCCATGAGATGAAATGTTTTTGATTATATAGTTTCATTTAATTATTATTCCACTAGAGTTGTTCTTATGTATATGAAAATTAAATCTTTATATTATAAAAATATAAGTTCGGAATAATGTAGCTTTCTGAAACCTAAACTATGGAAAAATCTTACTTGTGAAACGTTAGAATTTCATAACTTTTTTGGAATTTTTGATTTAAAATTAGTATTTCACCCCTAAACTGCCTAAAAACCTAACAAGACAATACACTTATGATGATTACTTATGAATAACTACAGTAAAATCTCTAAACAAATAATCTTGTGTCTTCATATTTACTAATATTAAAATTAAAAAAAAAACTTTTCAATTGTTAATTTAATTCAAAAAAATAAAAATCACTGTAAAAGCTGCTCTGCTGATATGCTGAAATGCTAGACGAAATAATCGATTTAATTTTTTAATAGTGTATTTGCTACATCTTTCAGTGTTAGAGCTTTAGAAACATAATATTAAATAGAGGTTCACTGAGGTTGCGACTTAAGTTAATAACAAAAAAAAAATAGAACTCTGACTTGGAAAACTTTTTCTCAGACAGAAAAATATGTTGAAAATAAATTGATTAGAGTATTTGATACTGAGTTTTCATGGTACATATTGCGGCTATATACCTCAATCAGATTTAAAAACAAAATATACAAGCAAGACGTGCCTCACAATCAGTGCTCAAACACAATAATTACACATAGGGGGATCTTTTCAAAGAAAAAAGATTTTATGTGTTAGTCTCCAATTCGCAAACGTTAAAATGTATTCTCTTCTGGATGATAGTGACATTCAGTGTATAATGGTGGGGTTTACGTAAGCATTTTATTATTTATTTAAAGTATTCTGGAATAGCTGATATTTACTACTCTAATAATTATAATTCATATATAGATTCATATATAGTTGGGCCTCCATTTAAAGAAGTCGTTAAACCTCGAAAAAAATTTCGTTATATGGAAAACTCGTTAAAGAGAGAAAATCATCTTTTAAAATACTTTAATGAACATACAAAACACATTTTAAATTAATAAACGTTGTATATGATTTTAAAAAGTAAATATTCACACCTTTTTTGAAAAAAAATTATATCTATTCATTTTATATATTTTGCCCACCAAAAAGAAATCTGCAAGAACAAGGGAGACAAACTATTCAAAAATACTCAGTATTTTCAATTAAAAAAATAATTTTTTATTAAAATTAATGATTTTTTGGCGATATTTTCTAATTTTAAGTCTACAAGTAATTTTAAACATACAGTATTTTATAACCAGTAATTTTAGGCCTATACTACTACATGTGTCCCTGAATTTAATTATTGATAATTATTTACTAAAAATTACTTTCTTTTTTACTAATTACTTATAAATTTACTTGAGCTTTTGTTTGAAAAATTATGACAATTTTATTGCTTTGGGTGAGTTAGGCACCTGGTAAAACCAGTGCTAGAGCATTCATCACCATAAAATGCGTTTAAAAATAGAATGTCCCGAAAAAATTTTTGAAAATAGGGAGGGAAAAAATCGAATCATGAAAGACAAATAAAGTTCGTTAAATAGAAAATGCACATATCGCTATTTGGAGGTTAGAAAAGAATAAAATGTTCTTGGTTCCAGGAAAAAGTTCGCAAAGTAGAGGTTCTTTATATGGAGGTTTGGCTGTATATCACACTAATTATAATATATCACGATAGTATTTAACATATTCTGTCTAATCTCACGTACAGAAATGAGATCTAATTCATTAATTTTATCTGAATCAATTTTTCATGTATGATATGTGTTCTTTTTTCTATCCTTTAAGTTTTAAGTAAAAATAGATTGTTAATTTTTCATGTTAGAATAAGAAATTGATATATAAAGAAATTTTCTTCATTTCACGTACATAGAATAATAAATGGATATGTACGATGAATTCATTTTAAATTCTATTAAACTTTGTAAATGTATTTATTTGATATATTACAATATATTAAAATGTTTAATGCTATAAATGAAATTAGACAAATATAACTTAAAGCATTTTTTACATTATTGTTTGTATTCAATTTCCTGAATAAAGTTTTAGAACAATGTTTAATAAAAGTTATAGTTTAATATATATGCGTATATTTCCTCTACTTTTTTAAAAATGGAGAACAGTATGCTTTTTCAATTATTAAAAGCACTTTTCCTTTTACTTGCGTTTATTTTGTCAATACATTTTCAATGTTCCCAATATGACTTAAGTTCGAAAACTTAAGCAGCCAATTAAATAGCTTAAAAAATTTTAAAATAAGAGCACTTCTGAAAATTATCTATTTTTGAGTATATTTTTCCGTTATTTTGTACCTACTATAACGTGAAAAGTTGACATCAGACTTCAAATTAAATCCTTTTGTATGAATTATTCTTACACACAATTTTTTATTCTTTATATCTTTTTTTTTCAGAAAAAGGCTTACTTTTAATAAATCCTTATTTATATTTTGCTACTATTCCTTTTGAAAAATACCATAAACATTCCTCATTTACTTATGATTTGATGTCATTTTTTTATAAATATATAAATTTTAAAATTAAAATTGAAATAAATATTAAGTTTTGAGGGGAAGAAAACTACGAACATTTTAAAGTTATGCTCATTTTGCATGAGCTGTTTAGATGAAAACCCAAAGACTTTGTATTTCTGAGATTAAAAAGAGGTAAAATATATCTAGATCAGGTGTGGCCAACCCAAATGATCTCGCGGGCCACGTATAAAAATATATATCTTTATATTAGATTTGGATCCCTTACAAATATTTGTTGGAGTGAAAATACAAAACGGACTGATATATTATTATTGTTTTCATGTATCCAAACATAGATAATATAATAATAATAATACAATAATATAATAATAATAAATAATATTCATTTATTTAATTAGTGAGATATCTGTTTCTCAACTCTTTCACTTAGTTTTTTCAAGTCGATCTCAATGCATGTGTATTTGCGTATCGTAATTGATGTTGCAGATTTTCGTGCGTTAAGTTTGAGCACGATTTATGTTTGATAAATTTCAATTTAGAAAAAAAAGAGATTCGCAGTAACAGAAGCAACGTGATAAAATAATAACAGTTATGGGATTTTTTTTTTACAAAAAAAAGTCTTTAATCAAAAATATTGTACAAAACAGACACATTTTGTAAAGTTGTGAAGAATCTCGTGGGTCGCAGGTTGGACACCTCTGTTCTAGATTATTGCTAAATGTATCATTAATTACTTTTTGAGGTACCTTATGTTGTATTACTTTTTAAGTTCCTTCCAACCTCTAAGATATGCTAATTTAATAGTGTTTTTACTAGAACTTTCTCTTATACTGATTTTAGTTATGCAAATTTTGTCTGTTTTAACTTACTTTTCAAAGGAAAATCATCTCATTGATTAAACCAGTAAATAAAATTTATGCAATAAAAAGAAAATAAATTTATTTTCGTCGATACAATATTTTTTAAATGCAAGGAAAAACATTTCGTCATAAATTAATTTACTATTTTAAAACCCCTTTTAGTGCCGTTAAGAAACCCCCTTTTTTTAAATCGGAACAATGAATAATGTATAATATTGTACCAAATATTATGTAATATATGTTATTATTTTTTCCTTTTAAAATTTTACATTTCATACCCTCTGAAGAAAAGGTTTTACCTAAAACTCACGTATACTCTTTACAGGTCCGCAATTTCAGTTTGTATTTTTCCCTATTTTCCTTGAAAACAATGCAAAAGTTTCGAAGATGAAAAATTACCAAATTTGAGATTAGTACTTTGTAAATTGTACACAATTTGCCAAGAAAATAATTTCAGGTATCACCCTCATCGAATGGTAAAGACTCAAAATTAAATAAAATTTTATTACTTAATAAAAACATTTGGTAGGATACGGACCCACGGCGAGGTAAAGCTCAGATTGCTAGGTTCATCGCCTGGCGCCTTGACCCCTCGTCCACTACTACCGAGAGAACGGAGACGAAACTAAAATTACAAATTAAAATAAGAATTCTTTGAGATCTATTGGCTTCTATCACGGAGCAAAATATTTGCTAAGAAATATGCATATGTTACCGTTAAAGTTATTCAGTTATACTTGTTACAATAACTAGGTATTTCATGAAATAACTAGAGAAATCAGTTAAAGCATATAATAGATGAAAAATGTCATACTTTTTCTATGAAATAACTAATGAGAAAGCGTTAAAAAATATTAATTTCAAAGCTAATTTATAAATTAAGTGATCATAAATAGCTAAAACCTCATGAAAAATACATTTTATTCCTATTGCGAATGATTAATTGATAAATAATAAGGAAAAGCAGATGATAAAATTTATTATTGCTAACATTGCATATTGCTAACTTTAGTTAACCAGAAAGGGAAAAAACAATAAGTTTCAGAAATAGTTATATTTAAATATTATCAAAAAATACAAACTTGGAAAAAAAACTGTTGCTTCATAAAAACATTGTGTAAAATTTTTTCAAAAACAATGTCAGAAAATATTAATTTAAATTTTATGAAATACCTTTATATTACTTTTCATTATTTATTAGAGGAAAGATTACTGTGAATTGCAGACTAAAAGCAGCTAGAACCGGTTCAAAGAATTTTCGAGTGCCGTATTTCAGGCTTTAACGATTAGGTAATCGTTATTCTATAGAATACCTAGTTAAATTTTGTAGAATTCATTAATTTTATATACTTTAACTGATTTGTCTAGTTATTTCATGAAATATACCTAGTTATTGTATGAAACAACGGACTGCACACTTTAACGGTAACATTTATACTTATTGCACTGATAAATTATTTATAAACATTAAAAAACTGCACATGTTACAATTAACTAGTTCTGGAGAGACAAAAAAATAAATTATAATATTAATTAGTTTAGACTTACAATCGATATTTTTCCATTTATTATAATGTAATGAATGCAAAAGTTAATTTTAAATTAATCGTTTAATAAGCATTAGGTATACGTAAATTCTAGCGAATCGTGAGAGAAACATTTCTGCCCTTCAAGAGAGCAAAGACTGAAATGAGATCTTCTATGAAAAATGAAAATCTTTACAGTTTGATCTTGCTATGCACTCAAAATGATATTGCAATGGAAATTGATTACAATGAAGTTATTAATGATTTTCTCAAAAAAAAAAAAATCATTCGTTTTTCGAAGAAAATCTTCGTTACACAAGAACAATGACAGTGACTCAACAAAGAATAAGGATGTCAAAAAGTAAAAGATAATAAAGCGATAAGCGATGAAAAAGATGATAATTAACAAATTGAAAACAGTTCATACAATAATGTATACTCTATACTGTAATTGCAATCGATTTTCTTAATTTACCGTACTAATTTACAAAAGAGTGGCTGGTCCGTGATGCCGTAAAGTAAGAAATGAACTAGAATGGCCAAACCATACCACTATTCTTTCCTTACAACTGTTAGTCCATAACACGGCGGGTCCATAGGTGGATAATGGAAAGACTATTCAAACAGCAAAAACATAGGTAGGGAAAAGAGTAAGAAGGAAAAGCCCTCTCGAAATAAAAGAGGAAAAGTAATAATTGAAGGAGGTGCTCTGGAAATAGAAGGCCTAGCTATTGAAGTGCCTAGAACACAGGGGTGGTTAAAAATGGTCCTGTAGCCACTACTACATCGTAATATTTTCAACAAAAAATAGTAGAAATACATGAGCAAAGATTAAGAACTGAAGTGCGCCAATACGATAATGATTTCATTTAAAACATTCAACCATTTGGGGGAGTCCTGGAAGGGATGTTCAAAATTTTTTTGGGGGGGGGGTCCACGATGTCAGGATGACGCATAAAGGGACCGCGGTGATTGAAAGTTTAAAAACCACTGGAATAGATCATTAAAAATGACAATGGCCTTTTTTAAAGAAAAATCTATAATATAAAGAATTTTCAGATATATTGATTTATTCCAATTTTTTTCCTTTTTATAAGCTATGAGTCTATTCAACATTTTAATATTTTTTAGAACTTAATATAATTTTTTTTGTTTTTTATATCGTTATTAGTATTTCATGTATTACCATATTAGTGGTAAAAGAAAAATTATTGCTGTAATTTTTTTTCTAACCAAGAGAATAGTACCTATTATTGTACAAAGGTTTAGTAAATAGATCTTGTAATAATTACCCTTTAGTGATGAATGAATGGTCATTTTGTGATAATAAATGAATTCCTAGTAAGGTAGTATGATTTAAGAAAATGAGTCGTGAAATTTCACACACACTTGATTAAATTTTCCTAACAAAAGTATTTTTCGATAAATGAATATGTGATCTTATTTGAATATATTAACAATATTCACTTAAAAATGTCTTCTTACTACTGTATGCTTGCATTTTAATGAATTAATTTCAGTTATTATGAATTGCGATTTATTGACTATATTTATTTTAAAAGCCATAAATTCCATTTGCAATCATTTGCAATGACTAACTTCAGAAATTATCAAATTTCCAACTGGAAATCTATTGCTGCAGAAGCATTTTGCTACCCTTTTGTAAATTCAGTTAAATACAATGGCGAAGCCTAATGCTCACTGCATGTGTGCATATATAGACATCTCCCTTCTGCTACAGGTATATTGATTATAAATTTTAACGTCAAATCCATGGAAATATTCTGAAATATTATAAGGCTTGGAATTCAGCCATGGAAAACATATTCATTATTCTGATTTCAAGACAGCTGTTATTAATCGTGCCTAGTTCCTCTTGTACACATGCGAACCGTGGAGATATTCTACACACAACAATATTACTAATGCATTAAATGGAAAATATGTTAAGGTTTGATAGTAGACAACTAATAAGAGAGGCTGATACTAGAAACTATCTAAAGCATATAATGCATTTGACGGACAATAAGTTATTCAGGGATCCTGGATAGAAAAGCAGATATTAAATGAATGAGCTCAACGTTGAAGAGGATTCGTTGAGGGTTGATGAGCAGCAGAGAGCGAGGGCGGATCTCCCAGTGTTGAACAAAGTTATTTGAATCATTGTTCATGTAGGTACATAGTGCTGCTCAAACACTGGATGAGAGATTACAGAATTATGCAAGGACATAATAACATAGCGTGACTTTAATAATATTCATATATTTTCTGAGTCCCGATGTTTTCTATATATTTCGAAAGGAATATTGTACAGCTTAAAATAAACATTGATCTGTAATACTTTGTCTTTAGTACTAAGTAAATGAAGTATTAATTTATTTGAAATTTGAATTTTACAATTTTTTTCCTTTATAGATCCATAAATTATACTATGTGATATTTCTTATATTTTGGAAGAAAACATCTTATTGTGGCATTGTTTGAAGTCTTTAATATTTTTACATTACATTTAAAGGCATTAGTTTTTGGAGGGAGAAGGAATTTTTGAGAAAATTGCTGGTTTTGTATGAAATAAGCCTACTTTGGTTTTTCGAGCGATTCAAACAACTTCTTTTTAATATTAAACTTAATTAAAAAGAAGAATACTTAATAATGATACGCGTTGATTTTAGAATGAGACTTCATAATTCAATCCATGAAAAAAAATTATAACTGTAAAATATATATATAGCAAATCCCTTGTCTTTTGAAATTACAATAAAAATAGGAAATTTAACTTAGATTTCAAATTAATTTCAATAAAATGCAACCTTAATTTTTTTTTAAATTGAACATTTTAAAAGTCTAGCCCTATTTTTAAAACACAATATTTCACCATATTAATCACAATCTTTTAACTTCTAAAGAAAAAATATTTCTCATAATTTTACAAATTGTTTTAACTATAAATATTTTGAAATACTTTTAGATTCGATATAACATACGTTTTAAAATAGCAATGTTTCTATATTTTAAATTTTAAAGTTTAGATTGACATCTTTTCAAATATAAAAAATAAATAGGGGAGGAAAAAGCTATTTTATTTAATTGTTTTATTTGAAAAATCGTAAGTTGCATTGTATAAAGATATCCTACTTTAATTCTTAATTCATTTACGTCAAGAAATGCATACAAATAACGCGACATAAAAGTATATTTAAATCGCTGGAAAAAAACCGCTGTCTTTTCGAATTTTATTTAAATAATTTGTCAAGAAAGATAATAAAATATTTGCAATTCTCATATTTAGTAAACAAAACGAAGTATATTCGTTCTGATCATATTCATCATTTTAAGAGATTCTATCACGTTATTTTATATGTATATACGCGTATATACATATAAAATTATATGTGTACACGTATTTTTATTATAATATAATTATTCAAAAATATATTATTTTTATTACAATAATATTTTAATACGAAAATGTTGATTGGGGTGTTGTTCCAAACTGGTGACAGGAAACTCTAGCAAAGTTAAAAAGAAAATATTATTTGGATTTTATACGAAGGAAAAAGTACTACAAGAAATTATTTGATTTACATTTTTTTTAAATCAAAGATCTCCAATAAACTGTATAATAAATAAAGTTTGCTTCAAACATTAACTGCTCGAAAAAGATTTTGCATTTTTTGATTAAGATAACAGATTCTATTAAAAAAAATAAGCATTCTATATCTCTGAATTATTTTAAATACGTTTGACCAGTGGTACTCAACCTGTGGTCCGACAGTCTTTTCTGAGTGGCCTGGTTATGGCCATTTCATTAAGAAAATCCAGTTAAGAACAATGAATAGTAAATTTAAAATAAAAGCCGAAAATGAGTTTTAATATTTTGATCAATTTTGCTTTGTTCAATGTTGCTTTGGTCTAATAGTGCTTCTTCCCCCATTATACATATGTTACGGCCCACATGAAATTTCTGTCAAAATGAAGTAGCAGGCGGGAAAAATGGTTGAGTACCCCTACGTTAGACAATTCTAAAATATTATAACGATATGTTCAAATTCCAAAAATGATTCGGTAACATTTGCAAAGCAAAAGAGAGTAAAATAAGCGTTAGAAAACTTTTACCAATGCACTTTGCCAATAAAATAGAACATTTTTCAAAAAGTTCGACGCAATTCAACCGGAAAAGTCCCTGTGTTTAATCGGAATAAGAGAATTCACTTATAAGAGTATATAAACATAAGCTGAAGATAAACTAGAGTATAAAATAAAAACTAAATACTAAAGTAGTTGTTTTAAATTTATTTTTTAATAAATACTTTTCATTTCGTACTGTTTCGTATACTGTTTCAATTGATTTCTGAAGGAAATAATTGTTACCTAATTAATTTAATTCTAAACTATTTCTGATTATCTGATAATATTGGCTTTGCAACACGTATTTCTCTAAATAAATTCGCATAATAAAGATTCCACCAAAATACTAAAAAAATACAAAACTTAATTACTGACGGGCAAGATTAGAGTGAACAAAAACTTACCATTTAGTATTTTGCAGTATTTGTATAGCTTAAATAAATGAAAAGATTAATGATGATTGGCACTAGATTCTTTTGTAAAAGAAATTCTGAAGGTAAGATTCAATTTCATTACAAATAATTGCTTTTAAATAAATTTCTTTCTGATTGGTTTTAAAATATTCAACTGTTTTATTAGAATTACTACTGAAAAATTACAACTAAACTCATTCGCATAAAAAAATTATCCCTCGTTATATTTCGAGGCTAAGCGTTTCTCAAAGCTGTAAGAAACTCGAAATATATGTTGGAAACATTTTCGAAATTCTATTTTTGTATTCATTTTTTAAAATTCATTTTAAGGACATCGCAAGTAAACATTTAGTCCTGAATCGAAGTTTTAATTTCTCTCCATATTTTATTTGTTAAAATTATATTGTAAAACTGAATACTATATATTTCGAAAAGTTTTTCAACATAAACAAAATATTTAAGCAATTCTTTGTCTGGAGAACCTAAATGCACAAGCGTGATCCGTGAGCTTTTGTTGCTTCTAAAAAATCTTATTTAAAAATATTTACATTGAAATATTTACTAAAACAAGTTTTTTTAAACTTTTTCCCACTAAATTCCTCAATCACTCCCTGTTGTGAAAATAATAATAATAATTCTTTCTTGAATTAGACAAGTGTTGCTTAGAATCTCAGATTGTTAAAAAGCTTTTAAAAAATCATCAACCAGAGAATTTTTGAATCCCAGGGGAATAATATATCAAGAAAAGTAATCCTTCACTGCAAAAGCTTTTGAGAGAAAAAAAAATTATAGAAATATAAAACAAGAATATACCAAAAATATTTCTTCTAAATTTTTCTTTACATTTTACTTAGACTATTTCTTAAACTTGCTATTTTAACATAACTTTCATTGTAAGAATTCAGCAGGCCAACCAAAGAAATGGAAGCCGAGCGAAATCTGAAGGGGACCCGGTAAGGGACTACGCTGAGCCCCGACGATAACACGCAGATAGAATGGGTGGTGAGGGGGAAACTGCGTAGAAGAGTTCGGGGTTACTTTTCAATTACCTATTATATGACCGTAAAGTGACACTTCACTTTGATATACGAGTATTACACCACGTACGACGGTGTATAACAGATTTTGGCTTCATATATTCTTGGTTCACTGCCTGTCAAATTCCGTGTCTAACACGTTTTAATGTCGAATACGTATTTCAGAAAGTCACCCATTTAAAGGAGCGTTATAATACTCTCCCTGGCTATATATATAAATACCGTAGACTAATAATATTTTATTTGTTTTTATTGGATGGGAATTCAAGTTTCAATATGTTTCTTTTATTCAGGAGATTGAAATCATTTTAACATTTTGTTTGATTTAACAATGATTTTAGATTAATTTACTGTATAAAACTATCTTCAAATTAGTTTATCTAACAATCATATTAAATAAATTTGATGTAAACTTATAAGATTATATTTTTTCTATAGAAAATTGTCCGAATGTATACTTTTAGAGTATTTTATTAACAATTAATTGTTTAGCATAGGAATATTTTATAAATGTAATAGTACAACCCATTGCTGTATGTGTTAAAGAATATTAGATTGAGAGAAAAGTTACATTTCATGGATTTTATTAAATTTTCTCGCATGATACAATTGCCTTTAAAATAAGCATTTATGTGAAGTAAAAGTTCAAGGAAATAGGCTTTTTTTTAAACATGGAATTTAAAAATTTTAAATTCACAAAGAAATTTGAATAATTAATTCATGCACAAAATTTAACAAAAGAAAAAATTTTGAAATATCTTTTTTGCTTTGTTGAATGATTGAAGTGTTTGTTGAATGATTGAAAAGTGTTATCTTAATTATTTTTAAGATAGAAATAAGTTAAAAGGCCTGATATTTTGTTAGCTTTTCAAGTTTGAGCAATTTCTTATAAATTGAAATGGTAATAAATATACCTGAAATGTAAAACCCGACAATGATACAATTTTTTTAAAAAAAATAGAGTGTGAATGCTTAATGTGAGAAATTATCACTTTTCTGTGCATAATTATAATATCTTGTATTTGTTCATAATCAAAGAAGAAATAAGTTTAAATAAGTAAAATTAAATTAGGTAATTAACTTATTACCTATTTTAAAATTTTCTGTGTTAGTTAAATTTATATTATTAACTTCAATAATGTAAGAAGAAAATAAATAGGATTCTAATTCTAATTCGAAATAGGATTAGGATCTAATTATTTTAGAAATAGGATCTAATTAGATTCTAATTAGAAATAGGATTCTAATTCTAAACACCTTTTCAAACTTAAAATGATCTAGTATAAATATATATTCTGACTTCATTATCTTACGTAGAACAGCATATTTTATTCTGCCACTGTTTTCAACTTAAATCAATCCATTTTCTCAAATTATGTTCCATGTTTCTTCTATTATGTTATACTGTTGAATGGAATTATGTAAAACAATTTTTTCTGTGTAAAAATAAAAAATGGCTTCGTTATAGAAGGTTTCCCTAATTTTACGCATACTGTATCATAATTACGTACCCTATCCCCTCCATATGTATAACTATTTAAAAACCAGATATAAAAATTTAAATATTTATTTCATTTGAAAATATAACTTGAGTTTTAGTGTCTTACTATTTTACATCAATGAAGATATAGTTTTTTCTTTAAAAGTTCCAAAAAAGTTGACAAGTAAATATTAAAAATAATATATAAATAACGTTCTCTTTCTTTTAAAAAAAATCAAAATTTACTTTTTAAATTTATTTATTAAACACTTAGGAAAACTAAATTTTCGTGGAAAAATCGTTGCTTAGTTATATCATCAAATGAAAAATGATTACTATTGTTATTATAGAAAGAATATTCATTACTTAATAATTTCATTCTTTAATAATATAAGCTTAAGAAGCTACTGCTTTAAGAAGCACTTTAGCATTTTGCTAAATTTTACTTGCTAAATATTTTCATCTAATTTTAATCATGTTCAAAAGAATTTTTGTCTCATGATGGAAATAAATTTTGCTGAAGGAATGTGTACCAATTGGGTGTATCCCTTATTTTCTACTCCATTACAGTCGTTAAATTCTTCATATGTAAGAAATATTATTAATATTCCCAATATTAAATTCTTCTTGGTCTTTCTATCAAATTCAACCTTTATTCAGAGAACATATTTGTTAGAGTCGCATAAAAAATTTAGTTCTGAAATCTATTAAATCCCGAGAAGATTATTTCCAATTTTCAGTGTTTCACGAATGGACGATGTGATACTATATGTTGTAGATTACTTGAATTTTGATGCGCTGCGGTCTGTTTTATGAGATATACTCTTCCCTTTTAACATTTTTTAAAACCTGGAAATAGAAGTAATAATTTTGATCAAGTTATAAGGTTTCATTTATAATATTCATTCCTTATTTTATAATATATAGATAATGAAATATTCCAAATTATTAGATTACGCTTTTATATTTTCGAACCATTGCCCATGAGAAAAGTTTTACACTGGTTTCTGTGTTCCGATTGATCTTATAGATAGGTTAAGTTACGAGACTTTATTGCTGATTTTAAATTTTGATGTACAAGTTTCTTTTGTAAGAACGAAAACTAAAAAAAAATAATAAGTAAAAGTGCTTGATTTTAAAAAGACGTATTTAAAAATAAATTGTTTAGTTTCTTTCATTTAAGAGGTTTCTAAACTTAAAGCTAAAGCATTTTTAAGGTAAGTAGTACAATCACGATATAAATAAAATTTAGTTTAACTATTCAGAGATCACTTCAACTGAGATTTTGATTACTTAACATGATTTACACAAATTTATTCCTTTATTTAGCTTTTAAATTGATCAGTTCTTGTTAAAATAAGTTAAATATTTTTCGTACTTTCAGGTGTTTTCAAACAGTATGACTTTTTAATATGTTTTGAAACTTAATCGAAATTATACGTGCTGCCATTTTAAAATTACGATTATGTTTCCCTCTTCCTTATTTAAAATATAACCTCTGACAATAAAGTGCGGTGTATAATCCTGTAACATTAAGGTATCCGACTACGTTCGGAACCGTGATTTTGCAAAAGCGCATAAATGGATTTATATTATATTATATTATATTATATTATATTATATTATATTATATTATATTATATTATATTATATTATATTATATTATATTATATTTATATGGATTAATTCATGATATTTAAGTGTCACTTAGATTAGAATATATGCATAAAATTGTTTTAAGGACGTTTTGACAAAACAAAATTATTTAAATACAATATTTTGGCAAAAAATTAACTTAGAATAATATTTTTTCCAAATGTTATCCTGTTGTGAAAAAAGCTTCAATTATAATAATATTTTGCCTGTATATAGCTCAGACCTCTCTACAGAGGCTCAACTAGAATTTCTGAATAATATAATGGGTTTATTCATATTTTACGACAACATAGGTGAGCAATTTTAAGAAAAAAACGCTAATAATTATTTCCAATGGTGGTAACTGAAAATAATGGGAATTTTTCAAAAATTCTAGTTGAGCCTCTGTAGAGATGTCTGAGTTATATACAGGCAAAATATTATTATAATAGAACCATTTTTCACAAAAGCAGAACATTTGGAAAAAATATTATTCTAAGTTAATTTTTTGCCAAAATATTATATTTAAATAAATTTTTTTTGTCAAAATGTCCTTAAAACAATTTTATGTAAGTATTCAAATCTGAGTGACACTAAATATCATGAAAATTATCCATTTATGTGCTTTATTAAAATAACGGTTCCGAACGTAGTCGGATACCTTAACGTAGATGAAATATTAACGAAAGTTACCTTTTTGTCCTTCGAAATAGTCACCTCCCATAACTATGCTCCACTAAGATCCGTTAGACATGTCCTGGAAACTTTATTAGAAATCTTTTTTATGGATGGAGTTCATAAGCCTCGTCACGTTTCGTTGGATATTAGGAATATGGTCAATATCGATAACAGGTTTTTCTCATCGCTATATTCTGGGTAAGGATTTGTCGCACGGATTTAGAGTTAATCTGCATTTCATCAGCTATCATGCGCACAGTTAACTGACAATCTTTATAAATTAATTTCCTCACTTTTTTAATGTTTTCGTCACTGACGAAGGTCATCAGTCTTCTGCTTCGGGGTTTGTCAGAAATACATTCCCTGAGCACCACTCGTACACACCATAGACTTGATCTTCATAAGTACTTACCAGCATCGCATAAGTTTCTTTTGGTGTCTTGCCAAGCTTAAAACAAAACTTTAAATGGATCTTTTGTTCATTATTTTTTCTGTTCTCCGTTAAGAACCAACGTACTAAACAAGCACTTTGTAAAACAAGTTTTACATGGAACACAAATGAGTCTCAGCTGAACAATGGTGAAGGGCAGATGGTTAACAGCTTCCGCTACGCATGTGCAGCGTTTTGTTTCGACAGTGTTGACAGATCGGCTGTTCTAACTTAATTCACCGAACTTTAATGTCAGAGGTTGTATATATGAAAGATAAAATTATAAAATGATCTACAATGCTGTAATTATTGTTTGCGTAAATTTTCGTTCTCTCAAGTGTATTTATGTACGAATAATTTTAAGGGTGATCGCGTTAACCTAGTGTTATAGTAGTGAAGAAGAGAACTGCGTTGTCCAGACGCGGGTTCGACTCCTGGCGCCATTGAGGACCCTCCGTGAAGAGGATCTGTGATGCACGTTAAATCTTTAGAAACTTATAAGTTCTGCTGTGAAAATTTATAGAATGAAGAATCAGTTCAGGTTTTGGCTTCATCACTGAAGCTCAAAATTACCCGGTCCGTGATTAATAGTCCTCGTGTTGCTTTAATCTGCAACGTAAATAAAAATTCAATTTGAAATAAGTTTATTTTCATAAGAATATGTTTCTAATTTCATTAATTCTATTTTTTAGCGCTTCTACAATAATCATTTTCGTTATTGTATAGCTTCCTTTTTAAACTACAAAACATAAAAGTAAAAAAATAATATATTCATTTGTAAAGTTCTGATTCTTTTTTTTTTATTTTGCAAAGATAAGAAATTTAGATAATTATTTTCATGCAATATGAAAATATTTAAACTTAAGAAAATTGAGTTAATAAGGTATTAATTTTTGAAATAATCTCTATACTGATATTTCACTACATTTTTTATTTCTATGAATAAATTTGTTTGAAATGTTTGATTCGTTAACGGTTATCTCTGGTTGTTTTGAAATAAAATCACCATATTTATGTAATAACATGGATCAGCAGCATACATTTTATATCAGTGAAATATTTTGTATTCTATGCAAACAGTTCTTAATTTCAATATATGTATAAACACAACGAAAAAAAAATTTTAACTCATATAATAGCAATTAGTCGTCTTGAAATTTTTGATTTAAATTTAAAATCTTTTTGTGCAAAATATATATATTCCAAACCTTTCTGTAATGATTTTTACATCTTTTAAGTCCAGTATTAAACAATCAAGAAAAATGTTTAAGGTATCCGACTACGTTCGGAACCGTGATTTTAAAAAAACGCATAAATGGATAATTTTCATGATATTTAGTGTTACTTAGATTAGAATACATGTATAAAATTGTTTTAAGGACATTGTGACAAAACAAATTATTTAAATACAATATTTCGGCAAAAAATTCACTTAGAACAATCTTTTTTTCAAAATGTTCTCCTTTTGTGAAAAATGCTTCGATTACAATAATATTTTGCCTGCATATAGTTCAGACCTCTGTACAGAGGCTCAACTATGATTTTTGAAAAATTCACATTATTTACAGAGTTACAACCAATTGAAATAATTATCGGCGATTTTTTTCTTAAATTTCTCCCCTCTGTTGTCGTAAAATATGGATAAACCCACTTCTAAGTTATATATTTCAAAAATTCTAGTTGAGCCTCTGAACAGAGGTCTGAGCTGTATACAGGCAAAATATTATTATAATAGAAGCATTATTCACAAAAGGAGAATATTTTGAAAATGGGTCATTCTATGTTCATTTTTTGTCAAAATATTGTACTTAAATAATTTTTTTTATTGTAATATATTCTTAAAACAATTTTATATACATTTTCTAATCGAAGTGACACTAAATATCATAAATATTATCCATTTATACGCTTATGCAAAATCTCGGTTCCGAACGTAGTCGGATACCTTAAATCGAGAAAATATCCATGTCATCTAATTTAATTTAATTGAAATTTCACATCATGAAAATTTTATTTTAAGCATTTTAGTAGTAAATAAAAAAAATTATATCTTGATGATAAATGACTTGTAACTTATGCACTTATTACACACACACAAATGTATATGATACGGGGATTTGAATAAGTCTAGATTTTTCAAGAGTTATTTACAATTTCTTTTTAGATTTTACTCTTATTTTTCACATTATTAAGTTTCCCTAAGTTGAAAAAAGTTAACTGTAAAGCTTAAAAACAATTATCTGAAAATGTCGAGTAAGATCGTTCATGATTTCAAATAATAACTAAATTTATTATTCATCTGTCTATTGAAAAATGCATTACATAAAATATATATAGCTCAGCATTGCCTCTAATTTGACACTATCTTTTTTCTTTCGTTTATGATTATATATATTATATGAAATAAAATTTATTTATTTTGAATGTCTGCGATTTGGGGGGCTTAAGTGTTTTTAAAAGTAAGCAAACATCTTTATACCTATTCTTGCGATCATTATATTGATTTACAAAATTAAAAATGGGGAAATCAAATTATTAGAAGCAAATGCATGAAGTAATTTCACACATGTTTTAATCATGCTCATAATGAACAAATTCTTCCTCACCCTTGACAGAAAATTGGAAGAAAGATTCATCTCTTTTATGATATGCACACTGAAAAGGGAGGATGTAACTCTTTGCAAACTACATTTAGATGACTAATCTTATACTACTTGGAGTTTTAAATTAGTATATTTCTTTTACTTTTTTACATTTATTAAGAATCAATGAAAAATAAACCCTTTTATAGTCCCATGTGAGTCTAAATAATCCCATTTATATTTTTTAAGGTTAAAAATACCCAGAACCCCCTCACTACAAGATCAAAGAATAAGATGGATGTTTTATCACTTCGAAGTGTTTTTGTTCAAGAAATTAAACTTTTAATCTCGTTGAATGAGGAGACATTATAAGTATAAAGAATGAGTTTTCTTATTTCCCTTCTTGAAATATTTTTTGGATTTTGCAGAGTACTGGTTAACCGTATTGTCCTCAGGACTTCTAGCTTAATATTTTTGACCAGTCCTGTACATTTGAGGAAAATAGCCTGCATTATATTTTCATAGTTCGCTATTTTTTCACTATCATTGATTTGTATCCTTTTTAACAACCCACACTTTACTTTTTCAACGTTTTGGAACTTTAAAAAGCGGTATGTATGTGTTATCGCTTACCATGCCATCATTAAGTGATTTAAGGGTTTCTTATTTGGTATTTCGTTAAATTATGGGATACTCAACGGAAAATCAATTTTTCCGAAACAGCTTTTTTTCAACAATTTTATGCAAAAGATTGGACCCAATGCCAAGTTCCTCGTTTTGTATGATTTGGTAAATACACTGATTACTATACAATTATTTTTTTTTCATTTGACTGATACATTTTCTGTGACTGCAGTGAACAAAGACCTTATATGTTCTTCATCCGAAAAAGAATTTTAAACGCAATGAATTTTGCATAAAATTCATTTTCTTTTCTCTTAAATATTTACTCTTCGATAATTTATTGAATAATTACAATTTAATCATCGTCTCTGGAATTAAAACACTTATAATTTAACGATTTTTTAACATTTATCTCGCCTTAGCCTATTTCGAAAATTTCAGAGTTACTGCCATAAAGTGCAGATTTAATTCTGTGATTAATTTCTTTTTTTCTCAGCTTTTCTCAATTCATTATCCATAAAATATTTTTAAAAATATATCCCGGGTATATCATATGTATTCTGAAGTAATGAAATGGCAAACTTTCATGCTTGCAAAATTGTATTCAAAAGATCTGATAAGTTATAAAAAAATGTTTTTAGAAAAAAAATAAAGGAAATATATATATAGTTTTAAAATAAACAGTCTATTAACTTCAAAACCAAATTTCACGCCAAACGATAAAATGATCAAAGATTATCAATCAGCTTTTACGCATGTGCACTCAAACTTCTATAAATATTTTCCGAAACTGAAGGTTATGTATAATTTTTTCATTTTCAAAAAATACTATTTAAATACAGTCAAACCTCCATATTACGAACCTCTATATTGCTAACTTTTCTCTATAGTGAACTATTCCCTGGTACCAAGAACATTTCAAGATTTTCTTCGTAAAATAACCTCCCAATAGCGAAGTGCATTTTCTATATAACGAACTTTTTTCTTGTAATTCAATTTTTTTTCTCCTTATTTTTAAAGTATTTCTGGACATTTCAAATTCCAACTTTTAACACATTTTATGGTGGTCATAAATTTTGAACTGGTTTTATCAGGTGCTTAAGGTATCCGACCACGTTCGAAACCGTGATTTTCAAAAGCGCATAAATGGATAATTTTCATGATATATAGTGTCACTTGGATTAGAATATATGCATAAAAATGTTTTAAGGACATTTTGACAAAAAAATTTTATTTAAATACAATATTTTGGCAAAAAATTAACTTAGAATAATCTTTTTTCCAAATGTTCTCCTTTTGTGAAAAATGGTTCTATTAGAATAATATTTTGCCTGTATATAGTTCAGACCTCTATTCAGAGGTTCAACTAGAATTTTTTAAATATATAACTTAGAAGTGGATTTATTCATAATTTATGACAAAAGAGGGGAGCAATTTTAAGAAAAAAATGCCAATAATGATTTCAATTGGAGGTGACTCTGAAATTAATATGAATTTTTCAAAAATTCTAGTTGAGCCTCTGTAGAGAGGTCTGAGCTATATACAGACAAAATATTATTACAAGAGAACCATTTTTCACAAAAGGAGAACATTTGGAAAAAAGATTATTCTATGTTAATATTTTGCCAAAATATTATATTTCAAAAAAATTTTTTGTCAAAATGTCCTTAAAACAATTTTATGCATGTATTCTAATCTGAGTGACACTAAATATCATAAAAATTATCCATTTATGCGTTGTTTTTTTAAATCACGTTTCCGAACGTAATCGGATACATTAACTCGCCGAGAGCAATAGCGTTTCATCCAAGAAGTGTAACCTGCAACCCCCTATTGTCCAGTTCACTAGAAACATCTTCGATATCCACTTTCCCTCTCAGTGGAGCTGTCTCGTGTCCTTGAACTAGTCTCCGTTCATTTGTAGTGTTGATCAGTCGTACAGGTAACGTCGTTTCTTGTTACTCGAAAATGTCAAAGCGTAAGTGTTTGAGCATCAAATAAAAACAATTAATTCTTCAGGAAGTGGATAAAGGAGTTGAGAAAAAAGATGTTGCTTTAAAATTTGGTATTCCTCCAAAAATAGCTTATCAACTGTCATAAAAATTTGAGATAAGCTACAAAATTATGATTCATAGAGAATTCTTGTTCAAAAAGTTTAAGAACATACGCCTATGAAGATGTCGACGAGGCAATTTGGAAATGGATACACACAATACGAGATAAAAACATCCCGATCTCTGGACCTTTCTTAATAGAGAAAACTCTTCACTTTGCGAAGGTATTAGTATACGACCAATTTCTAAGTAGCAATGAATGGTTAGAAAAAGTTTAGAAAAAACACGGAAAAATGCATCTGAAGAGATTTTTGGTTCATTGCAAAGATGTGAGGCCTATTATAAAAACAAAGCATTTTTTCAAACAAAAAAACTCAAACAAATTTAAGAGATTTTATGAGTAATTAAATTTAAGGACGCATATGGTAATGTAAGTTTAGTATTTCTAGTTATGAAATAATATATGTTTAAAATTATTTGTATGCTTCAAATTAGAAAATGTCCTTAAAGTTCATCAATTTTAATACAAAATTACTTTCTTAATATTGAAAATACAATGCATTCCTTGACATTTTTTTTCTTTTTTTTTTTTTTTTGCAGTTTTTCTTTTTTTTTTATGGGTAAGATATACAAAATAAATAGATATTAATTTACAAAAAGGTGTGAATAACTACTTTTTTAATATATAGTGTTTATGAATTTAAAATTTATTGTAAGTAGTTTATAAAATATATTGAAAGATGAACTTCTATACAACTAATTTTCCATATAGTGAACTTTTTTCGGGATTTAGTGACTTCGTTATATAGAGGTCCGTCTGTAATTATGATGCGATTAATTTTATGTACTAAAAGATTCAATTCTAGGAAGATAATACTTGTATCAAATTAAAATGCGAGTCTAAAAATATGAAAGACTCATTTAAAAGTTTGATTGGTTGCTTCCTTTATTGTTCGAGACCTATTATACCAGACATAAAAATAAGTTATAATCGTGAAGCAAGTCCAGTTTTACCAGTTTTAAAAAAAATCTAACTTCGTTCGTAATATAGATTTAAAAAATATCTGAGCCAAACAAGCTGCAGCGATTCAGTTGGAAAACATCATATGGCTATAAAAGGTCAATACCGTTAAAATCTCACTAGTTAAAAAAAATCATTTAAAAAACAGAGCAAATACTCTGCAAAGTGTAAATTAAAAAGATAACAATTACAGTGCAAAAAATTTATTCAGATAGTAAATAAAGCTACAATTTAATGCTCTTTATTTTATTATTTAGTTATAAAAACAAAATGGCGTTAAAAAAATTTTTTATATATCATTATATATTAGTTCTATCCAAATATTATTATTGCTCTTTATAAAATATGTAAATGCGAAAACACACGCATATTTTTAACACCTTTTATTTGTTTACAACCTTCCTTTATGCCATTTACCAGTTTTTGAAATGTAATTAGCTCTCACTTTAATATATTGAGAGGGTTGGGAGAGTGGGATGCAAGCTCAGATGTCATCCTCGTCACTTAACTTTAGTTCGAAATTACAAGGTTTTTATGTTACTTCAGATCAGGAAATAAATAAAGGATCGATAAGTCAATCAGAATAGAATTAATTTTAAAATTGTAAATATCAAAAAATCTCTTTCAAAAAATATTTTCTGCTTATGTATTGTATTTAGACCCAGTGGCCAAGTGGTAGTGTATCGCGGGTCGATAAATGATTACCAAGCTTGCTTGGGGACTTAAACACTAAGGGTCTCGCTTCAGACTGACCACCTGATCAGGACATCTGCTCATGCACCTCAGCGCCCAATGGTCACGTATACTGGGGTGAGCGAAGTAGGCCCTGGCCCTCATGGGCTGTTGCGCCATTGAGTTTCAGTATATATTGTATTATTTTATTTATTGCATTACAAATAAAATATTTATTGCATCTATATTACATTATTTAATGAATAGCTTAAAACAAAGAAAATTCATGAAAAAACTATTATTTCAGATATGAAAATTCGAATTGCATTTGATGAGTACTACTGGTAAAAAATTTAATTATTGCATGCAGAAATTTATATTTTCTTTCATATTTGTATTAGGAAGCTACTTTTCATTTGCTACTTAATAAAAATAATTTAGCTTATATATTTCTGATAATTTTTTTCTATAAGATCTTCCACAAAAAGATATTTTAAATATTAAAAATAATTATACTTCAAAATCTAAGAAAGGATTACAAAATTTAATGGTTCATATTAAATCAAGTTTTAAACTTAAACCTTAAAAGAAATATTTAATTTTAAAAAAATTTATTTAGTATAAAATAAACAAATCAAATTCAAAATTGCTTTGCGAAACATTTAAATAAAGTGAAAATATAATGAATTTTTGAAATTGTGACTGTACATGAACTATTTGAAGGAATGGTAAAAAACTTATTATATTTAAATTTAACTTAATTAGTGATATTATCTTTACAATTATTTTTAAATTTAAGACATAACTCTACTCTTTGGAAAAGTTTTTATTGTTGATTGATTGTTATTATAAACTTTTGATACGTTAAAACTTACTTAATTTATTAAAATATCTTTCTTAAATTTAAGATATTGTTACAGATTTAAATGATTAAAAAAAAAATTAAAAATTTTTTTTACTTTTTACTGTGAATACTTTTATTTTTTTTTCGGATTATCAGAAAAACGGTTTTTTTTCCCTCATATTTGTTTTCAATCAGAATCCATCCTTAAAGATTTTCCAGACTTCAGTAATCTCGGTAAAACATCAAAATAATAAGTTATTTGGAACAAAAACTTATTATCTTAGAATAATTTCGGTCTCACTCCTTTGTAAAGAGATTAGATTACAGTTACATTATTTCTCTGTAGTGTTAATTCTGTGACCTATTTGAATCCCATAGCTAGCGTTAGAACTTTCATTTTGATTGACAGGTTTTGCATGTATAGAATTAGAGCAACGTGACGTCACTAACACAAATCAGGTGAAGGTGAATCTTCAATTCTGATTCTGATTCATGATCCAAATGAAGGGTTCTGTGTGCCAGTAGCATGAATTTCTACGCACATAAATTCACCCGCTCAAACATGAACACTATAATAACGAAATCAAACGCGCGTGCGCAAACACAAGATAGATACGTTATCGTAACAGCCTACTATTGAAGCATGCGCAGTTGTGTTTCAATGGGCAAATCACTTATTACGTGTATTGATATACCATTAATTTATGCTGTGTTCTTGAGAAGCCAAGTCATTGCACATGAAGCTTAATATCATTATGTCCTCCTGAATAATTCATTGATGGATTTGTATAATTATCATTCTCCTATTATTCAGGTGTCATCCTTTACTAATTATATATCAATGTTAAGTCATTAGAAGAAAGTGTAAAAGACAACGGGATTAATTTATTATCGAACGTTAATAAATTTGATGAATAATTAGAGAGTGAAAAGTAGTTGTGAAAAAATGATACTTAGTCTAATTTATATCAGTTTCAAAGGTTTTCTTTTTTAAAAAAAATGAAGAAAAACTTATATAATTTAGTGTGCTACTATATTATTCTGTATCCTTACATGTTATTTCATGAAACAAAATTAAGACGTATCGTCAAAAAAGCTTATTAAAAGCTTCAACAGAATTAATTTAGCACGTTTTTTAATACATTTGTTTTTCCGGATATATGTGTTCTGAAATTAATTAATTCTTTTCAATTTTTTGTGTCCAAACGAGAGAGATGTATAAAAATTAAATTGTTTAAAATTTACAACCTATATAATATTTACATTCATTTTAACAAAATACGTTGGAATCATAATGAAAAGTGCATTTCCTTTAAAACACGTTCTCAAATAACAGTCTTATAGAGTTAATTTTGTTTTTCTTAATGGATGTATTCTTCAAAGAATTCATCATTTGCCGTTGATTTATTTAATGAGTATATTCATAATCCAAATTAATCAACTCACTTATTTTGGATTTGTGTATTTTCGTGTACAAGCCGATAATTTTTGGAGCATTTTTAAAGTGAAAGTAATGGAGTCTACTTATATACGTATCCGCTAATTTCGAATAAAATATAATTTTAGGGAAACAGTTTTTTTAAAAAATACAGTCGGACCTCTATATAACGAAGTTGCTAAATCCCGGAAAAAAGTTCGTTACATGGAAAATTCGTAATATAGAGGTTCATCTTTTAATATACTTTAAAAACAACATAAAACAGTATTTTAAATTCATAAACACTATATATTAAAAAAAGTAATTATTCTTACCTTTTTTAAAAATAATATATGTCTATTTTATATATCTTACCAAAAAAAAAAAAAGGAAGAAAAACTGCAAGGAAAAAGAATGTCGAAGAATGCACTGTATTTTCAATATTAAGAAAATAATTTTATATTAAAATTAATGAATTTTTTAACATTTTCTAATTAAAAGCATACAAATAATATTAAACATGCATTATTTTATAACTAGAACACTGGGACACAGGACAACTCCACTGAGTGTGAAGGGAGACATCGAAAATGTTTTTAGTGTACTGGACTATGGGGGTTACAGGTTGCACTTCTTGGATGAAACGTCCAAAACTCTATTGCTCTCGGCTAGTTAGGATCTAATAAAACCAGTTCAAGATTTATGACCATCATAAAATATGTTAAAGAGAGAATAACTTGAAATGTGTTCAGAAATACTTTAAAAATAGGGAGAACAAAAATTGAATCATAAAAGAAAAAGTTCGTTATATAGAAAATGCACTTCGCTATAGAGAGGTTGTTTTACGAAGAACGTGAAATGTTCAAGGTTCCAAGAAAATATTCGCTATGTAGAAAAATTCGCAATATAGAGGTTCGTTATATAGTGGTTCGACTGTATATATATATATTTATGTTAGCTGTGCACAAGTGATATTAATTAAAAAAAAAACGTTTTGGGTGTTTTTTACATGGAACTTTTATTCTAAGAGATGAAAGAAAAGTAATATCGATCCTTCAAAGTTAGTGTTAGAATCCAAGTTTTCTAGTAGTTCGTAAAATTCACATTCATTCATTCGGATGGAAGTCTGAATGGATATAATCACCATATAATGAGTTTTGTCTCCATAAAATGAAACGTAGGTCGATGATCACCTGCCTGTAAATGAACTTTTCCCGCTTATTTGTCAAACAAAGAAAAAATGGCGCCGAAATTATGACAAGGATTTATATTGTCTAGGATAAATGAATAAAAAAATGTGTTAACTTTTAAGATAGGGTTACTAGATAAAAAAAAACTATTGTCCTTAGCGTTTTACTTTACAGATATTTGATCAAAAAATATTCCTCTCATTTTACCTGCTTAGCAAAATTTTGTTACTTTCTTGGCAACGTGTTCGAAAATTACAAAAAAAAAAATTTCATTTCGGCTTATGTACAAGTTTTGAATTTGGCGTAAATTTGTGAAGAAAAAAACGGACACTTGGTTTATACGCTTATATTCTCAAATAAAAGTGATTTTGTTGAGGCTGTCTTCGCGAAATAGGAGAAAGCCTGTGTGAGATAAACGCGGAGCACATTTTCAGACCAAAAAAAATCTCTTGATTTGTATAAAGGGGGTCCACACCAACGAAAAAAATTAATTTGGGGTCCATAAGGTGTAAATGGGGGTCTCTAATAGTGGCTCTCATTAAACCAGATCGTGACTTTAATCTTTAAAAAAAATTGATCTAGTAGGAACCCCAGTTTTACCTATTTAACAGATTTATTTTATTTGTGGTTACTAGGTGGCAGCATAAATTTTATTAAGACAAGGACCATTTCAGCATTTCTTTTCAGAATTAAGTTGAAGAAGTGTTGATGTCGTGAATTTTCTCAATTTGTCACAATCTGTCAGGACATTTAAATTTACTTTCAACATTTAACTGTCTTTTACTCAGATTTTGAAACTAAGTTTCAGATTGCTTTTTTTATAGTAATACCACAGTAGACAATGAATTCATATAGTCACATTGAAAATAAAATGCCATATTACAATAGGAACTGATCAGAATAGACCCTAACGAGCTTAAAATAAAGTTTAGAAATTGATGTTAGCAATTTTGGCATTAAAAAGACGTAGCTGTTATTTGTCGCGAATTATGGAATATTGTGAGAAAGTTTTTAATTGCTTTTTTGAATGAGAGGGAGTTTCAGAGAGTTTGCCAATCTCCAAAACAAAAAAAGATAGGAGGGAAACGAGGGCTGTACACTACTATTCGAGATAATTGAGGGTTAAACCTGACAAGATTGATTCCAAATGTTGAAAAATTGTTATTGAGGCACCAGCTTTATTCCTCCTGTTAAAAGTATTTGTTTGCTGCTCAGTTATTTTACATGTATTAATTAAATTTTAATTTAATTAACTTATTTTCTTTGAGTTTTAAACACTATACTTCACCCCAGTTAGAAATTTAAATCATTTAAAGTAAGTAGCTCTATACGAGCTGTCAAAAAGACATTTTAAGTTAGTAAATTTGCAAAAATTCAATAATAAGTAAACAGGGGTCTAATCCCAAACCGAAAAACACGGCAAGGGGTCTATGAGACAAAAAACTTTGGAAACCTCTGGTTTAAATGATCCATAGAGTGCAACAAATTTACCGCGGTTAAAAGTTCTCTTGGGACTCCATTGACCGCTAGAGGTTTCAGCCTATAAACTTCGCTTGCTTTGTATGTCTAATCGGAGTTCGATCGCAACATGCTTTAAATGTTTAACGTTTCCCTTGTGGTTGTGTTTACAGACTCCATTTACTTGTTGAAAAGTGATATAAAAGGATATAAACCAAATTCAAGAAAAATAATTTTAATTAAATTCTATCAGAATGTTTTTGAGTTATTTTCATTCTCAAAACATACCGAGCAGAATCTCTAAGACATACAGGAAATTTTAAAAAATTGTTCACATCTCTTTTTAGATTCCTAAGACTTTACTTGTCCCGTAAATTTTAAAAGACTTTGAAAGTCATTGTTTAAATTTCAATTTTTAAAAAATCAAATATATTTTAATTATTAAAGTTAATTTTAAAAGTAACGATTAATTAATAATTAGTAATTAAAAATAAAATACCTGATTTCCTTAATATTATTTTCATTTACATAATCATTTATCGATACATCTTTATAATGTTTTAAATTGAGAATTTTTATTCATTTCTCGTTTTGCATAAGCTATGATGTACTATAAAAATTGAAAATATCTGATTAATTATTAATTTTATTTACTGTCTTTACTTGTTGATACAGCTATATAGAGTTTTAAATTCCAAAAAATAATCAGTTACAGATTTTATAGTAAATTATGGAGGTATGTTGGTTACTTAAGATGAAGTGTATAGTTTGAAACACTTTTTTTAAACACTCAGAACAACAGTATTGATAATTCAAGAATTTTGCTCTGTAAAAAAAATTCGGTCCATTAAAAATTTGCTAACATTTTAAAAACATTTTAATTTTGAATTAAATTTTAAATTCAGTTTCTTAAGACTGTTTATTACTCCTGCTTCAACAGAGTTTGAGCTGTTTTAAAATTTATGAACTTCGTATATTTAAAAAAATATACATTGAATAGAAAATAATGGTTTTTTAAAGAAATGTCAATTTAAAGGATTCGTATACCGTCGTAAAAAGTAGCAAACGATGTCTTTAATTTGGCGAAAAAATAAATTATGGTAACATAAATAATTCAATACAGCTGAAAATATTTGTAAAGTTTTTGTGATATAGGGAAAGAAACTTTTTTATGACTATTAATTTATTCGATGTCTCTTTCTGCTTCCTTTTAATTAAAAATTACTTTTTACTATCAATAATTTGAGACATAAACTAAATTGGCAGACGATTTTTTTATTCATGATAAAAACTTTTAACTAATGAAATTTATTGCCAAATAATCATTTTTAAACATTTCAACAAGACTTATTCTAATAATTTATGATCTGTTCTTCTTTTTAAAGGAATGTATAACTTAATACCAGTTACATATACTGAGAGCTTATTATTTCATTAAAAGCTGACAGTTGTTTCTTTTTTTTAAGAAAAAAATACTTCAATTAGTCACACAACACATAAATTAATATTTATTCTACAAACAAAAATATTTTGTGATGTGTATTTTGGGATATTAAAGAGCTTATTACATATAATTTTTGTGATACAAGCATAGATTAATTTTTAATTTGTATCATATTAAATTATCAACTTCTTCATTATAAGAGATAAAAATATACGCAGACTTATATTTACGTTTATTATAGATTCATTGAATCTTCAAGTTTTTAAATTTGTAGTCTATATATTATTATAATACGACTCAATTTTTTTTGGAATTAAATACTCTCAATACGACTCAATTTGGAATTTCACTAAATTTTGCTCTTTTATATATATTTCTTGAGTGATACATAGCATATTTCCTAACATGTTTTATGAAAATGATTATCAAACTTAAAACTGTCTGAATCAAATATAATTGTGTTGCGATTGTTTAAATAAAACAGATTCTGACTTAAAGATCATTTTTAATACCTGCCTTTTTTTTCCGAGGAAATACCCTGCACAAAATTAACTTACTATTGTATTAGAGATTTTCTCTTTTCATTTGTTTTTATCCATTGCGAATGGAAAATTGTATTCTATTTCAATCACTGAGACTTCCAGTTTCATATTCATCCACGTAAAATCTGAAATTCTCACTAAAGAAAGCTTTTTATAAAAAATAAAACAAGTTTAATTCAAAGATGAGGTACCATTTCCAAATAAAAAGAGCTGCATAAAATTATATAGTACCTATCAATCACTAACTTATCCATTGTTTATTAAAGCTACAACTGAGAAAGTTTCCAGTAATATATAGGCTTAAAAATACACCATTCTTCCCTCATCTCTTTTTTTTAATCTATCTAAATTTTTGATTCCGAAATTTTCTGTTCTGTTCAATTTAAGTGGATAATTATTACTTAATAGAAAATATATATAAGTCAGTTCATTATTAGTACAATATCAGAAAATCTCTCACAGTCATAAAACTTAGCGTATGTCCGGTTAAAGGGATTTTACTAGTACTATTTATTCCGACTGTTCTCATACAAAGTACACACATATATTTAATTAAAACTAACAAAGAAAGAACAAAATATTACCATTTTTTCTTTTTTAAATCCGTATTGGTTATTTCTTTTTAGCACAGATCTCTCAACGAAGGAAAAGATATTACCTCCCAATCTAGATGAACTAACCATTTCATGAATTTGGAAATGGAATTGTCCTTTCATAAACCTTATTCAGTTTTAGTGATAAGGTTTTGATGTTAGGAATAGAAGAGCCGTTTTATCAATAAGGCCGAACCTATGAATTTTATTAGATGTAATTATTTCAATAACAACTGCCTGACTCGAAATTAACCTGGCAAAGATGAAAAGAGTAATATTTACTATTTAAAATACGCAATATATATAGCGAGAAGGAATACCCAATCTAGTACTTTTTACAAAGAATAGAACTTCAAAAATACTAAATAAATGTAAAATAATGGACATTTTTTTTTAAAAAATGTTTCATTGATTGATTGATTTCCTTTTATATTTATGGATATCGTGCTGGTTAATATTATATATATATATATATATATAATCTTTAGATTTAATTAAATATATTTTTCTTATTTTTTGTTAAGTGATTTTTTTAAAAAATATTTATTCATTCCTATTTTTATGTATTGGAATATCATTTTTGCTAGTACTATGAGTCTTTAAATTCTAAAAATATTCCTTTTTCTTTCTTTTTTTTGTATTATATAGTAGAGTTTCCCTTTTTTTATCCATGTTATAGTACTTATATCTTTAATCAAATATTATAAATATGTAGACAGAGAAAGAATCCATTAGCATAGATCTCGTATCCTGAGATAGATACGTATGATGAGTTAAAAAATTTAATTGTAGTTAAGAATTCATTAATATTTGCAAGTTAACAAAAACGTTTTTTAAAAACCAAATTTTTGTGCAAAATTTTGGGTTTTTTTCCTTAGAAGCTGCATCTAAACTTTTAAAAACAGGCTCTATAATCGTAATTTAGTAAAGAATAATAGATTTTAGGACCAATATCTTTTTATTGAATTCAAGAATCTTTTTTTAA
Organism: Trichonephila clavipes; assembly: GCA_019973935.1. NCBI lineage: Eukaryota > Metazoa > Arthropoda > Arachnida > Araneae > Nephilidae > Trichonephila > Trichonephila clavipes. Next base: position 50,460 of record BMAU01000194.1, on the reverse strand, counting down.
ATAAATAGAAATTGTGAACCGATCACAAATTTTTTAAGTGAAAAGCTATTCTAACCCAGTGGTTGAAATTATCAGTATTAAGACCGTTGGTCTTCAAATTAAGTCATATTTTTAATTCTTGATTCCACTTGATGCGGAAAAAATGAGAGTTAAGTTCGAAGTAATGAAATCTTTTGGGTGTTAAATGTTGCTGAACGTCAAAGCCCTCATATGATATGTTTTAAAAGAATAAATAATCAATTCGGTATTGTTTTTGTTACTTTATCGTGAGACTCAAAATTACAACGTTTATTTTCAATATTCTTTGTGTAATTTTAGAGGGAGAGAGGAAGGAATAATATTAAAAAAAACGCCAACCAGTCTCTAGAGTAGAAAAGAAGGAACATGTATTTTTTTCTGGTAGTACGTAAAAGAAAAATAATTATGCTAAATATTTTCAGCGTTGCAGCTGTTTCGGATTAGGTCTATTATTTAGTTCTAATAATACATTTTACCATATTTTATGCAATAATACTGACAAGAAACCTTAATTTTTTAAAAAGATTTGCATCATATAAGAAGGAAGAAGAAAAGATGTATTATTAGTGACAAATCTAAATAGTTTGTTAAAATAATATTCGTTTACAAATGAGACTTTTGACTCGAAAAAATTCTTCAATTTTTCAAAGTATACAGTACAAATGTTTTAATGGAATATGAATCTAAGTAAAAAGTTGTGTGAGATAAAAACGAAAAATAAAAGGTCTACACACATTTTTATTGCTTTAACTACCTACAAGTATATCTTAATTATAAAATTCATTAATAACACTGTCCTACAAGTTTTAGTTCAGCATCTTAAGTTTCCAGCGATTTGGGAAGATTCTGTTTTATTATTTTTTTTATTATTATTTTAAGAAGTAATGTCTATTTTTCTCTATTAGATCAGGAACTTTTGCAAACGTAAGATATCTTTTCTTGAGACAGTTATAAAGTTGCAAACAATTAATGAAACAGAAATGGGGAATATATAATATATTATTCTCTTCCCATCACACACACACAAATGAACACTTAAAACATGCTATGTAATACCGTTTTAAATCTTAATCTTAATATTATGATCTGCTATATTTATATTGTCTTCCTATACATTCGATAAGTCTAAAAGGTATCGCTGTAAACGTAATACTTTTCTTTATTACATGAATGCATGCAAATACATATACTTCACTTCAGATCAATTCAAATATTTAGGCTGTATTTAAAAATTCCTGAATATTTCAATGTGAAAACTTTATGCAGAATTATTTTAAATCTCATTAGGTTTTCTTTGTGTAAACTTTTATTATCCTTTTCCCTTCGTGTATTCTACAATGTGGTTGAACCTTCATTTCAGGACTTGTTGTACTGTTTACCAGTTTTACTGAAGATAATTCAAAATAAAATTATAAAAAATTTAGTATTGCTTGAAGTTATGTGTTAGCAATGTTATTTAGTATTGAAACGTTTAATAACGTAAAAAGTTCAGGTTGGATTCCTAAACAAAAATTAAAGAGTTGAAGAAGTTCATTGGTTTCTCGTTGTCTTTAATATAGTAATTTCTTATTGCAATTAAACATAATGATTCCTTTTTACTCATGGCTCATATTATGCCTTTAAAATAACAAACAGAAAGAAACTTAGCTTATTTTGACTAAACATATACGCGCATGGTAGTATACTTTATGAGGAGCCCCCTTTTGTCCTAATCTTCAAACTTCCTATCAAAATATGCATGTATGTCTTTCTTAGAAACATTATGCTCAAAGTCTCCCCACAAAACTGCCACAAACATGATATTATGTTTCTATACGTTCAATATAAGCTCTTGATATTATGGATACATGTTATCTTAAGAAATATGCGCAACATTAAGGAAATTAAAAAAAAGAGAACTAATTTGGTTTTATCATTAATATTGATGGTTGGAAATTGCGCTTTCACAATCATGATGCAATTGAGCAATTAGTATTATGTACTGATCAACGTTCCTCTTCTTAATATATTTTCTAATCATTAACATTTTAACTACCATGCCCGAGATTATCTTGGGCATAGCTCTAGTAATCTAAAATGTCTCACCCGAGTATTATATAGGGTAATTTTTTAATGCCTTTTATTGTCATACCCGAATACGTATCGGGAGAAGTTTATTTTGGCTTCATCTCTATGTCAAACCCGAATCTATGTTGGGAAAAGCTAATTTTAGCTCAATTCAATAGATGGTATTTGATGAGCAGTATTCATGATACTACCATGATCAACCTTAAAAATAAAATTAAAAAATGGTGATAATGCTCAAATCAAAGATTGCTTTCGACTACAATCTAATAACGGCTGGTGTCGATCGCTGGGATCAGGAAACATCCTCTCGTCCGATAATCCGAAAACGCCAGAGAAAATATTACAAAAGAATATTTAAAAAATATTATACATTTACAAGATAAGGTACACTGAAACTCATTTTTGCTCCGTAAAAATGTAGTTGGGAAACGTATAACTTTCTTAGAATTACAAATTCAAGTTGTAGAAGAGCTTTTTTATAAATATGACGATGTGACTTTTGGGCAAAAGAATCCTGGCAGACCCCCTACATTAGATAACGCTGTTCGTCTTAGTGAACGATATTTTATATCTCCTATTACTCCAACCCTAGCAAAACGCGAGCATACAAAACCTCATTTTCACAAAATTGACAAAATTTTATGGATCACAAAAAGATGCAAGTGAGAAAAATATAAGGAAGGAAACACGATTTGGGTGTAATGATTGGAAAGTTGGCTTGTGTGCTTGGATAAGTTTCCAGCTATACCACACAGAATTGAATCATTGAACCACTTAAACGTATACATTTTTATTTATTTCTATTTTATTTATTTATTTATTTTAGAAAATAATGCTCCATTAGAAACTAACTTTATCACAGTCACGTTGTGTGGCAGTCACCTCAAGCGAATGTGCAAAACCTTAAAAATGTTATGCAAGTAATTCAAAATATCAATTTTCAACTATTGATTGTATTTTATTTTATACTTAATAGGCTATTTTTGAAATAAAATCAATTTGACAGTTAATGTATTAAATCATCAAAATCACTTGTCTGTTAAAGGGTTAATAATTATCTCCGTTTTATTTCATTCGTTACAAAACCTTAAAATTATTTAATGCTAGGTTTTTGTGTGCGTCAGTGCCCAGTGTCGTAGGTGTGATGAGGTAGGAAGAGGTGTACAATGTTTGTTATAAATTAATAATAAATACGGAATATGCACTTACAAACTAAATTAAAAAACTAACATTGTTATAACTGCGTTTAAAGCAAAATGCAGAATACAAACATAGTAATAATAGCCACAATTGTAATATTATCAAATGATAAATTTATTATCAAGCAATTCCAAACACATAAAAAATAAAACATGTTTATCTAAAGTTAGTTTTTGTTGTTACAGTCAGTAGAAGACTTATATAGTCTGCATACTTCTGCCAATTTGAATATTTCCGTAAATAATTACTAACTGCTAAAATCTTCAAGCGGTCCTCCAAAATGTCTCGGCGATCGACGTAATGCCCATATCGGGCTTAGAGGTAGCGTGTTTGCTTCATAAGCCCAAGGTTGTGGGTTCAGAATGCTTTTCTGGATGCGAAAATCGTAGGCACGCATGCCATGATTATATGGCAGGTAAAAATCTCTTGAGTATCAATTTGACTGTGGCACTTTCGGCAAAATCAAATCATGGCAATATTTAGCATCCAGCAAGAGCTTGAATTAAAAATTAATTCAAGCATCCAAATTTGGCAGCGAGGGTCGCCACTAGATAGTGCTATCGTGAAAGTGGCTCTCACATTTTGGTATTTGCCGTGCCTGCAAAGACTTAGTTGCCTAATTGAAAAAAAATTAATCATGCGGGAACTTTTATTTAATTAACTTAAAGCCATTGCTTCAGAATTTCTTTCCAAAATTAATCAAGCACTTTCTTATGATTTACAGAACATTCATTTCTAACAAACAGGTCTACGTACGCTGTAGAAGTATTTTTTTGTGCGTTCTCATTATCAGTGCAATGATAGGGGCTCCTGAATATTGTCGGGATATAGTTACGAGTTAGAAATTTGAGGCTTTTGGATTTGAGTTTTGAAATTACAGAAGATCGTCATAGTTAAAGAATGTAAAGTCTGAACTATAAAGATTTTTGAAATATAGAGGAAAGAGGGCGTAATATATATACATATATCAGTTTTGTGGCTGATTGTCTGTTTATAGTTCTAAAGTATGATGTGGTTACTATTTATTCATTGAGTGTGGGGACCATATTTACAAAACTAAATTAAAAATAATTATATTTTCTACAGTTCAAAAAAACATTGACATCTCCAGAATCTTCAGAGTTCGTTTTACCCATTAAAAAAATTTTTTTAATGTAAATGTTTCAGTTCCAACTGAAAGAAAAATATAAACTTATCTCTCAGTAAAAGGACAGAAGACGTATATCATTCTAATTAGAAATTATCGAAAACAAAGCTTTTCTTAAAGGTAAACCGAGAAAAGTTTCTTGTGGAAAATTAACGTCCATTCATTAAAATCAATTCTGTGAATTAAACATATGCTGTATGTGATTTGAATATTTTAATTTTGGAGATAGAGGCATCAATTCTTGTAATCTAGAACAGTGGTCACCAACCGGTGGTCCGTGAAAAATTTTTGATGGTCTGTAGAAAAACTAGGACGTTATTTATGTTTTAATGAAGATTAAGTTTCACAACACAAAATGACGAATAACAAAACACATTAAGTAACATGGATCCTACTTTAATTTTAGCTTGTACTGTCAGATAATTTTTAGATACTTTAGCAGGTGTATCTAGAGATATATTTGTGACAGTAAGATTTGTCAGCCATGTGTGATTAATTGGCGTCATAACACTTTAGTTTGTTGATATTACTTTGCGTTATCGGTTTGTTATTGCTTCCTTACGAAATATAAATAGAGACGTAAACAAGTGACAATACAGCTATAGGGGTCCACCATATAGAAATCATTCATATAAGTAGTACGCCCAGTATAAAATTATGCATTTGGTAGTCCACGAAGCTTTAAAGTTTGTCGATCGCTGATCTAGAATGTGCGTGTTTTCTAAAAAAATTCCTTTTTCTTTTTCATTCTATTGATTTTACTGTAATAATCTCAACGTACTAATCGTGTTAACAAGTATAGAATTATGCTTTAGAGAAGATATTTGGAGTTCAGAAAATTAAAAAATTTTAAAAAATTCTTTTCGAAAGGAATAAAATCATTTTGTTAAAAGTGAGATGTTTTCTTGTCTATTTAAAACAGTTCTTTTTTTTTCGTTTATTCATCCACTACCATAAAAATTTCAGAAAGTATTATCAATTATTTACGTGAAATAATTTCAAAATTATAAATATTTGTTGAATCCTTGGAGGGTTATCTTCTAAAACAGACTTAAAGGTCTTCTTATGTCTGGCGTTTCTTCATTAATATCCATTATTTTTGCTGTAAAAGTAGTAGAAAGACCGCCCAAAGCAATATGATTCTCAGAATTTAAGAAGAGGTGGTTTGGTTTTTTTTTTGTAAATAATGAGAAATTTTAAATTTCTTTCAAAAAGGCTTCAAGTGTATTTAATTACTCTCGAAGAAAACATCAAGGATGATTCATGGAACAGGCATTATTTCATTGGCTTCACTCCCGGATCCTGTTTAAAGCAATCAAGAAAGCTTTCTGCACTTTAAAGGTTTCTGTTGCTTGTCCAATCAAAACCTTTGCATATACAAGCAAATGAGGGAGACCACATCTATACTATCAGTTTTCGATGAATAACTTTGCACTAATGTTGATATTTTGAGAACATAGTTATCCCCTTAGTAAGACTTTTATTGCAAACTAAAATTATGTGGCCTTATAATTGTGAAATTTTAAAAAAAATATGTTTGTTTCTTTTGTAGAATGAAATCTCACAAAAGATGTATGTGGTAAGAATAAGAAAATAAGAATAAATATTTAAGTCTAAAATATTATCATCCTGAAAATTTTGGTTGTCCCGTATGTGTATGTATTATGTGAAACAGATTTTGTGCTCAAAATTTCTTAAAAAGCTAAAGATTTAATTTTTTAAGGAAAAATTTGAAATTTATGAAGTTATTTTAAAATGCTACTCTCTCTCTCCTCCTACAAAAATTGACGTACATAGATGAAATTTGATTTACAGGTACGTCAATGTATAACAAAAGTTGGTATGGGTTTTGCGATAACATGATTGGTATTTGTACAATACTTCTTTTTATGAATGCTTAATGAAAATTCCTTTAAAAATGTGTCCATTGTAAATTCAGTTATTTTTTTAAAAAAATAATTATCATTTTGATTGAAAAATGCATACCAACTTTTATTCCGTGTACTTTTAACAACAAATGAAAAAAATTTCTTAATATTAGGCCCAATAGGAAAAAAAGCCTTAGCATTTTAAATGAAGTCAAACTAATTATTTTGTCTTTCTGAGATAAGTCAGTTTAAAGTTTGATTTGCCATTTGGTTGTGAACAAAAACGAACGTTAAATTTATCACAATTCAGCGTTTTTTAAACTTAGAGCTTTCATATTTTGTGGGAGTATAGAAAAGTATATAAAAAATGATCTAGGCTAAAAAAATTAGATTTAATTTTTTGACCGAGTTTTGTCAAACTATGTCCCCTTGAGCTAATGTTTAGTAAAAAAATGTCATGAAATCCGTGTACAGTAAAAATAAACAAAAGTTTTGATAGATTTCTTATTTTTTCTTTTGTATATGAAAATGATTAGGGGAATTCCAGATGAAAAAATGATTTACAAATATGTAAAAAGTACGGGAAATGATACCTCTTTAGTACCTCAACTTAAAAACTTAAATTACTAGAGAAATATGTTTGAAATAAATTAATGTTTTAAGAAATTCATCTCAGCAGAAATTTTAAACATGCAACACATTAGCCTTTAGAATACTACTGTATTAATAATTGCAATATTAATGTGATGTAATACAATTCTTTTTTTATATAACTAGAGTAAAATGGAGTCTTAGAAATAATTAAGGGAATTAAATAGGGTAAAACTTTAAATTTAAATATATCTGAAAACCTACATTTAAACTGATTTACTTATATATAACTTGATTGTTAAAAATTATCCTTCCAACTATATACTCAAAACAAAACTCATTCTGACGATTTTTAATTTCCTATAAGTTGACCACGTAGATAAAGAGAAGGCAATTCCAAATTTCCTTTTTTTTTTACTAATCTCGGTACTGCCCAGCAGGGCTAGACAATCCCCATGAATTCGAAAATCTGTAAAAAATCTAAAAACAGCAGTGGGTCGCAAAGGACCTCGTCCTTTTTAAAACCCAAATAAAGTAAAATATGATTAGGTGATGCCTATCCGGAAGAACACCAGTGGCATTCCGGAAAAGTCTTTTGTCCATTGGAGAACCTGAGAGCTCTTGTGTGTCCGCTCAAAAATCTAGAATAAGTAGATTGGAGAGGTCTACTACTGAGTCTAAAGGACTCGCCCGGACATTTAGCAAAGTACATGCATGACTGGGTGGAGTTTTAATTTGTCGGTTGAGCTCCAATTTAGAAATTGGAAAAATCTCTCTTGGACTCACACCCTCCACAGCAGCAGTAATAGCCAAAATGTCAGCTCTTTCGCTACCCTCTATGCCAACATGCGAAGGGATCCACTGAAAATGTATACCATGTCCTGAAGAAAGATCATGAAGAAGACTCAGTATGTCCAGGCTAGTTTGATCACCAATGTCACCCCAATTAGCGAGATGCTGAATCGAGGCTCGACTGTCAGTCAAAATCCATATTTCCTGGAAACGATCCTCCAACTGAGCAGCACACTGCAGGCCCCTCCTGGTGGCTATAAGTTCTGATCTAAAAACTGAACAGTAATTCGGGTTTTTAATTTTAAATTCTAAGCCCCAGAGGGAGTAGGAATGTACACTCCACTTCCCGAAATGCCTTTCTCACCCCTGCTTCCGTCTGTATAGATTTTCAAGGAAGATTGTGGGATTCCATTGATAGTCTCCAGAGCCAGTTGGTTAATTAGAGCCGGTATCTCAGAACTCTTAGTCACACAAGTCAAAAGCTGATCATGAAAATAAATTCCATCGAGTTCCAAACCAGCTCCTGTGAAACTCAGAGAGTGAGGTTCCACATCAGAGGAAGGTAAGTTCAATGTCCTTGCGTAGGAAAAGGGGCTATGTATCATCAATCGTCTATTGTTAATCCATGCATGTAGGTAGGCAGAAGTCCTGTGTTGTTCATTGTAACTGTATAGCTTGTTAAAATACCTTGTAAGGCTATATAGTCTTCTTTTTGAAAGGGAAGGCAAGTTGCTCTCGAAGAGCACAATGTCGATTTGACAACTGTATCGAAGTCCAGTAATTATTCTGGCAGCACAAAGCTGCACTCTTTCAAGTTTATTTAGATTGGTGTCCGAAGCACAGGAGTAGATTGGGATGCCAAACTCCAACACTGGTCTGATTAGGGAGATAAATGTAGTACGAAGAGTGCCCAAATTTCCTTAAAATAACAAATGATCTTTAACATTCCTGAAAAATCTGTATGAAGTTTAAATATTTCTAGAAAGAAAATTAATATATCGTTTTTAATTTTTTATATAAAAGGAAATTTTTAAATATTTCCTGAAAGGTTTCGAACGTGTTAATTTAGTTTGTTTTCTTTAAATTAATCGTGCTCTAAACGTTAATTATCCGTTTGCTTCTAGAGCTAATCTAAGAAAAATTGAAATGAGAACAACAAATTAATTAAAAGTTATTTCTACTTATTCATTTACGTCATACAATAACGACCTTCTGTATTTCTTGATCTTTTTCTATTCCTACTATTAGCTCACACTCTCTATATATTTATCTATCTTCGTGGAATTTTCAATCGTTAATAAAATACATTTTAAAGCGCTCAATTGAGCTGAGATTTTATATACATGATTATTTTGGATGACAAAATGCAATAATTTAATTATAATTAATAAAAAATTAATTGATTAAAACTAATTATTCAAAGAATTACCAATACAGCCACGTTGGCATTATTTTTGGCGACTTGTGTCAAAACATGAAAAGGTTTTTTTCACACATTTTAAAGCGCTTGTTTGAGCTGCAATTTTCTATACATTATTGTTTTGGGTAAAAATACGATAATTTAATTATAATTAATTAAAGTTAATTGACTGAAACTAATTATTTAAAGAACTACAGATACAGCCACGTTGGTTTCATTTTTAGAGACTTGGGTCAAAACTTTAAAAGATTTTTTTTCCTCACGTTTTAAAGCATTCAGTTGAACTGAAATTTTATATACACGATTGTTTTGAGTAACAATACGATGTTTCATTATCGTCCATAAAAACCAATTGGGCAGAGAAGGCCCATTAAGCCAGGCTATTAGTAGTGTTTGTTTACTTCACAAAATCTCACAAAAACCGTTTCTTTTAGAGGCATGAACACCTACCTACCTTGGACAAACGAAGAATTAGCTTCAATGACTAGTCGAGATTCGATACAAAAAGGGATTCTCAACGAATTTTCATCTACAGAAGGGCTCGTAAAAGTAGCAAACGTCTGGTAAATCACCATTTTATTAGCAATTACATTCATATGTGAGGAAGGATCATATTGAACGGTCGTACATCATTGCACATCTTCTATGCGGGTAAAGCGACTGCACTGCGTTGTAGAACTGAGATTCTCAAACCGTATGCGCTTTTTCCAAAGAGCTTTCGGAATCCAATTCATTTTTATGGACCATAAAATACATCCACACAAAGCTACACTTATTGATGATTATCTGGAGGAAGAAGATATTTACCGTATGGTGTGGTCTGCGAGGAAGAAGGACTTCAATTATATAAGGAATGCTTGGGATGCTTTAGGAAGACTCATTGGATGCCGTTATTCTTTCCCAGAATGCTTCAGTTATAAAATAGTCACCTCTGGAAGAATGGGTACAATTGCTGATTAACATCATCATTAACAGTATGAACAATGATTAATAATGCTTTTAAAGTTGTTTGAGGTGGCTACTTCCTGTTTAGATTAAAAGTTGTTCTCATTTTCATATATTGCCCTACATTTAACTCCTGTTTTTTGTTTTCCTATTGTCTAATATAAAAGCCCAGTGACCGAATGATAGCATATTGCACTTCCACACCACAGGTTTGAGGCTCTATTCTCGGGCTGGGCAAAGTCGACTCAGTCTTTCATCCCTTCAGTGGGACGATAAAAGGAGTACCAAGCTTGCTTGGGAACTAAAACACTGGGGGTTTCGCTTCAGACTGACCACCCGACTGAGACATCTGCTGATGTACCTCAGCGTCCAATGGTCACGTATACTAAGATGGGAACAGTAGGCTCTGGCTCTCAGGGGCTGTTGCGCTATTGAGTTTGAATTTGTATAATATATATGTGTATCTAATTTTCTGCATTAAACCAATTTTTTTCTAAGTATCACATTTTTCATTTCTGTATCTTAATTTTGGACACTAATACATGAAGAAAAATACTTGTGGGGCTGAACTGACAAAAGAAGAAAGGATTCGTTTGTAAATTTTCTCTTACATACTTAGAGAAATACTAATAAAATTTACATCTTTCGAACCAAAATTTCGCTTTTAAATTGCTTTCTTTCTTTATCTACAATTCAATTTAATGCCATCTTCACGAAATTGTTTCGTTACTCAATAATTCATCTAAAAGTAATCGATGCTATTGAATCATATCTGGATCAGAAAATTTTGGAAATTAAGATTTGCCGCCTCCTAAGACTGACCATGCTGTGTTGTATATCCACATCAGATATCGATTTACAGGACTTAATCGTCTTTTTCCAATTCTTTTTATCGATGATTTCTTTTTTTATTTTCTATAAAAATTCACTTTGATTAGAAATTTAATTCACGAAAAAAAAAATAATCGGAGTGTGTTCTAATGTGAATGCCTTGGAACTTCACTCGAGTTTTTATTAAGTCATTTTATGTTATTTTATTACTTAAGAGAATTATTTTTTTTAGTCACCATTGATAAAATTTTTCACTAAGCCCTCGTAAATGGATATGACAAGACAGAATACGTAAGAGATTATTTCAATATCGAGACTGTACAAGGATATTGCAATTCGGCGATTACAATCTCTGAAGCTGATAAGGTTAAATCAATGCCTAGATTTACGTTTAGGAAGTGACATATATTGTATTTCTTGTTATTTGGTTTACTTCAAGTAGAGTCTTACTTTCTGCTATTTTTCTCATGTTGAGAACTTAACGTTTCCTGGATAATAAAATAATTAAGCTCTGATTTTTTCCGGGTCCCTCCCATGAGCTCTGAACATCTTTCTAAATATTTAAATGCTGATACATGAGGATTCAACACACTGAGAAGATAAAATATGTAATTTTTTGTATACCAATTTGCTTTTTGCTTGTAAATACATACATTTAAGAATTGTTACAAAAAATTATAGTCAAAAGTATTTCAAAAATTTTTAATAACAATTGTAAAATGCCATGATAGAAAATAAATAACAATAATAAATCACATGAATTCGTTTTTATATACAGTAATCTTATCGTTGAAATTCCCTTCAAAGATGAATAATATACTATACAAATAACCAGAAAAAGTTTTTAAATTAAATATACTTATGATTATTATGAAGATTAATGTATATAAGCCTTATAGAATTTATTATTATATTTCGAAATAGTTGAGAAATTTCCTAAGCACGTAAAATTTTTAAAACTAGAAAGCTTCTTCTTTTATGTTAAATTGATCAGTATCTTGGGAATAAATTTTCTTTTTTAACTTTTAAAACGACTGTCACAAGCTTTGTGTTATGAATAACTTTTTGATGACTGACAATTATTTATTCTTTTGAAAACTTATCTCATTCAATGGAATGAAATTTATAGTATTCAGTGTTACAGATTAAAATCATTAGGTTTAAATACTGATGTGTGTCTAAACACGTTTTGATGTACTTAAAAGGGAAATTCTGACGTATTTTCTGATTCAATTTTTAAAATAGCATTTTATAAAATTATGAAAAAATTATTTAATCTAGATAAAATGAATTTTAATTATTATTAATCGCTATTAAATTAAACTACTTTATACCCTAATTATCTGATGGTAGTTCACTAAATATTTTTTTAGCGTAATGCAATTAAATTTAAGTGCTAGAAAAGATATCTCAATGTAAAAATATATCACGTTACATGGATATTACAGTCTGTAATTATGATGCATATAGGTAATTAAAATACAAAATTTCAGACTAATTAAAAATTCATAAGTATTCAGGAATTTTGTCATCATGTAATGTAAATTAAAACTAGAAATGAGCTGTGAGTGTACCAGTGATGGATTTCTAGTTTATTATACCATCACGATATCGGAAATTCAGGAATATGCGTCAACTGTCAAACGCACTATGCCGCCGTTTTGTACACCTCAGAAATTCCCTGATGTTTAAACTAGATCTAACGAGCCTCGAGGGAATTCAACTTCGATTAAGACGATTCAATTAAATATGGATTGTTAATTTCTACTTTTGCTGAAATACCTGAGAATTTGATGGAAATTCGTACTTATTTGTGGAGGGGGACGCAAATATTTTAATATAAAGGCATTATCATATCTTCCCTGAAAATTTTCAGTACTTAACGAACCATACCATCGACCAATTTCCACAAATAAAGAGACAATGCTAATTCAAAAGATGTCGCCAAATGCTGTCATCGTTGCTACTATTTTAGTACATATGTGGGGGTGGTTTTCCACTGTTTGCTACATGTCGCGGCATTTGGCGACATCTTTTAATTTGAAGAAATTGGTCGACGGTATAATACGTACTAAATTTTCATATATACCGTAAAATTCAGGGTATAACGCGCACCTGTACTTTCAAGCTGTAACTTTTAATCTTTTGGTACATTCGCTGTATAAAGCACGCTACTTTTTTACGAAGAAACCTGAAAGGTAAACGCACATTACTCTTATGTTTTGAACTCATTTATTCGAGCTATTACTCCAAGCTTTATAAAATAGCCTACTTTTAGAATTATAACCCTTTAAGTTCATAAGGAATATCATTTCTTTTAAATAAACAATATTTCAATCTATGTAAAAGTCTAAATTTTTTCTAAGCTCATTTTTTTAACTTAAAAGCTCTCGTTTTTATACCCGGCGTATAACGCGCCCCTTTACATTTCGATTTTATTTTTTGTGGATTTATGTGTGGATTTTACGGTAACTTTTTTGATTCATTTTCAAGCGAACATTACATTATTTGTCTTACGATGTGATGGAAATCTATGGCTGCCTGTAGGAAAAAAAGCGGTTTGATATATTGAAAGTTCCATATTTGTGTGATCTCGTTAATATTAGAAAGTGACTTTAATAGAAGGATTACTACCCATCCATTCTAATTGCATGGCTAAAATGCTACGTGGTATTGAATAGAGATTTAGAAAAGAAAACAAGAAATATAATAATGATGTTTTCGTCAACTAGCTATGTTTCAAAGTATTGAAAACATTTGCCAGCTAGCTACGGTGTAAATGCCACACAATGTTAAATAAACTAAAATTAAATTAAGCAGAAATCACACATGACAAAAATAGATATGATTAAATCCTTGAGGGATTTTATGGATTGTAAAAATAAATAAAACATGAAGCCTCAATTAAATTAAATTTATATTAAGCGTGATATTTGCTACATATGATGTTCTTGATCAGTGATCTGCAACCCCCGGTCCGTGGATCAAATGGTGCCGGGCCGCTTAAAGAACATATAACTATTGCCATTTTATTTAAAGTGGTGCATTTCTCTCGGATTTGCGCAACTTTCCACGGAAATCACTTTATATTCCACGTTAAATCACTTTTATTCATTTTTGGTGTAACTATATTTTATTCTGAAGACATATTTAAATGTAACTAAAGTAAAATTGTTAAATCAAAACAATCTAATATATAAACAATCAACATGTCTCACTCTCAGTGGGCCACGGTAAAATTATCAAACGTTGACCGGTCCGCAGCGATAAAAAAAGTTGCGGAGCACTGTTCTAGATGATGTTCGGGATTTCTTAATTAAACGTAATTATAAATAAAAATTAAGCGTACACTAAAGCTTTTGGGATAACACCTCGAATAAATCACTTCAAAACATAACAGCATTGCACACATATATTTCAGGATTCTTCGTAAAAAGTGGGTGCGTGTGTTATACGGCGAAAATACCTGAAAATCAAAAATTATAGCTTGAAAGTATGTTTGCGCGCTATACGCCACAGTTTACGGTAAACAAAGAGAATAAATGATTTTATTTTTAAAAAATGGTGAATATAATATTGTAACAAATCTAAATAGGATTATAACGAAGAAAATTTTAAAGAAACATAGCATAATATTTTCGTGGAAAGTAGCTGCGGTAACCTAGTGGTCATTGTAGCGGACTCTTGGCAGACGTGTCATGAGTTCGATCCTAGTACCGTTAAAGACCTGCCGTGCAGAGGAGGCTGATGCACGTTAAATATGTTGAGGCTCAATTCTTCCTCCCGTTTGTGTGGTGTGGAAGTTAGAAAAGGGGTTTGCCAGCTCAAGTGTCGTCCTCATCATTTGACCATGGTTCAAAATTACGTGGTTCGTTGCCAAAAGACCTCAAGTGGTTGAATAGTGGGACATCAATATTCATTCAATCACTCTTTTAGTGGAAAAATTAATAAACTTTTAAATAATATACTCATTTTGTCAACATTAGAGATTTTTACAAAGGTAATGGGCTCTTTTTCTGTTTAATTTTATTATACTTTGTAGCGAACCTCCACTCGTCTTAGTGCGAGTTCACCGAAGGAGATTATTATCCCTTTCATTTAATATCCTTTTTTGTTATGGACAATGGGAAGCGAGCCAGTTTTGATCTATTCTAGTAAATATTACTAAAGATACATATCTTTCATTCAGTGGCGTAAGGGAGAATATTAGGGCTCCCCTGCAAAGTCAGGTTTTGGGCCCCAAGCCTAAATACGTACTTGGTGTCAGTCAGGTTTTGGGGCCCCTGGAATCCTGCCCCTCCCCCGCGATGCAGGAGTGTACGTTATACCACTGATGTTAATTCGAATACTCTTCTTGATTTCTTGAGAACTCCAACTACAACGCTCCTAATCTTTTTTTCTGAATACGCGTGCAATATAAATTTCGTCACCGAAGCGTAAACTAACATCAACACGTCTAATTGCTATCTTCTTCATAGAATTCTATTTCCTTAACTTTAAATAATAGTATTCATTCACATAATTCGTGGAACCTTTACCGAAAGAGGTTTCCAAATCAAACAATTGATTGAAAATAGTTTTCTCTCGAGGGTTAGAAGAATAACCCTCCAAAAAAAATCAGTTACAACTTCGAACTTACTATTGATTTAATCGCTGAACAGTCCGAATAATGCTAGTTTTTCTTAGGTACTGAAAATGTTACATCGAATCTAATATCAATGTAATAAATTTTATTTACAAGGTAAAAGTTCGACAAATTCAATTTTGCATAAAAGGTTTCATTAAGTTATGAAAATTAACATTACTTGTCATAGGTTATCCAGAGTATTCAACTACATGGCACTCTCATAAGACTGATAAATATGAACAACTTATGTTTCAAATTAGCGTGAGTAGTCAGCTTCCCTATAGGAATGATGGTGTGAAGCCTTTAATGGAGTCCGTGATAACATAGAATGCTCTACCGAAATGAAACTTGGATAAGTCAATATTGATAGTTATCTTACGATGCGAGCATTAAAATTAATTATGCAGGTTTACAGTTGATGCGAAATTATTCTATGAACTACAAACATATAAATCCCATGGTTAATTAAATATTATTAGGGTAAATATCGTATCAAACTATGTGAAGTTAGTTAGAAATAGAAAATAACCTTTCTTTAAATATTATATAAAGGTAAGAAGCACACAAAAATATTATTAATTTTGGTAAAATAATTATCAAATGAAGATTTATATTGTCAGGAAGTTATTATTATTGTTGTTTTGAGAAAAACAGTTAATTTCTGTGAGTACCTATAAATGAAATAACCACTTTAGAGAAATCTTTTACTCGTCATTTAGTGAAGCATGATACAGTTTTAAAATATATTTCATGCATCCCAGATTCTTTAAATGCTAATTAATGCTCTTATTTTTTTATGTTTTTTTTCCTCGTAAGATTTAAAATTATTGGTACAATTTAAATTAAAGTACCAAAAATGTATGAATAACAAAAGAATGGAACTGAAATATGACAAACATAAGAAACCGTCCAAAATATTAGCTTATTTAAGTATTTTTAATTTCTCTATTTGTTTCATTTATGGCCAGATATCAAACGTTATACTAAAATTACACTTCTGAAACTCTTAAGAGCCAATTTTTTATAATTAAATTCAAACAGTTAAAACATTTGATAAAAATAAAAGCACAGTAGAGTATTGGGCAATAAACATGTAGTATAAAGTTTAAAAAGTTGAGGAAATAGTTTCAATAAGGAGAATGATTTATTTATTTATTTGTAATAAAATCTTTTATTATATAGACTAAGTGTTCTTTATATAAAGTCATTTGTGTATCAGTTGTTAAAAATAATTTAAAAAATCCACCACGTTACGATTCTTTGTAAAAATCTGGCATCTATTACTTGTCTGAAAAATGGAGAATTTGTTAGAAAAAGGATTACGTCCAAAAAAAAATAAACTATATTAAATATTTTCAGACAGTTTATTACACAAATTCATTTGAATATTTATAAATAAGTGCTTCTATTTAATAATCATTTTACAGTACCATTCCTGTGAATAATTTTTCGATATTTCCTTTAAAATTAATACCAAGAAAAAAACAATTTTTTAATCGTTGTTAATAATATTGTGGAAAGTAACACTTAGAAGATCTTTTAAACAATTTCTATTAGAATGTATGCAACCAAATCATTAGTAAAGTTAAATATAAGCAATTTTAAATGGTACTTTTAAGATGGTATCTAAATTATCACCCAAGGTTTAAAATCGACAGAATCAAAAAAGTTTATTTAAAATCATTTTTAGCTACTGTTTGGGTTTAAGAAAAATATTTATGATCTCTGAAATGATATATTATAGTATGCAAATACGTGGACCTAAAAAATCTATAAGTAAAGGGTCTAAATTTAAAACCATTGCAAAAAATACAAAGATTCACTCAGCTAAAATGTTAAAATACTTTCTCTAAAAATATTCATTGAATAATAAAACTTTTTTTCTGACAAGTTTAAATTTAAATTATGCGGGACATTAAAGAAAATAAATGTATTGAAAAAAAGAATCCACCGAATAAAGCATTGAATAAAATACAGAATAAATAAGTTATACAAGATTATGCAAAATAGATAAAACCGGATATAGTTAAGAATAAAATGTAGAAAATAGAATAGAATACAAAATGTACATAAAATATATCAGTTGATAAAGAGATAAAGTAGAATATATAGATTTAATATGTAAAAGTAATTTTTCATACAATAGATAAATAGAATACAGAATAGAGTGAGACAGACGGTGTGTGTAATAAATATGAGTAGCTGAAATAGATTAGAATATATAATACATGTAAAATATAAAAACGTATATATTTATATGAATTTAATCAAGAATAGAATGTCAAATATTCTATAAAGCAACTGCGAAATCGTATGACAAGATATTGTTATTATTAACTCATTATCATTATTATTATGAGTGACGTACAGTAATCGTGAAATTCATATTCTATTCCTTCTTATTGGGGGTTTAAATATGATTCAATTTGGATTAACTTAGAACG
The DNA here is from genome assembly GCA_019973935.1 of Trichonephila clavipes. Taxonomy (NCBI): domain Eukaryota; kingdom Metazoa; phylum Arthropoda; class Arachnida; order Araneae; family Nephilidae; genus Trichonephila; species Trichonephila clavipes. The sequence goes on along the minus strand of BMAU01000194.1, from coordinate 32,510 downwards.
AATTTAATGGGATTAAAAAGAAGGAATCAACTATGTACATTAACATTTAATTCTTTTAGTTATTATTTATCATTTATTACTTTTTTCTTGAAATTTATTTTGAAAATTTTTCGTTGTAATACAATATAAGTTTCAAAACTTTGTTAAAATCTTTAAATGTTAAACTGAGAGAGAGAGAGAGATAATTATTTTTTATTTTGATTGGTAGGCTAAATCGCTGTAAAAAAAGAACTCATTTTAATGTAATTTTTAAAAAAACTATTGTGCAACCTAGTGACATTTGTCAAAACCAAATTTATGAGAGGAAATCTTATAAACTTAATTGACATTTTTCTTATATGATTTTCAGTTTCACTTTATAAACCTTTTGCTTACCGTTTCTTTAAATAAAATTGACCATTCTTTATAAAATAATCATACATCGCTTAGTGCATTTTTAAATACTTATAAATTTATTAAAATTATAATTTTATTTTAAGGTATTCTACTACGTTCGGAATCGTTATTTAAACAAAGCACATAAATGGATAATTTTCATGATATTCAGTGCCACTTAGATTAGAATACATGTATAAAATTGTTTTAAGGACATTTTGACAAAAACAAATTATTTAAATACGATCTTTTGGCAAAAAATAACTTAGAATGACCTTTTTTCAAAATGTTCTCCTTTCGTGAAAAATGCTTCTATTATGATAATATTTTGCCTGCATATAGCTCAGATCTCTGTACAGAGCTCAACTATGATTTTTGAAAAATTCACATTATTTTCAGAGTTACAACCCAACCCATTGAAATAATTATCGGCGTTTTTTTCTTAAAATTTCTCCCCTCTGTTGTCGTAAAACATGGATAAACCCACTTATAACTTATATATTTCCAAAATTCTAGTTGAGCCTCTGTGCAGAGGTCTGATATACAGGCTATATACAGGCAAAATATTATTATAATAGAAGCATTTTTCACAAAAGGAGAATATTATGAAAATGTGTCATTCTACGTCCATTTTTTTTTTTTGTCAAAATATTGTACTTAAATAATTTTTTACTGTAGTACTATTCTTAAAACAATTTTATATACATTTTCTAATATAAGTGACACTAAATATCATAAATATTATCCATTTATACCCTTTTGCAAAATCATGGTTCCGAACGTAGTCGGATACCTTAATGAGTACTATAATTTTGTTCTCAATTTCCATCTCTGCAGGCAGCTAAAACTGAGTGATTAATATACCAAAATTCGAGGCTAAATTCTTAATTTTTTCCTGCTTGTGTGGGGAGTAGCGAGGGTGTGCTCTACGTTAAATTTAACTGGGTATTGAGTCTTCACGGGGCACTACGTTCTTCGCCATTATTCCTCACGAAGCCAGAGTAAAATTAATTTTAAACCATATCACTTCGACGGTTCTTTTATTTTTTTCCCAACATAAAGGAACCTGGAGAAATATTTCGCTGTTCTCCTAAATTAGACAAATGTTGAATCCTTAGAATATTATAATCATCAGTTCCTATCAAATAAATGTGCTTCTAGATTGTTTCTCAAACTGTGGGGCGCACCCCTTTCGGGGGACGATAACCCAAGAAGGGGGGCGAGTATATCTGAAAGTTGAAAACAAAAGAATAAAAAAAATGTTAATTTACTGAAAGAAAGCAAAACACAAAATACATTCTGGCATAATAAAAAGTATAATATACATTTACACTTATAAATGTATCAGTACTGCGTAATGTATTTCATAATTAATTTAACAATACGAAGTTAAGAACAAATTTAATAATTACCAGTGGCCCTATGAGCATGTTATAAAATTACATATAAAATTTAATACTTGTCTTGATAATTCGTAATTTTAAATTAAATTACAAATTACCAAGACAAGTATATAATGATAATTTATAATTAAACTCGATATGTAGCTTTACGTCAAATTATATTATTGAATTCGAGTATATTGTTATTGCTTGGAGGAGGGCGCGATGAAAATTATGATTGAAAATTGTGTCGCAAGTATAGAAAGTTTGAGAAGCACTGTGCTTCTATTATAAACCGACAAGTTAACTGATTATTATAATCCTATTTGTCAAGAAAAACATAGTTCTTGTAAGCGTATTATCTTTTCAATTTTTTTTTACTAAATATCTATCATTAATATAGGTTTTTGAACTTTTTACACATTCTCGATTGATATAAATGGTGAATAAGTAGAGCTAAAATATTTTCTTATTATTTGTACGCAATTTTTTTAATCAAACTACGATATTAAAATTGAAACTAAGAAGTTTAAAAATATCTTTAAAGATGAAAGGATATTGTAGTGAAACAAAGTCACAAAAAAATTCCCTTATGGCGTCTGAAAAACTTCTAGAATAACTTAATATTTTAAGGAGTGAGGAAAAATTTTGCAAGTTACATTGAATTGAATATCTACAAATATATTTTTAAGTCAAATGATTCCCACTATTACTGATTATTACATTGTATCTCGTTAAGTCAAATTTTTTTGAGTGATTAAAAAAATATTTTTTTTTAAGCAATACATAATTTTATTTGCAGGACAGTACTGCACGAGGCGTCGCATGTTGCTCGATGAGATGTGAATCAAGCGGCCACACCCAATTTTGGCTGTTGCCACTTACGTTGCAGGAATAATTTAAGTACACTACGTATTTTGTATAACAAACTTCCAAGCTTTCCCTGAGTGAAATAATATCTGCTTCTTCCAAATTAAAATATTTTTGTTACTATAGAACTTTAACCGGTCAATTTAATATTTTTTAATTTAAAAAACCTATTTAAAATTTCTTAAAATTATTTTGTTTTTATTCAAGTGGATAAAAAAAATCATTCTTTACTTTGAGTATATTTATGTTGCTTTATTATAAATGATAAAATTTTTATCTTATATTTTAGTACAAGTTTAGTTATTTTCGTAACTATAATAAAAGCACAAGTAATTTTGAAAAAAACAAGATAAATTGTGAGGGCAAAACCCTACATGTATATTAATATCACTTTATTATAGCGGATTAGTTTTAAATTTCTTATACTGATTAAATTCTGTATTTCTTAAATTTATATATAAGAGAACAAAAGAATCGTTTTTCCTATTTAAGTAAAAAGATACAAAATTATTTTTTATAATTTATATATATAAGTCATAGTGTATTATTTAAGTATTCAAACAAAATAAAGTTTTTTCGTATGAAATATTTGTATTTATAAAACAATGTATTTTAAAAATATGCTACACATATTTGATCGAAAGTTAGCGATTATTTATTAACCCTTTAACGGGCTTTCCCGTACAACGTACGGATTATCTAAAGCTGACCACAACCGTTTTTCCCGTACGTTGTACGGGCACTAATATTTTCTGCCTTCTATCTTTGATTTGCAAATATTTTTAATTCTTATAGTGAGATCATTAATGCTGGTGTTTTTTTTAGATGCAGTTTGTCCATGGTACTGAAGTATTCCCCATCCGAGATTTTCTTCGGGGTGAAGGCGGGAATTTTTTCATTGAAGAACATAGATTCTTGAAAATATTCGATAAAAAACAAGAATTAACAAGGCAATGAGTTGCTTGAGAAGAAATGAAAATGGAAAGATAGCTGATAGCCGATCCAAAAAAAGCCGATATTTTCTCTGTCCCCATTTCAATTTAAGGATTAGTATTACACCATGCTTCAAATTGTGCGTGCATATATATATATATATATATATATATGCACACACACAAACTCCACAGCTGTTTGAAAAAGAACTTACGAACATGAATTTTTTTGTAAGCATGAGAGGAATTCTTCTAACGCATGTGAAACATTCTTCAGAGCATGTAGAGTGTACTTATAAAAAGCAAACATTTAGGGGTCTTTGTGTTCCACAATTATAAAATAAAAAAATGGCGCGAAAACTTTAAAATGGAAAATTAAAATTAAATTCTTCCATTTGCTCATTCTGTTAAGTATTATGCTTAATTATATGCAATAAAAAACACGTCCTTTTTTGGAACATTTTGGGCAAAAAGATGGACCGCTTAAGGTAGGGGTACTCAACCTCAACCGCATACATATAATGGCTATTGCACTTAAGCCGCAACGTGAGGATTAATGGGGGGAGAAATGCTTTAAGACGAAGATTAGATAAAAAATTTAAAATATGAAAAATTGATCGAAATACTTAAACTCCTATTTTGCTTTTTTTAATTATTATTTTTTTTAATTTTGTCACTGAATTTTCCTTAATTGGAAGCATTTAAGAACCACTCTTTCACGATTTATGATTACCAATTATGTAACAAATTTCATAGGGTGTCTTTGTTATCACTTGACATTATCACTGACAAAACACTTTTTTTTTTTTTGCTGCTGTAAAGATTGTTCAAGAAAGCGAGGAAAAGTGTTATTGAACGCGATTCCTGTTTATTGGTATTTTTTAAATACTACATTTTCGTGACAAATAAAAAAATTACTGATCCATGCTTGTTTTGAACTACAAAATAGTCAACTACCCCCAATCGTATTAAAAAATAATAATTTTTTTTCGAATATTTTTCATTTGCAAGGTATGAAAGATAGTTAAAAATTAGTTCCACTCATAAAAATGCTTCTCAGTCTATTATCATTAATCAGAAGGGAAAAACAATTCGCCCCCATACGACATCAACAGCAAAAAGCAAAATTGATATATTTTATTTCTTAACAAAGAATTTCCCACCAAATTTTCTTAAATAATTGAATTTCTCAGAACAATGGGCCCCTTATAAGGGCCCGTGAGCCTCAAGTTGAGGATCGCTGGCTTAAGGGGTTAACATTGCGTTTACACAAAAGCTATTAAAGATGGATTTCATAATGCCGAGCCAGGGTCAAATGACGAGGACGACACCTGAATTGCCACCCCAATTTTCAATTTTTCATACACAGACATAATGAAGACTTTGAGCCTCAACAGACTTAACGTGTACTCACTTCTCAATATGTATCAGATCTTTAGTATTATCAGGACTCGAACTTTCTCAGAAATAACATGGGTCTCGAGTTCGAAACAATAACCACCCGGCTGTCATGGTCATTTAAAATTACGAATAGACAATCGTAAAACTATTTATTAATTTTGTTATTTTTAAATATATTTTTTATGATATCCCTATTTGAGAAATACATTTCTTTTTCAGATGGAAGCCATTTAGAAATTCGAGAGGAAAGAAATATCCTAGTAAACAACAACAATCTGTCAAGTAATGTTGCATTCTAAGAAGGTTATAAGTACTGAAATAATACTTCCAATATTTTTAACCGATTTTTTTAAAAATATTAATGAAACGAATGAAAGTAAAAAAATCTAAACATTATTTGAATACATGAAAAAGTTATTGGCATAAAATAGTAGTAATAATATTTTACACTAATTTGCAAACAGTAATTTTGAATCTCTATCAGTTTTTGTGAAATAAAATGTAGTGTGTATATATAGTCATTTAATTGGGCTATTTACTTTTTTCCTATCAATTAATAGATTCAAATCTATATTTAAACAAATTTTAGGAAAATATATTTCATGTAAGTCAAAATGTTTTTTAATAAATACAAAAAAATGGTAAAACTGGGTAAAGAAGCTATAGTTAATTACTTTTAAAATACCTGATTGAAGGTATTTATTTAGTTCAAAACCTTAACAGTTAACTGACGTTAAAAGTAAACGTTAATAAATTCTTAATAAATGCTTCTTAAATTAATTCAGAATCATTTCGAATTCCCTAAAAGTGAATATTTCTCCCGAACTATAAGAAGCCATTTTTATCAACTCAAAACATTATCGTGACAAATCCTTTCAGTTAATGAACCTAAACTTTAATTATTCAAACATATTTAAAGTTGAAAAATTTTGAAAATAAGAAGAGTAAATATTAATTTTGAGAAATGCTTTTGAAATATTTATTTCTAAATTTTGGAATTAACTATTAAATGCAAGCATTTCAAATTTCAGTGCAATGAATACATATATATTTACAGAATATTGAAGCATTCAACTACTATTCACAACAATCTATTTATCAACAAAAACGATTTCTTAAATTTTGCAACAAAATTTTGTAATAAAAATTTCATAATACTTGTGATGAATCAGAATTACATATGTATAGAAAATGTCTTCTACCCCCTCCAATGTGAAAAAACTACGAATTGCAATGACTTGCTTAAGGTATCCGACTACGTTCGGAACCGTGATTTTAAAAAGATGCATAAATGGATAATTTTCATGATATTTAGTGTCACTTAGATTATAATACATGTATAAAATTGTTTTAAGGACATTTCGGCAAAAAAAATTATTTAAATACAATATTTCGGCAAAAAATTAACTTAGAATAACCTTTTTCAAAGTGTTCTTCTTTTGTGAAAAATACTTCTATTATAATAATATTTTGCCTGTATATAGCTCAGACCTCTGTACAGAGGCTCAACTATGATTTTTTTGAAAAATTCACATTATTTTCAGAGTTACAACCCAACCCATTGAAATAATTATCGGCGTTTTTTTCTTAAAATTTCTCCCCTCTGTTGCCGTAAAACATGGATAAACCCACTTCTAAGTTAATATTTCAAAACTTCTAGTTGAGCCTCTGTACAGAGGTCTGATCTATATACAGGCAAAATATTATTATAATAGAAGCATTTTTCACAAAAGGAGAATATTTTGAAAATTGATCATTATATGTTCATTTTGTGTCAAAATATTTTACTTAAATAATTTTTTATTGTAATACTATTCTTAAAACAATTTTATATTCATTTTCTAATCTAAGTGACACTAAATATCATAAATATTATCCATTTAAACGCTTTTGCAAAGTCACGGTTCCGAACGTAGTCGGATACCTTAATATTTAGGTATAAAAATGCCACAAATATCTTTTCAAGCATGTAATTCTTGTGATATTACTGTTTTACTTTTAATGTATTTTTTATTTATTATCATATTTTAATGTCTTCTCTCTCTTACACAGAGTTATAATTTTAGTTAAAACTGGAATACATTCAAGTTATTTTAATCCTTTCTCTATTTCAGATACTACATAGAAACTCTAGTCTTGGAAGTTACTATTCTTTTATTGCTATCGTTACTATAATTTTTTTGTTGTTTGTGCAAAAATAATTATGTTTCTTAATGAATTGATGCATAACATATCCAGTATAAATTTAAATGCCTAAGTTAATTAATATATGGTAATTATATTATAGTAGGTGATTATTATAGTAGGTATGTTTTATTGTTTCTTATTGATTATTTGAATGTTTCTATAATAATACCGTTTTCATTGACGTAAATTTACTTTACTGCTTTTGCTAGTCTATCACAAGAGCCAGCTGTTTATTTGGCTATATATATTAAATTAAAAACTGGTGATATATATATAAGTATAATGTTCTTTCTTTTTTATGATTTATTTAATTATCTGGAGTAAAATTTATTAGAAAAGTTAAATTTTTCGCTATTGACGAAAGAGAAAAAGTTTAATCTATAATTAAATTCCCCCCCAAAAAAAATTTTAATAAGTTTTATCTCTCAGAAAGACATCACAATATATTTTTATTCAGCATTTTACGGTATTATCTTCTTTTTCTCTGATAAATCTAATTTGGCCCTGAGTTTGCATTTTAAAACGAGAAACATCTTAACAAACGAAAAGAAAGAATAAAATTAGATATTCCATTGCAAAAAAAATTTCTATTATTTTCTTGATTTTATTTAAATTTAACGAAATTATCACCAGAGAAGGACTGTAAAAAATAAATTTATCATCTTTTCAATTCACTCATCATTCAATAGTTCTTCGAGTACATGAAAATGAGAGTGAGTAATTCTTAATTTAAAATAACGAATGCCTAACAATAAAGCTGAATGCAATTCTAAAAGTGTTTAAACGTCAACTAAATTGCTCACCCAAGCAAACACCCTCTGTTCATTAAAATGCATCGAAAATTGGCAACGGAGCGCATCTAATATCTTGTATTTAATTGAAAATGTCATCCCCTTTCACCCCCGACACGTTCTGATAATTAAGGACGCCCGTTGAGCAGATAATCTCAGCTCCAAATATTATTTTCCTCACGCTCAGCAATATTGCTATCTATTTTAGAGAACTTCACTCAGCTATAATTCAAGCCTTGAAGCATGATTCCGGCGGAGTAAGTTCATCTAACGAACAAATACCTTGCAGGGCGTGTCCTCTTTCAGACCTCGCCCCCATTTCTCACATAATTCGCATTCTAATGAGACAACGAGCGTATCGTAGTCTCCTACTCCGGAATGCTCCGACTTCACATTCGACCAGACAGATAAAGGGATTCTGTTTTCGAATCCCCTCCCACCGAAAAGAGAAACAGACCAAGTCCTTAAAATGAGACTGTACCAATCAATCAGGGTGATTCAGAAAAAACAGTGAAAAGCATTGATAAATAAACTCCAGTAAAGATGCTGACGACTTCTCTTTCTCTCATCAAAATCAACTGCTTGCTCTCTTTTTCCTTTTCGCATCAGGATGAAAGGGGAAGATCCCTTCGGGCGATTGTCGCGCCATCTGGTTATTGAAAAGTGTGATAACGTACCAGACGGGTCGACGCCAGGAAAAAAAGCTAGATTAATTTCCCTTCCTTTTAACGTTTTAACTCTTCTTTTTTTGTCTCTGGTACTCTTGTTTCAAATCTGCATACGTAAACTGTCTGGCAGCTGTAGCAGATAGGAGCAGTAATATTTATGATGCATTTATCGTGGAATAATCTAACGGACAAAACTGGGTTTGGGAACTTTACCAAAGATGGTTTTTTTGAGGTTGCGGAATGTAATATTTCCACATGGAGAGTTGTATATCATATCTTCCACATCTGTCTGTGCGTCTGAAGCTGTAAATCACTTCCAGCGGCATGACGCCAAATAAAATTAGCTTAAAACCAGATCCAGAATACTTGATATCAGCCTTATTTCATTGCAACGAGTACTTTTATAGTTGAATTGTAAGAAAACGCTTGCAATCGTGATTTTTGCTTATATTTTTGCTTCCTAGAATCAAAAAGTATTTTATATTGTGAAAGATTTATGAATAAGGAAATTTAAAAGGGACAAAACCTGGTTTATATACGATTCTTCATCAATGGAAAGAATAATGAATATTGCAAATAAAATGTGTATTTTAAAATATATTTTATACATGTTAAAAAAAATTCAATCATAAGAATTAAAGCTTTGCTAATTAAAAAGTACAAATGTTAAAAGAAATTTAAAATATTATTATTTTTACTTTAATATTTCACACAAAAAAATCCCACACTTGTCGCACTTAGAGCAGAAACAAATATTTATATCTATCTAACTATGTCTATCTATCAATCTATACGCGTAAATAATAGTTTAAATGTTATTACCTCTTTATAACACGGACCTGAAACGTGAATGCTTTGTAAATCAGTTTTGTAGTTTCTATTAATAATGATGATTTACAATTATTAGTTATTCCAATAATTGTTGCATGATCTCTCAATAACTTTATGGAAAATGTATTTTTGTTCAAAATAAAACAGTTTTGCATTTATTTTAAATCAGATAAATTTATTTAATCGGTTAGAAATGTAAAAGATTCATACACTTTCCTTTTTTTCATGACTTTTTTTTAAGTAATGTATTAATTTATAGAATCCTTTTAAAGAGAGAGAGAGAGAGAATAAAATAATCGATGAAATGTCTTTTGGAAAAGAAATTTTATATCTTCTAAATCATTTAGTCGTTATAACTATACAATTTCATATATTCGTTTAAATGAAGCATTTGCTATTTCTGTTCAATTGATAACGGCTTATATAACTGGTTTTTCTAATTCTTTTGTAAAAAATAATCATTTTACAATTTTGGTTTTTTCTCAGAGTTTGTTCCTATATTTGCCTGGTTTTATCTCGAGGCAGAAGTAATTTGAGAATTTCTCAAATAAAATAGCCTGCATTCACATTCACTCAATAAACTGACGAATCTCTGATACTAAAGTTTTTAATGTATTTTGTATTAATATTTTCAACTTACTTATGTGCATATCATATTTCCATATCAGTTACAATATGACTATATAAATACAAATTATTTTTTAAATTTAACGCACAAACAGATTCAGAAATTTGAAGTTTTAAATTAATTACAATAGTTAAACTCTCATAACTTTTAAAAACCCACTGAAATAGTAGAGAAAAACTTAATATAAAAGAGAAAAAGAAACCTAATGAAAATTAACTAAAAACTGTTATTGTTTTTTTCTTTTATAAGACGAAAATAAGTCTGGGCTTCCTAGCGTTTCATTTCATTGTTTTGACAGTTCACCAACATTAAATTCCACACGTAGCTTATTTTTAAGTCAAGATACAATGTTTTGTAGCCAATTATGAGAGTGCAGCTAACTGAACGACTTAGGCTGCCTTAGGATGGTCAGTTTCTGTAAGGAATTGATTTAAATCGTTTGGTGCAGAATAATCTTAGAGTCAAAATATAATGAACATTGATCACTCGGATAAATTCCATTTAATATTGCATTTCTTTTTGTGTACTGAAGAAATCTGTCTTCTCAAGTCTGTAAAAAAGTAACATTGGGCTTTTGGTAATTATTTAACGGTTTCGCGGATAAGACTCAATCAACATTTTAACAATTAGCTTGTAATCTACTTTTATTTTGTTTCACCACTTCAGGTTAAAGATGTAAAACATTAACATAGCCTATTTTGAAAATTTGATTGTGATGTAACAATTATTTCATCATTCTATGGTAAAAGTAAATTCTTCTATGGAATAAATTTATAACAACTTTCAATAAAAATTATGTCTTTTTTTTTGCTATATCATAAGCAAAGAATGAGTTAGATGAAGGTTTCTTCATTAAAATGTGATATTCATTTTTTTGATTATGGCATCGATTAAATAATATCTCAAGTATCGCGTGATCTCTTCTGGTTAAAAGTTTTTTTCTTAGTTTGTCTTCAACAGTTACCGTGTAATTCTAAGAGTCATGTTATTAAAAAAATTAATTAAAATTTTATCAATTAATAAAAACAAATTAAATTTTAAAAAATCAAAATTATATCAGAACTATTTCTCGACAATATTATTGAGAAATTAAATTGATTTAAAATGAAATGAAGTTTCAGGTATTCAGTAAAGAATATGAAACAACTAATCAAATATATTTCATTCAATATTTGTGAGTCAGTCTTTCACAATTGTCTTAGGAGGTTGATTCCCACACAAAAATAATTAAAAAGCAAATACTGTTGTAAAAAAAATTATATCTCACTATAGATATTTACGGAGGGAAAAAGAGCATTTTCTCCAGGTAAATTGCTCTGTTGGTCTTCAGATATTCCATTTTACATATAAAGTACCTTATTTATTTTATCTAACCATGATTCTAAATCCCCATAATCAAGTGACACCTTTAAATTAATGCTTCATTCTCCAGTGATCAATACGTTATAGAAAAGATTTCCAGCAGTAGCTGAATCTTAAATCTATCATGATTCCATTTAATCACTTTTATTAGAAATGTAAAGCTTCGAACTTATAACTCTCCTATTTCTAGTTTGTTTTTTATTCCTGCATTTAAATCACCAGCTGTAATGCAGATTTTGTAAAAAATATTATAGCAGATTACGTCTATTCTACCAACATAATTTGTGTAATACTTTTCCTAATTAATGGACGCGAAATTGTGTATTTTGTTGAGAAATATTTGACATAAGTAAAAATCGCTTGGCATGATATCGTGTTAGTTATTCCTAAGTCAGATGATGTTTACAAAAACTGTTCTCTTTCAATATTTTTTTCCTTTTCAAAGCATTAATTATAGAAATAAAAAAAACTAAATCCTTTTTTAAACTTATTAATCCTCGTCAGATTTATCTATATTTTAGCTTTAGAATTTATTTATAATGTATCGGAATAAATATTCGAAATGTTGCAATAATTGATTCATAATGAGTCAAAGTCTTAATGTAGAATTTCGTTAATGGGTAGCTATTCGAAAGTTGCTTTTCATCTTTTGATATATGAAACAGGTATCTCCGAGCAAATTATACATTATGATAGGAATAATAGACTTCAAAATTAAATATGTTTACAAATATGGTACACTAAAAATATTTAATAAAATATCTTAAGCAAACAAAAATAAAAATGTTATTTGTCACTATTTTATGAATTATCCTTAGAGAACATATTTTTAGTAAATCATCATTGAATCGAAACACATACTAAGCTTTAGATAGCGCATTAACACTATGAAGATGGGAAAGCTGGAATCCCATCTTATGTTTTTCAACGTTATTCATCTTTTGTTTTATAAATTTATTATTTTGCTATTGATTTAATTATTTATTAATAATAGAGTTTAATGTTTTATTATATTATTTTATTTTTTTAAAAAAATGTGTAGTGGAATTCAGACTATAAACTTTTTACAGCATACCATCTTCAATGAGTATAAACTATTATTTGGTAATTAGAGAACTGAGAGTTTTGTGTACATTTCCAATATCAGAGAGAGAGAGAAATAATTTTCATTAGTTATTTAAAGGCATATTGTTTATGATAGTGTTTTGCTGCCCATTATCGGATCCTATTTAGAATAAAGCAGTTATTACGTCTTTCGGTGGATTGATTTTATATTTTCTTATAAAAGTTTTAGTAGGTATAATTATAAAGTACTTGCGCTTAAGTAAATCGTTTGCTACATTAGAAACTGAAAACCGTTTCCGTTACTGTATATTTAAAATAGAGCTTGTGAAAAACAATAGTTCAACAAGTCACGTTTTGTCTTGGAGTTAGTAGGCATTTTTTTCTTGATCTGTATCTTGTAGCAGTAGTGTTTGTCTCATAAAGGATAAAGTTCATGTTGTGAATTTCATGTGTAAAGAAATTCATGGATTATTAAGAACAGTGCTTAATATGCTCAGCATGGTCATTGACTTTTCAAGAACAGAAACGGTCGAAATAAAATGTGATTGATTCTAAAAATGTATGAAAAAAAATCGCTAAAGACATACGGATACAAATAAATGTGAGCATAAAGATTGAGGAAAAAACCCCTCTATATTTAAAAATACATCGTTTCGATTTAAATAAGAATATTTCATCAAGTTCTGTTTATTCAAAAATTACAATAATAAAATTCTCATTCTCTTAATTAAGATCATGGGGGGAAAATGGATAAAAATTAGAGCAAAATACTTAAAAGCCGTATTTTCAATACTTCTAGTTTTCTTTTAAGAAAAAAATCCCCTTGAAAGGCCAAAATTGTTCTTTGTAACGCTTCTCATGTTATTTTTACATATTCTTTCCAAAAAAGGCACCACAGGCATTAAATATACTATCAAAATTGATTTTTTTTAAAAAAATTTATGTAAATCAAGTTTCTTCTTATTTGAATTTTAACTAATTCGTAAAAAATACTTTTAATATTAATCTCATCGTAAGTACTTCTCCCCCCGACTATTTACAAACAAACAAAAATATGGAAAGATAGTGAGATTTTAACATTTTTCATATATAAATTACTCAAATATTGCAAATTTTCAATATATTTTCCTTCTTGCTTTAATTTACATTATAATCTTAGAAATTAGCTCAAAAAGGGAGATATTTTTTTTTATTTGATTCAAGCCACTATTTTGAAATAATTTTAATATTTTCTTATTAAATCTTAAACTACATTGAAATTTTTTTTTGTTTGTTCCATGACGGAGAAACAGTAATGTAAAAAATTTACTATCTACCAAGGAATCTGAACGCAAAAATGTCCAAAATGTTTTTATTAATAGTGTTTTAAAAAATCAATATGCAATAGATTATAAATTATCTCCATTAAAAATGTTAACAAATGAAATTAATTTTGAAATCCAGATAATTCTTCTTATACTGCGCCAGCATTTTACTATCTTATTTTTAATTCATTTTTCCCAAATTCCTGTCACTTTAACACCCCTCCCAATCAAAAAATATCATTTATTATATACAGTATATATTCCCGGCAAGGGCAAGGTCGACTTACCCTTTCATCCCTACTGCAGTGAGTTGATAAATGTGTATAATATGTTGATTGTGTATAATGCTTGCTTGGGGACTTAAACACTGGGGATCTAGCTTCAGACTGATCGGGACATCTGCTCATACACCTCAGCGCCCAATGGTCACATATACTGGGATGGGCACAGTAGGCCCTGGCTCTCATGGGCTGTTGCGCCACTGCGTTTGAGTTATGTCCAGTATAGGATAGTTTTTAATCATAATATTAGAATTAAAAGTTGTTATATATCCCGATAAGTTTTTTTTTGTAATAAATTTAGCTGTAAGTATTAGTTTTTATTTCATAAAAAAATTATTTTCAAATTAAAAGGGGAGGGGAAAAAACCATAAAACAAATTAGAAAAAAGTTGGTTTGAGTTCCACTTTCAGAAAAGTAATACATTGATTACTTAGAAGATATTATACTTTTCTTTCAATTCTCGAATTGCTTTTAAAATAGGTTTCTTCTAATGTATCATGTTGCTTACTCAAAAGATGCTAGATATAAATGTGTGTGTAATGTAAAATACGAAAGTTACATTTTTGTAATTACAAAAAAGTGTAATGTATTCTGAGTAAAATATATCATGTGTAAATTTACCGTAAAATTTTCATTGTAATCACATTCCGTTTCGATATAATTAATTAAAAAAGGCAGAGGACACACACACACACAAAATCAAAATTTACAAAAATATTCATATGTGATTGACTATAATAACAATTTATAACGCAAACTATTAAATAGTTTATGTATTTTAAATAAAAAAAATTGTTCAAATAGAAAAACTTTACAGTGATGTGGGTGATTTTTTTTTTTTTTTTACTTCTCCATAACTTTTTTGCTTTGATTATTCTAATTTTTTTGCAAAAACAAACATTTTAATGACCTCCATTTCAGTATTTAAAACACCCCTTTACGATTGATGTTTTACTCGGAAACTACAATGCATAGAAAAAATTGTATTTTAAATTTTAATTCATTTGAAGGACTTGAAAACAAAACATTTAAAAAAATAGAAGCGTAAAATTTTAAAAAATTTTTGACCGAAAAAGTATTTTGAATGTTGTTGTTTTTTTTAAAAAAAAGATAAACTGATCACAGCAAAATTCAAAAATCTTTTTGTGTTGTTGCTTATGACACCTGATCGAAATTCACCGTAGCAAATGGTTAGTTGTACGTCTGTTGTTAACCGTAACTTTGAACATCAAGCAGAAGACAGTACGTTTTGGCTCAGTTCCACTCTAAATTTTGAGGGATAACGCTCTGGTGGGTGGTCAGGAACCTCCCACCTCTCTTCCTCTTCCGCCAATCTCACGAGAGGATTTGCGGCTCGACGAATATTTAGTGCCCCCATGCCGTGAAGGTACTATTACAAATACCGATGCCTTCTGCGGGATTCGATCCCAGGCCATACGGCACAGCAGTTAGCCTCACTGTACCGGATAAGCGGCTAAAAAAACCTTCTCTATTAATAGTTCATTTCAATCTCATATTTAGATTCTTTATTCTATATATAAATAGCAGTTTTTAAAATGTTATTAAAACGTTATTTAAAATTATAATTCTAATTTATACATGAAAAATCAGTAAACATTTTAAGTACTTTTAATAGTATTTTTCTAAAAGTATTTCTATATTTTGTAAACAAAAAATGAAATATCCTTTGAGCTGAATTTTTTGAAGATCAAACACAAAAATCACTGATTTTAGTATTTGAAGTTCTGTATCTCCTAAACATAAAATAGCTATGTACTTAAAAAAGTTCTAATAAATTCACTGCAAAGAACTTTTTATCTACTGAAGGAGCATTTTTTCAGTATTTAAATATCGTATTCAATTATCAGCATTAAATACATTTTGAAATATCGAGTTCTCTTTAACCTTTTTTTCATGTTGATGCTTATCCAGATCCATATTGTTACGAACTTTGTATAAAATAGTGTAAATAATTGTATTTGGATGTGTAATGCTATCATATTACTCTATGTTATATTAATTTTATGTTAAAATTGTAATACTCGCAAGCAACACCATGCCTTACATTATAATGGTGATTCAATGGGAACTTGGCAAAATCTTGGCGATAGAGCCAAGTTGGCGACTTTGAAGGCCATTTTTGACGAGTTCGGGACCCTATGGATTTTTCTAGAAATTAGTGGAGAAGTAGATAATTCAATAATTCTATGACCTATGACACAAGCGGATCTTTCTCGAATGATCCGCAAGGCCTATAAATAGAGAGATGTTCGCCGAAAGTCAGTTAGTCTTGTTTCAACCAGCGATTAATAGACTTGCCTTGACCGTGGTTACAGATTAGTTCGGACAAACACTAATAATTGTGTTTGAGTGCTGTTGAAGGTGTGAAGACCTTCTGAGGTTTAGTCTGCGAATATTGCTGCTGACTCCTGTATTTAAAGGATTGTTTTCTCGACAATAAATTCTCATCGCTCTTAAGAATTGTCTTGTTCTTTTCTACTGATTTTCATAAAATCTTCGAACCCCAGAGCAATATTCTTTTGCTGTTTCGTACAAGGTTCATATTTTTGCTTTCTCTATTGCCCTGCGCTTTTCTTCAAATCAATCCATATACAATCATACAATTTCTTCCAATCTTCATGTTTTTGAGGAATCAATTCTTCGCGAGGTATATTAGCTGTCGTACTTAATTCTCCAAGAATTCTTTTTACAAATGAATTGGAATGAACTTTATCCAATAAATCAACTTATCTAATTATTAAACAGGCAAGATTGCAACACGATACAAATCAGACTACCTTATATAGCTACATTCTCCTAGAAAAAAAATTGTATCAGCTTTAGCTTACGGCCTTGGTCGTGCATTTGTGGCTGACGGGTCATGAGTTCGAGCCCTAGTGCCACTGAAGACTTCCCGTATAGAAAGGCTGATACACGCGTTAAATCTGTCGAACTTAAAATCCTCCCTACAGCGTGATGTGAAAGTTCAGAGAGGGGGTGCCAGCTCAGGTTTCATCCTCGTCTCTTGACCATGGTTTAAAAGGACGAGGCTTTTCCCCAATAGCTCTCGTGTTGCTTTATGTAAAAAATGCGACATAAATAATCACTCATTCAAGAAAAAACTAGAACTATTATCTTTTTCACTAATTTTATTTTAAAAATCAGTTAAACAATAAAACAAATAATTTATTTAATCGAACATATTATAGTTCTAGCTACCAAAAGAGATTTGTAAGAAAAATGTGCATGTGTGCGCACGTAACACTCAGTATCGTTTTAATTGTTAATTATAATTATTATTGAGTGTGTGTGTGCGTGCTAAATATTCTGTTTTCCATGTACTTGGGATATTTCAGGAAGATATTAATAAACTTAAACTTGCACAAATCCGTTTCCTTGTGCATTTTTCATTATTTCACTGGGATTAAAATATTGAAAAAAAACTGAGCATTTCTCTAACTTTTTTTCCCAGAAATATTTTTCGTGTGAAGTAAATATTGTATTTTGGCTCTTTCTTGAATCCTCAGGGTTCATATACCGGCCTGGGCAAGGTCGTCTCAGCCTTTCAGTAGATCAATAAAGGAGTACCAAGCTCGCTTAGGAACTAAACACTGGGGTTTTCGCCTCAGACTGACCACCTGCTCATGCACCTCAGTACCCAAGGTCAAAACTGAGATGGTCATAGAAAGCCTTGGCCCTCTTGAATTTGATAATTGCGTAAAGATGTTCAAGTACTAAGATTCTTCAAAAAGTTTTCCAAAATTAAAAAAAAATTCTTATTTCATAAGTGTACAATTAAATCAAGTTCATCATCTTTACCTATGTGCATTATTACTGTTGGCAAATTTGTATTTTTATAAGAAAGTTTCTACAAGGAACAAAAATTTGCAACAGCGAAGTGCATGATCTGATTGGCTAGAAACACGTGATCGTTGATTGATTGATTGAATATTAACGTCGCACTGCTCAATTACACGAGGGCTTTTGGCGACGGACCACGTAATTTTGAACCATGGTCAAGTGACGTGGACGACACCTGAGCTGGCACACCCCTCTCCTAACTACCACACCACACCATCGGGAGGACGTTTCAGCTCTCGACAGATTTAACGTGCATCGCTGCCCTACACGGCGGGTCTTTAGTGGTACAGGATTCGAACCCGTGACAAAGCAAGCCACGGTCCGATACCTATACCACTCGGCTACCGCAGCCACAACACGTGATCGTAGTTATGTGACTGCGATGTCCCACGAATGTTATCCATTTCGTATAAAATTCGCAAGCGTACACTTGTGTATGTGAATTGTGGTTTTAAAAGTGATTTCTTGAAATATTCGCCAAAATTAAAAAAAACGGTTAAAATGATCAGCACTAGGGTTTAAGATTTCCCTGTCTTTTTCCCTTCCCAGGAATGTAACATTCATTCCCGGAAATTCATCAACATTTCGAAAAATCTCAAAGCAAGTTATTTTTAATTGGTATCAATAATCATATAAAATAAGGATGCACCTAAATTCCAAAATTTATATATTGATCTAAAAATGCATCAATAAAATATGTTAATTATTCATTTTTAAAGTATGATTTATGTGACAAACTAATCATCTATGTTTTTATCACTCAGTCTAGCGCTTATCTTTGTTGACCGCGGTAGTCTAATGGTCAAGGTAACGGACTCGTGGTGGCGTGTTATGAGTTCCAGCCATGTTGCTAAAGACCCTCCGTGTAGAGAGAACCTTTACACGTTAAATCTGTTGAGGCTCAAATGTCCTCCCGTTGGTGTGGTGTGGAAGTTAAGAGAGAAGGTGTGCCAGCTAAGGTGTCGTCCTTATCACTTCAGCATGATTCAAAATTACGAGGTCGTCGCCAAAAGTAGCTGAATAGTGTGATGTTAATAATCACTCCCTCTTACCATTGTTTTATGAACAACCCAACAGCAGAAATTCAGCTGATCTTGGAGGAAGTTTTTTCAAATCCTCAATTAGTTTTTTAATATTTGATTATCGATTTTCTGTTGAGTCAAATAACTGCATTTCTTTCTTCACTGTCTTGTCGAAGCTAAAACTCTTTCTAGTTGAAAAAACAGGACCTTTCTCTCTGAACAGGTTACTTTTTCTAATTATTCGTCGAACATTAAAGATTTCCTTTCTTAGTTTCCACGCTCTCTTCTTAGTGCGAAGATTAGGAGAGTGATTCGTCTTTCTCGCAAAAAGATCTTGTGATTATTTTCTTTACTTTAGCTTGTCTAACCAAATCATTTTTATTTGACAAACATAAAATATTAACAGTAACTGTAGTAGCTTCGTATTTTCTCAAAAAATTTAGATACAGTTGAACCTGTTTTTGTGCGATAGATAGGGATTGCATAAAAAAAATATTCCAAAATTTCATAAATTCTTACATATAACAAACTAATTCGTGGAAATACTACAAAAAACTTTTTTTTGCGGTGGATAGGGACCGCATAAAAAAGTCGCATTTATAAAATATGCCAATTATTTACGAAATTTATGTAAGGGTACTTCCATAACAAAATAAATAATTAAATATTACACATGGAAACATTTTAAAAACACCTAGTTTTTCATTGTATATACGAATAAGTCTTTAAAATGCACATACACAATTCATCGCTACTCATCGTTATCCAAAGTCCTGTAATGAATAAGCTCAAAATCGCTTTCGTTACTTGAAGGTGCAATATATATATATATATTTCAATTGATTTATTTTTTGGCAACATAAAGTAAGAGATAAGTTTTTGTGACGAAGGATGGGTGGTCAGTTGCTTGTAAATGTCACGATAACCAGCTATACATGATTGAAACCCTTTTGGGAATGTTATACTCCTTTCTTAACTGGTATCTCTATTTTAGGAAAATGCTTTTCCAATTTGTTGGAAAACTGGATCCCTGCATATTTTTATCCGCTCTCAAAGAATCTAGCTTCTTGTCCGTCTTCATAATATATCAAATTATTGATAATGTCACTGTCATTGAAAGTTTCGTCTTCAATCAAGCGCGGGCTGCTGGAGCGTTGAGAGAAAGCGACTCAATACGCATTGTCGGGAGACTGTTTATAACAATTGAATAGAGCGTCTTGAAGTGTCTACATTTCAGAGGCGTAACGTACACCCCAGGAACACGGGGAGGGGGGAGGCAGGACTCTAGGGGCCCAAGGACTGGCTTACGCTAAATACGTATTTGCTCAATTTATAAAATATTAAAGGCAAAACCTGACTTTCAGGGAGGGTCATAACATTCTCCGTTATGCCACTAGTAAATAGAAAATATTACAGTGGCGCCAAAGCCATTGAAATTCATACACCGCATACAAAAATATCGCACATAAAAAAATCGCACGAAAAGGAAATCGCATAAAAAAAACCCGCCCCAAAACAGGTTCGACTGTACTTAGATTTTAGAAAAGAAAATTAATAAGTAATATGAAACATAATGAAAGTTGATAAAATTCTGTTCTTTCAAAGAATTCAAAATTTTGTACAATGTGTGTGTGGTTTATGCCTGCATATATATAATAGTTCAATTATTTAAACTCTAGATAATTCTCATATTTTACATGCTAAAATTATATTCGAAACAATCAGAATTGTTAATAGATTAAACGTTACAATTAAGAAAAGTTTTATACGCTTATTGCTATTTAATAAATAAAGGGTGTTTTTTTAGAGGTATAGAACTTTAAATTGCAATAAAACAACGATGTATCATTCGATTGGCATGATTTTTTTTTATTCGAAAGATAATCTTGTGGCATTACATTTTAAATACGATTTCTGGCATAGGACTGCCACGGCTGGCTCGGATGTAGTCCAATCTGGACGTCCAATTTTCGATGACTTTTTCCAACATTTGTGGCCGTATATCGGCAATAACACGGCGAATGTTGTCTTCCAAATGGTCAAGCGTTTGTGGCTTATCCGCATAGACCAATGACTTTACATAGCCCCACAGAAAATAGTCTAGCGGTGTTGAATCACAAGATCTTGGAGGCCAATTCACTTGTCCAAAACATGAAATTAGGCGGTCACCAAACGTGTCTTTCAATAAATCGATTGTGGCACGAGCTGTGGGACATGTTGCGCCATCTTGTTGGAACCACAGCTCCTGGACACATCATGATTGTTCAATTCAGGAATGAAAAAGTTAGTAATCATGGCTCTATACCGATCACCACTGACTGTAACTTTGTGGCCTTCATCGTTTTTGAAGAAGGATTCCACCAGCCCATAAAGCGCACCAAACAGTCAGTTTTTCTGGATGTAACGGTGTTTCGACATACACTTGTGGATTAGCTTCACTCCAAATGCGGCAGTTTTGTTTGTTGACGTAGCCATTCAACCAGAAGTGCGCTTCATCGCTAAACAAAATTCGCTTATGAAAATCGGGAACAACGGCAATCTCGTTTTGGGCCCATTCGACGAATCTACGCCTTGCTTGATCATATTTAAAATGTAATGCCCCAAGATTATCTTTCGAATAAAAAAAAATTCATGTCAATCGAATAATACATCGTTGTTTTATTGCAATTTAAAGTTCTATACCTCTAAAAAAACACCCTTTACAATAAAGTGCTTTTTAATGAGATTGTTCAATTTTTGTTGCAAAAAATTTTCCGAAGCATCTTTTTCGCCCTCTTTTTTTCTATTGAAAATTTTGCATTTAGAAGTCTTTAAAAGAACATGAAAAATGTCTCTTATATTCTTGCTTTTTTGCTTTTATTTTCCGCAATTACGCCCATAGTGATGAATGCGAGTGAAAAATAGAAAATATGTTACAAAAATTCAATGTCTTAAATAGTTTAAACAATTATTTAGCTCATTGAGATAAAAAGAAAAAATTCACTGCGTGTGTGTGTGTGAAATAATCCATTGCCACCAGATTTGTAATGTAAATAATAAATGATTGATTCTTAAATGAAACAAGTTATAATTATCAGGTCTAACGTAAAAAACACAACATCCTTTTTAAATTATTGGTAATGATTATATAGTGAAATAGACTTTTAAAATTGCAGTGTATCATAATCTTAAGTCAATTTACAAGAGTCGCATGAAATATAATTTCATTTTATATCGCTACCTCCCCTTTATTCAGAACTCAAACCATATTTTTATTAAAATATCCGCCATGTTGCAATTTTGTTATCATTACAGATACTTAACTACTCAAAGGAAGATTTATACAAATTATCACGAGGTAGAAATTTAAAAGTTGTTTTCATGAACTATATTTCTCCATGAAAAGATTTTATTTGCATTATTAGTCTAACAATACCAAACTCAGTGGAGCAACAGCACATGAGAGCCAAGGCCTACTGATCCCATCTCAATTTTTGTGGCCTTGTGCACTGTGCAGATGTTCTGGCCAGGTGGTCAATCTGACACGAAACCCTGTGTTTAATTCCCACGCAAGCTTGATACTCATTTATCGACCCACTGAAGGGATGAAAGGCTGAGTCGACCTTGCCTAGCTCGGGATTTTAACCCCGGAGTATAACAATATTCGTATTTTATTAAAACTACACAATATCCTAAAAACAAAAACAAAAAATTTAATAGTTGGGAGAGGGGCGTCGATGATCCACCCAATTGGAAAGCTTGGATCCGAATTATAGGTATTACATAAAGAAATTTGAAGTATTCTGAGAGTTGTCAGTCTCATTTGCTTATACGCTTAAAATATGCTATTCACAGATTTTATTCTTTGTCGACACAAGTGTTTTTTTTATTTACAGTGGAATAAAAAACGCTTTTATAAGATAGAGTTGAAACTTTTTATAGATTCAGAAGTAAACAATGTAAAATTAGTCTGGATTTGCGGCAGAGTGAGCTCCATTTATTTTTTAAACGCTAAACTCAACATCGTTTTAGAAGTTTCCTTTTTTTGTTGGCTTAACTACAAAAATAATTATTAAATTTAACAAAGAATCAGAGATTTTCAATTCAATACTAATTATAAGTACACATTCCATTTTAAAAATACAACTATTTTCTGAGTGAGTTTTCTGATTCTATGTGTGGTTTTGGAATCTTCTACAAGTGACATTTACAGATTAAAATATAAATAATGCAAATGGTTTATGTAATGTATTTTAGGGGTAATTTTAGGGGATTTATATTTTAATTTTCGTAACGATTAACAAACAATTCACTATTTCAGGAAAAAAAAAACCACTTGATCTTACAAAAAGTCAAATTTAAAATATTTAATATTAATTTCAATAAAAATTAAAAAGAATTTTTTGCATCATTTAAAGCTATTCAAAATTTTTAAATAGCATAAAAAAAGAAAAGCGAAAATTAATCAATCTTTTTTATTTTAATTTGATATTTAAAAATTTAATCGGGAAATAATTTTTTAAAAAATCATTGCATTTTTCCTTTATGCAAAATGAAATTTTTTGGTACTTATAGAGCAATTTTTTTTATGAAAATTGTTTTCATTGAGTACTTAAAATTTTACACAAATAGTATTTCATGACAAATATTTGAACACCCTGAATTATTGTTAGAAAATAATTGTCCATATTGAAATTTCACTGGATATTAAAATATATAAAACAAGATTATTAAATTACATATATATATTCTACATACAAATGTGCATAATCTATTACATATGTATAACTTTTAATATCGAGACTTTAAATTTTTTTAATTCAATCATTTTAATACAAGCAACCAAGCAACAACGGTGTAAACCACAACTATTAATATTGATTTGTTTCGTTCCAGAAACGCAAATTGAAATGACCTGCATTATGAAAAAGAGTAATGTCCGCGAAGGGATTACGTTCTTTCCTTTGACAGGTTACAGTGCCCGTCGTGGACGACTTTTACACAGGTTAAAGGTATCAGCAAGTTGGCTTCTACGATTACTTACTCCTTGTTAGAAACAAGCAAACACTGCGTGACCAGTCGATGGAAACATTGAATTTTTTGGATGAAGGCGAATATATTTTTGGTCGTCTGGTTACTTATGAATCTTGGATCTATCAAAAATATCTAGATACCAACGAAATGAGAAGACAGGGGACGCAGAGTGATTCCCCGAAGAAGGCTAAAATGCTGGTCTGTGGGGAATGAGTGAATATTAACGTCGCACTGTTCAGCTACACGAGAACTTTTGGCGACGGACCACGTAGTTTTGAACCATGGTCAAGTGACGTGGACGACACCTGAGCAGGCACTCCCCACTCCTAACTACCACAACCACACCAACGGGAGGACGTTTGAGCTCTCGACAGATTTAACGTGCATCGCTCCCCTACACGGCGAATCTTTAGTGGTACTGGGCTCGAACATTACAAAGCCAGCCACGATCCGATACCTTGACCATTCGGCTACCGCGGTCACTGGTCTGTGGGGAAGGTCATGCTGTCGGTTTTTTGGGACTGTCGTAAAGTCATCTTTAATTATCTGGACAAGATTCAAACCATCACTAGCACCTATTACTGCCCACTATTGAGTAGATTCCGTGATGCTTTGATTAAGCAGCGTGGGGTGATCTCCATCATTTCGGTGACATGTTCTCAAACCCCGATTCAAACAAATTACGTTAATTTTAACTAAACCAGCAAAGGTTTTGGGCAAACTTGTGGCAGTGATTAATAACACAGCTATAAAGATCACGTCAGTGAAAAAAAATCATTGTAAACTTTTGAAATTTATGATCGCAGTACCTAATGATGTGATGAAGGGTGTCAATTTTCCTCGTGTTAAAAAATATGCTAGTCATCACTTAACCAAGTGAAACGGAATCCCTCCCCACCCCCTCAGAACTAATATGGTTCCCCTTCCATCCTATACCCGCTTCGCGTTGAGTTTCGGGACACTATGTATATATTATATATGATACACACACACAATTCTTGAAATGCTTTTATTTTTCATATTTTGAGTATTCCTATTTTATCTGACAACACAAAGTGCAAAAATTATAACTCAAAAGTCCTTAGGGTGGCTATCATACAGTCACTCACAAAAGTTGATATACATCCTCAAAAACTCATTTTGTATTAATTATAAAAAAAGCTATGCAATATTTTTTTATATTGAAATACGAACTATATATATTCACGCATATATTTAAAACCAAACAAAAAATACAACACACCAAGTAGTTCAAATGGGACGAAATTGTGTACGCGCACATCTTATGATAGAATATGTAAATGATTAATTTCTGGTGGCCAACGACCATCTAGCTGGAGCTACAGCGCAATGCAACGGAACAGTTATATTGTGTATAGAAACAGAGGACATTTCAATGACAAGTGATAACTTCAGTGCAAATGTGGTTCCTTCGACTAATGTGTACCAATACCTCAGAGATGAATTTGTGAAGACCAGGTATCACCATTTGAAAGAAAACGTGCAGTTGAAGCAAGGAAAGCAGAGTGGTCAAATCATAAGATTGATCAACATTTAGGCCAGAGGAATGCAATCATTCGATAATGTTGATAGGAATGAGTTATTCATGGCCGTAAAGAGGGAGAGAGTAATATTTACGCCACACTATAAAGCTGCACAAGGACTATTGACGATGGACCTCGAATTTTGAACCATGGTCAAGATACGAGGACGACATCTGAGCTGAGACCCCTTTCTTCTAATTTTCACACCACACTAACGGGAGAACGTTTGAGCCTCGACAGATTTGACGTGCAAAGACCCTATCATCAAGGCGGGTCTTCAGCAGCATTAGACTCGAACTCATGACACGCAAACCACGAGTCCGTGACCTTGACCACAAGACACCACGGCCATATGGCTGTAAAGAACGTCATGATGATAGAAGTTGACTGAGTGCGAAGAAAAAAACGATCAAAGAGATGATTCCATCGGTGTTATAGTTACTCATATATCTTTGTCAACAATCCAATGTATAAGTGCGACATCAGTAACTGCAATAACCATCGATAGGCTATACAGCAAAAAGAGGTTGAGGTCACAGATGTCATTGAGCCTTCTATCCCTCGGTATTTTGCATATCGCCAGGCGCGATTGAAATGGTACTGGGTGCATTCCATTTTAAATCTCGCGAACTGGAGTAGAATTCTTTTCAGCGTTGAAACGATGACATGTCTGGAGACATCCCAGACATCAGTGGGTTAATCACCTGACTGTCGATAAACAGGAGTTATAGTAGGGAGTAGTGCATTTCATTTGATAACTATTTTCCTTTAGTTGTCATCCATGACACCCTGCCAACCTATGGTGGAACATCAACGAGACTCGCGTCATATAGGGTTGGTTGCCCTTCCTTTCACAGACCTTTGGCTTACAGTTTAATAGGATAATACTTGGCCGCATATGTACACCTTTTTATTGCTAATCTTCTTGTCCTTGCACCACTTCTTTGACAGGAGTGATTGTTAGATCATTTCACAATAGAGCATGTTAGGGCTGAGCTGAAAAGGTGCCCCCCGGCTATCCCTGGATTGCACTGATGTAATTCGCCATTTGGAAAGTGTATGGCAAGCAGGTGCATGGGAGGATAACCACCAATTCTGCGAATCCATGTCCAGCCGATTAATAGCTTGCTTGATTGATTGAATATTAACGTCGCACTGTTCAGCTACACGAGGGCTTTTGGCGACGGACCACGTAATTTTGAACCATGGTCAAGTGACGTGGACGGATTAATAGCTTGCATCAAGGTCAAAAGTGGGTCAATGTATAATTATGTTTAGCCCTTGTAGTTTTATTCAATTCCTACTATTAGCTCGCACTCTCTATACATTTATTTATTTATCTTGGTGGAATTTCCAATCGATAATAAAATACATTTTAAAGTTTTTTGAAATTTTATATACATGATTATTTTGGATGACAATACAATAATTTAATTATAATTAATAAAAATTGATTAAAACTAATTATTTAAAGAATTACAAATACGGCCACGTTGGCATCATTTTTGGCGACTTGGGTCGAAACTTAAAAATATTTTTTTTCCTCACGTTTTAAAGCATTCAGTTGAACTGAAATTGTATATACACGATTGTTTTGGATGACAATACGATGCTTTAATGATAATTAGTAAAATTAATTAGCACTTAATGTTGTGATTCTGCCCAATGTATATTCATATTTATATTAATTGTAGCTATTTAATAAAAAGTAGCTAAAATAAAAATTTTCTTTGTTGATCTAAGTAGAATTGACTTAAAAATTTTTTTATATTACTTGTGTGTGTGTTTTCTGATTAAAGCATTAATTTCCTATGATATTGTTTGTGTATCCTTTCCAATACATGCACAACACCACATCTACAAGTTTTGTATCGTCCCTTTTGGTGCATCATTTTTTGTTATAAAATATATTTAAGTAAAAATTTAAAAAAAAAGATACACTTCAAACCGGTAAAGGAAAAAAATCATTTAAATGAAAATCACACAACACAGAACTATACATACACATCAAGGAAAATGAAAAAACAGCATAACTGGTGCAAATGAAAATAATTTAGTACCGTGCCCTTGTGAATCAATTGACGACTTGAAATATCCTATGCATTAAGGCAGCAATATATTCTGTGGTACCTGGGGGGGTAACTTTAAACTACACTTGTAACAATGCATTTGTTAAAGCATCGTTATCTCGAACATTGTATTTTCTAACTGTTCTGTCATGTTTATCCTATAATTTTTCAAAAGGATTCAAATCAGACGACTAAGGAGGCCAACTATGCAAAGAAGCCATTCTTTCACAATAATTCGTTGCTATATTCACCAAATCTGGATACTCAGTATTTAATGACGTTTCTGAAGACATTTTTCTTTAAATTTAGATTGCAACAGACTCATATCAATTAGATGTTGTTGAGATGCACGCGCAATCAAAAGATTATCTTTTATAGGTTCTATTGAAACATTCTATCTTAGTATTGGGGGAAGAGACTGTTTTAGAAAATTCAGCCTCATTCTTTAAAAAATTCATGTTGGTATAGGACTTTTAATTTGTTTTATGTATATACTTCATTTTCAGAATTACTGTTAACAACCACTTATCACGAAAAAGCAGACAAACTTTCAACTCTTACCTTTGTCTAGAACAAAAACGCGTAATTCATCTTTCAGTTCAACTTTTTTTTAAAGTTTCCCACGGGATAACAAACAAATTTATAAATGGCATAGAAAATTTTCGTGACAATTGTTAATTTCGGTCTATAATATTGAAAATAATTTACTATTCAAGGGGTTAGAATTCATGAAATCAAATACATTCATAACATCCTGCAATGCAAAATATATTTCTATTTCCAAATTCTTTGCTGCATTTGCTTATCGAATCAATACAGTATACAAATTTCGTGTGGGGCGCTGCTTAACTTATCTTTGCTTGAATCTTTTTTTTTCTATCAGTTAAAGTAGCTGCTCTATCACTAGTTACACTTAAACAATTTTCCCCAAAAGTATTATTTGTCAAAGATTGATTGATTGATTGTTGATTTTTTTTTTGGCGCAAGAGCCAAGTTTGGCTATACTGTGCCACACACTCGTTAGTATATTAAAATTTTAAATATATACACACTATATATATATATATACATACATGTACATAAATGTATTTTAAAATGTCAGAAGAAAAATATAAAATGGAGCAAAGTATTTAAAAGTGCATAAATGTAAAATTTTATAGTCAAATGGTACAATAAAATCCTTAAGAAAATTATATTTCATGTAAAACATCAATAGAGAGTAAAAATGCAAAAAGGTTTGGATGGGAAGTTTCCCCAACCAAATCAGTCAAAGTTAAAAAGATTAGTTTTAAAAAAGGCGTTTCTTTTAGATGAATATTTTGGACATTCTATTAAAATGTGTAAAATGGAAAGGTCACATTGACAAAAGTCGCATACTGGGGGACTCTCTCCTAGCAACAAATGTCTATGAGTTAGACGGGTGTGTCCAATACGAAGTCGAGTCAAGCGGACATCATGTCTTCGTACTGGTACTGCTGCCCAATGAGCAGTGGAGTGAGTGAGTGAAGATTAACGTCGCACTGTTCAGCTACACGAGGGCTTTTGGCGACGGACCACGTAATTTTGAACCATGGTCAAGTGACGTGGACGACACCTGAGCTGGCACCCCCCTCTCCTAACTACCACACCACACCAACGGGAGGACGTTTCAGCTCTCGACAGATTTAGCGTGCATCGCTGCCCTACACGGCGGGTCTTTAGTGGTACTGGGCACGAACTCGTGACAAAGCCAGCCACGATCCGATGCCTATACTACTCGGCTACCGCGGCCACCCAATGAGCAGTGGAAGGATGAATGCTATGTAGTTTGTTGAGGATCTGTTGATCCCAAGTCTCTTACCATATATGATGGATATAGTTCTGTAAAGAAATTTTTAAATCCTGGTAACAGACAGGTTGCTGCATGTGATCAGACATGAAAGACAGACATGACAGACACAGACACGAGTCTGTGTCAAAGAAATTAATACAGTTGAAAAAAAAATTCTTTCTCTGTATATCAGTTTTAAACACACACACACAGGTCACAAAAAAGGAAACTATTTCAGCAATTCCATTATAAAAAATGCCTAATAAATACCATTAACTCACACATACTGATGACATACAAATCTGCTCTCATCTAAATATACAAGAAATTTTCCACAGAGTATTTTGTTTCAATATTCATTTCTTTAAATTATCAGAGATAATTTCTATACATCTAGCAATGGCAATTGCTGACAAGGGAATACACTTTTGTTTATCAGCATATCTTCTCTATGAATTATCTGCACCCTTTTTGCTGCAGTGGGAAAAACAAGAGTTTCTCAAATGGTTAGTGGTTTACTATCATAAGTGATTGAAAAGGAAACCTCAAGAGTCTTCCAAGCATTTATTACTAACCATAACAATTTTTTTAATGAGTAGCTTGAGTAATGCTTGCATTTAAACGTTGTTCAACGTATTGCAATGGTTTATATTCATGTTCGGGATATTTAGTTTTGAAAATGCCTTACCATTGCTGGCTCTATATAAAGAACACACAAAGGACTGCATTCATTGTTGACTACTTTTACGTAAATCAAAATTTTAAGTAGTCTGCATGAAGGCCTGCTTGTATCAAGGCTTAATAATTTCTAATATGGTATCATCACATTGTTAATATTTTTTATCTTTTGGAATGTTTGTTAATGAACTTGAACACTATTATCGGTATCTACAACATTATCTACTTCTTACAAACTGGAATTATAAGCTCTATCAGAATAATTTTCTGCATCATCTTCCTACAAGGCTGAAAATCCATTTTAGGAGCTTCTATTTTCTGTATCATGACATCTATTTTTTGTAGCTATTACTTAGGATCTGAATGCCTCCTTAGTGCTCAACTGAATATTCTTTCTACAAATACATCTTTCTGGTAGTACCCTTCGGGCAGGAAAGCAAAGTTTGAGCATTCCATAACAAAATAATTATCGATTATGCAAATTATAATGAAGATAACATATATTATCATATATAAAGCTTTCATTCAGGAAAGGTAACACACAAATTAAGTAATTGTTAAATATAAAGTCTTCATTAGATTTTTAAGAAGAAGAAGAATTTAAAATTATGAGAATAAGAGATTAATTAAATAAGAATTATTTGCCTTTTAAGCATTCATTTATAAATAAATTTATACAATCTTTTAAGTAATTAAATTAAGTAGACTAAAAATAAATAATTTCCTGTTTGCAATAAAATCAAAATGAAGTTACAAAATGTACATGGTGAGAAATGAAATTATTTACACAATGAATGTAACATAATTATGTGTATACAGATTCCTTATAATAAATATCTTCCATGCAAAAATCTATTTATGGGAGAATTAATGATACATTCATTGCGCAAATAGTTTTGAAAATTTTAAATGTTTCTAATAAAAAGAACTATTTCAAAGAGAACTTTTGCTAATGGAGAAACATTCATATAAACTTCTTTGTAATGATACTTAGCAAAATAATCTTATGTAAACTTGAAACCAATTAAGATTAATTTTTAATGTATTCACCAAGTAAAAATAAATGTAAAATATTTATGAAATCCAAATACATCAACTGACACATATTCGTTTGGAAAAATGCTTTAATTTTTTTATTCAAAGCAAATAGCAAAAAGAAAAAAATAAAACTTCAAATAAAAAACAAAACATTTTTCTTTTATAGATTGATTTATAATATAAAAATACCAATAAGTATGTTTTTTAAATTTATCATTATTTAACATATCTTTAGCAAATCAAGCTTCAATGATAACATAAGGCAGGAAAACCAAATATAATATATTTTAGTCATTATGACATAAATCATTATTGAAATTATATATTTAACAATATTATACTAAATACTTACTATAGAGAGACTTTCAATTTAAAACCACAATATTCTTCTAAATAAATTTTAAAAATTCCAACACTATCCCGTAATGAAACAACTCATTATACAATATATCATTATTTAACATCCAACAGATACTAGAAATATTTTTCTTTATATGGAATAATAGGTCCATTCGGTCATTTTTTAAAAACCCCTTTTGAAGAATTCCTTGTATTAGTAATTGATGCACAGAAATTTTTTTTGTTAAATAAAAGCAAATATTTTTTATACCCATATTTCTATCTTTAAGTGCACATATACATCATATTTCTACTACAAGTGCAATTTTTTAAAATTTATTTTTCGTATTTAAATCTGTCTTCGCTTAATGTCAATAAAATTAAGTTTCAAAGAGGAGAGTTGACTGTCTCTTTAGCACATAAAAATCTCTCATACACTTAATCCCAAATATCATGGTATTTAAGGTTAAATTCAACTTTAAACTTCTTTACTAAAAAAGAAAATAGTGCCAATTTCACCTAGATTTGTTATGTTCTAATGCATGCATCTATTTGTAAAACAGTATTCTAAAAATTTTGAAACATTCCATAAATAAAAAATTTTTTCTCCTGAACACATAAAGTTTAGAATTTCTTTAAGATTACGGTACAGGAAATTATATAGACACATTTTTCATTTAAAAAATGGACTGGCATATGCAAATGAGCAGTAGTACAAAAAAAACCTACTCACTGAGGAACAGAGTCAGAAAATAATATTAATGTTTAAGCATTTTTTTCTATAAGAAAAAATTTTCCAATTATGGATCTTATTCATTAAATTTATGTGAAAATACGCTAAAAATAGTAAATATTTTTTAAACCTTTCAATAATTTGAGATTGATATTTAAAGCCAACAAAATAAACATATAAAACAAAATTATTTGAATAAGAGAAATGAAAAGAAGAAGGATTTATTAAAAGTAAACATATACAAGCCAGAATTTTATTACATATTAGCTGCATGGCCCGGCATTGCACGGGCTTTATCTACTTTTATAAATTTTCCTTTCCTTCAC